>CM035293.1:53128636-53141823 GCA_020226075.1 Hydropotes inermis
GTGTGAGCGGAGCGTGTGTCGTGTGTGAGCAGAGGGTGTGCTGCGTGTAAGGGGAGGGTGCTGCGTGTGAGCAGAGCATGTGCCGTGTGTGAGGGGAGGGTGTGCTACGTGTGAGCAGAGCGTGTGCCGCCCGTGAGCGGAGCATGTGCCGCATGTGAGCGGAGTGTGTGCCGCCCGTGAGCGGAGGGTGTGCCCCCCGTGAGCGGAGCATGTGCCGCCCGTGAGCGGAGCGTGTGCCGCGTGTGCTCTGCCGGTGGCCCGCTGACGGGACCAGTGGATGCGCCGCGCGTTCCTTCTTTGTCAAGTTATTCGAGGCATTCAAGTCTGGAAGCCTCTCTCCCCCGAGCCCCAGCCTGGGAGCCCTGGCCCAGCACGGCCACCGCTTGCTCTGGGAGCCGCGGCAAGTCCCCGCCCCCCAGTCTCCATACAGCAGTGCTGCTGGCTTAGCCCCGAAGAAGCAGCTGACTCGTACACCCCAAAGAACTGTAGCCCACGGGACCCCTTGTCCATGGGATCCCCCAGGCAAGAATACTGGAGTTGGTGGCCATTTCCTCCTCCACAGGATCTTCTCGACCCAGGGACCGAACCCGGGTCGAGTGCATTGCAGGCGGATTCTTTACCCCTTGAACCACCAGGGAAGCCCATACAGCCGTGGAGTTGAGTGAAATGATTTGCACAAACCCTTCCAGCTCAGAATGGCGGGGACACCCAGGGGGTCGGGATCAGGTACATCTCTTCATCCCTCTGTACAGAAAAGCCCCGCCTGGGAGCTCCGAGGGCAGAGGAGCGGGGAGCTGGAGCTTGCAGGGTTTTCAGTCTCTGATTAGGAGCCTCTTGCTGGTCTCCAGACCCTCTGACCCTGCGCTCACTCGTCTGAAGGATGCACCAACTGCTTAATCAGACTGCTCTCAGCACAGCTGATTAATAGAGGCTCCGGCTTTCAAAAAAAAAAAAAAAATCAAAGAGGGAAAAAGAAAGAAAACGCTTCTGTAAATCAGCTGTTTATTTAACTTTCCCTGGCATTTAATGATTGCAAGGCTTGGGAGAGGGGAAGAGATGGAAAATTAATTTGAGTCTCACCAGAAAAGCCAGTCAGGGAAATAATGAACTTCCCAGTCTCACGGAGAAGAGAGAAGGGTAGTTGCCAGATGAGGCAGAACACCCCAGCCTCCCCGTCTGGGCTCAAGTTGGACTGTGCCGGATGACAAACAGACCCCCAGACCTCTCAAAGCCCGAGAGTCAGGCAGGGTTTCGGTTCCTTTCAAGATACAAAACCTCATCAAACCCCGCCCCATCTTACTAATGGAGGGAAGCAGAGCTTTAGCAAGGACAAGCCAAGAAATAGCAGATAACAATTATGTTCTTGTGCTCACGTGCTCAGAACCTCACCCCCGCACATGCACACATGAAAGAGGTCCTTCTCTGAAGGATGGAGAAGACGGACGTAAGAGATGCACAGTTTCAGAGTGGAAGAGCTGCTAAGAGCTCGAATGGCTTCTAGTTTGAGTCCCTTGTTCCATGAACATGGGAACTGAGACCCAGAGGGAGGCATAATTTGTCCAAGACTTTTCCTATGGAGTACGGAACATACCTGGAGCGCAAAACCTACAGCTCTCCGCTCCTGGTCTCCCTATCTCTGCATTAAAGGAGTGCACAAAATAACTCTGCGGCTGTTGTTCAGTTGTTAAATTGTGTCGGGCTCTTTTGTGACCCCGTGGACTGTAGCCCACCAGGCTCCTCTGTCCAGGGGATTTCCAGGCAGGAATACTGGAGTGGGTTGCCATTTCCCCCTCCAGGGGATCTTCCCAGCCCAGGGATCAAACCAGCATCTCCTGCCTTGGCAGGCAAGTCCTTTCCCACTGAGCCACCAGGGAAGCCCAGAATAACTCTGCTATGGACTAAATTCTGTGTCCTCCTGAAATCCACAGGTTGCAGTTCTAATATGACAGTGTTTAGAGGTGGGGCCTTTGGGAGGTAACTGGGTTTGGATGAGGGTAGAGCGGTGCCCCCCGCCATGATGGAACTGGTACCCTTACAAGGAGACGAAGGGACCCGAGCTTTCTCTGCTCCCCGCCACGAGAGGACACAGCCAGAAGACAGCCGTCTGCAAATCAGGGGGAGGGCTCTCACCGGAACCCAACCATGCTGGACACCTGACCCAGGACGTCCCAGCCTCTAGAAGTGTGAGAAACACATCTCTGCTGTGTAAGCCGCCCGGGCTAGGGTTCGACCAGCCTGAGCGACTAAGACAAACTCCCTTGGTTATAAATACCATCAGCTCTGGGGGTGACTTCAGGAGAAACCCCGTGGCTGATTCTCATTGGGACGTCTTGGGTCACATGTCAGCCAGGAACGAATCTCGGGAACCAGGAGGATGAGCTACACTGGTTGGTCAGAGGCGGGTCAGGTGACCCAGCCCCGCTTGGCAACTAGATATCTGCCTCTGCAGCGCTGCCCAAAACGCGCACCCCAGTCAGAGTGGGCCGTGCCTCATACTCAGCCGCTTCCGTGACCTTATCCCCACTGTCCCCTCCTCCTGGGTCTCCTGAGACACCACGCGGCCCAGCTCAGATCCTGACTCAGAGAGGAAGGCCTGTGCGATCCTCCTGGTCCCGGGGGCCATCTCCTCTCTCTGCGTCTCTGGCCCCTCTGTGATGACACCGCCCACTTCCGATTATTATAGTTATCTGATCATCTCTGTCCTAGACTCCTTAGGGGCAGGGACTTTGTCTCTTTTGTCTTCTGAATGCATAAATCGGTTCACACAGAGAATTTGGAAATCAGAAACGGCAACCTCCATGCAGGTACCTTTAATAAGACAATTCCCTATCCGACAACTGGCCGTGCCCGGATGTTCTTCTCGGGATCTGGCTTAAACGTGTCCTGCTTTGGGAAGAGTGGGGGGCTTTATAGAGTCACATCCTTCTCATCAGTGTCTCCCTTTCTGCTCTGCTCTGACTTCTTCCCTCCGCAAGTCAAGTCCCCCCTCCAGGACTCCGCACGCACCAGCTATAGAACGTGGGAGGTGGGACCCAGCCTGGCAGCGGCCCCCCAGGGCTGGCGAGCTCCCAGGAGAGGCCCAGAGGCTGGCACCCAGGAAGTGCCACCGCCTCTCCCCTGACTCCTCTTGGCAAACCCAGCTCCCCTGCCAGCGGCCTGTCAGTGGCTGAGCGACGGAGCTCACATGCTCTTCCCCGCCCAGCATCGCCAGCACGCCCCGCACCCCGCCCGCTCCAGGCTCCAGGAAGCTGTGAAGCTGTTCCTGATGAGCTGGCACGCAGCCTGGCTCTCGCCCCTGGAGGGAAAGCAGCTCTTTGCCTGCGGTGCCAGGATGCTGATGAAGGGGAAGAAGCATCACCCCGCAGGGGCAGCAGGGAGAGCCAGTCTCCCCGGCGGGGGCTCGGCCTGCACTCACCTGGGCTCCAGCGCTGAGCTGCCCCCTCGGCGTCCCAGCTTCGCCCACAGCCAGGGCCGCTCGCTGCCTCTGTCTCCCTGCCTTCTCCCCAGAAAGCCACAGAACAGGAAAGATGAAGACGTTCTTAAGGGTCATCTTGTATAAATGTCTCCCAAGACAGAGGACCGAGACTGGGGTAGAACACGGAGGAGGGGTGAAATCTCAAGAGGCAGCTTTGTTCTCAGACTGAACAGAGGGGGCTGTGTCAGGACCATCTGAAGATGACTCAGAGATCCTGCCAGAGCAGGCACTCCTGGACCGCACTCTGAAACTGTTGGCTCCCCAGTAATACTGCGAGTCTCAAATGGCATGAACATGTTTATCTCTCTCAGAAACATAGTCCTAACAGTTGGCATTGTGCCTGGCACACAATAAGCGCTCAATTAAATGCTTGCTGAATAAATTATTGCAGAATAAACTGCATCTATTAAATTATAACCAATGTGGCTTTAATCTGCATTGAAATACTTGACTGCCCTTACTCTCTTTGAACAGCCAAGGATAGTTCTAGGAGCCCTGGACAGCCTGTGGCACCCTCAAGAGATCTGCAGCAGGTGTGTTAGGAAACAAGGAATCTGAACAAACTGTCTCACACAACGTGTATCCACTCACTGATCTGTTCAAGCAATCAGTGTTTACTGGGCGCCTACGGTGAGTCGGGCACTGCCCTAGGTCCTGAGGGCCCAGCAGCAACATGGCTGTGCGGGGGAAATTGTCACTGATGCAGGTAGGCTCGCAGTTGGCAGAAAAGCAAAGTCACATGTAAGGGGATGTAGTGGAGGGGCAAACCCCGTGAAGGAGGGGGTGACGGGGAACTGTTTTTGGCCAGGGTGGTCAGGGACGCTTTCTCGGCTGAGATGATGCTTAAAAGAGGCGCGAAGAAGAGAAGAGAGTGAGTCACAGAGGCCCCTGGGAAGACCGCGTCAGAGAGAGGGCAGGAGGGGCTGGGCGCCCGGGTCAGGGGCACGCCTGGTTCGCTCCAGCAAGATCAGGAAGGTCCAGGTGAGTGAAGGTGGACGAGCAGGCGGGAAAGGAGCGAGAGATGAGGTCGGAGATCTGGGCAGGGTCCCACCTAGGCTAGTGGAGTCGCAGGAGGACGGTGGGCGCCGTTCTGAGTAGGGCGCAGTCAGCTGAGCACCTACTGCGCGCCGGTCACAAACAGTGCCCTTATAGATCTGCCATTTCTAGGGCTGAATGGACCAAAAGCTTACAATAAAGAACCACAGCCCAGGTTCAAGCTCACCAAACGGTTCTTTCCTCATCTTCAGCTCTTCAACACAACAGCTTTGAGGACAGAAAGTCTGGAGGTATCACCAACACGCATCAAACACCCATCGGGTGCCAGCGCACAGCGTCCGGCCTGCGGGGCCAGGCAGGGCAGCGACTGCTGCTATTCTCGGTTCACAGAGGTCCAGAGCATCACCTCTCAGAAACAGCCCCCTGGAGACAGGAGGGCGCGTGGTGTGGCCGTGTTGGTGATGCCGGGTGGGGAAAGAGGATGACGGCTTCGCCTCTGTCAGCCACTGACCGGCTGCTGAGCGGAAAGGGAGAGAAGCGGAGCTGAGCTCGCCAGGGGAGCAAGGAGAGACGGGGGCATTTCCCGGGCACCAGCGTCCGGGCCTCTCCTGGGAGCATGTCCACTTGGTGGGGCTGCTGCTGGGCCAGATACACCTCTGGAAGAAGACATTCCAACAGTCTGTGCGTGCTGAGTCCCAGAGAACTGAAGGATTTGGTTTGGGGAGGGAGGAAGTCAGCTCATGGACCGAAAGGTCACACCACTGCCAGGACTCGAACCTAGATCCATCTGGAGCCAAAACCTGAGATGCCTCACGAGGCAGCCAGCCTCTTCCTGCTGCCCTTTTAATTCCCTCCCTCCCCCACCCCGTTTAATGGAAGGAAGGCTCTAGACTACCCCAGTCTGCCTCAGGAAGCCTGCTTTCACCCAAAGGAAGTTATTTTGAACTCAGGAAATGCAAACTAATTTCAATATGCATCAAAAGTTCCCTTCCTCCTAGAAAGAAAGAACATAATCTGTTAGGCCTCCCAACGTACTGGCATTCTGAAATAGGGACTCGCGGAAGGCACGACTGTAGAGTGGTAAGACTCCAGGCACTTTGGCAGTGGGATGAGCGATTGAGATATTTTAAGCAGGGACCCTTCCCAACAGCCATCATTCACACCATACAGGCTGCCGCCTACTCCATTTATACATAAGGCTGGGCTTGTGCATATGTGAGTTCTTGCCAATAGTTTTTAAAAAGCATTAGTCCCAGGGAGAGTCTATTCTTAGACTCTTAAAGCTGGAGGATCCTTAGAGAGCATCCTAGTCCAATCCTTCCATTCTCAAATGGGGAAACTGAGGTCCAGGGAGACAAAATTTCTTGTCCAAGGTCACACCGCTGCAGTTCAGGGTCAGATCTGAAATCAGAGCCCCGTTTGGCTGCCCCCTGCCCGAGGCTCCTCCGCACTTAGACATCACTCGTCTAAGTCAGCCGTGGGGCCCACCCGACACTGAAGCTTGGTTTTGCCACTTCTTAGCTACACGGCCTTCAGCACATGCTTCCGCCTCTCCGCTGGCCCTCTCACAACAATGGCACCAGCGCGGGCTGCAGGTCAGGCATGTGCCTGGTACAGGACTCGTGCTCAGCTGCAACTAGGCAGGGGCCCGGCTGCCTCATGTCTTGGGACGCCCTTCTACTTCTTCATCGCCTGTGACTGGAAGAACTTTATCTCCTGCTCCCGGCAAGCACAAGCTCCCCCGGGAGAGAACTGGAACCACAGCACAAGAACCAAGCCAGCTCAGAGGATTCTGAAGTGGGAGACTAGAGGGGTGGTGGGAAGGAGCAAAGGCCTTGTGTTTGCTGCCCAAGCCCTGCAACGTAGGCCTCTAGGGGAAGAAGGAAGGTGCCTGCAGGAATACCAGAGAACCAGGCAGTAATACGAGGTCAGAGGGAGGAGCAGGACAAACCTCCACCTCAGAGGCCCCATCAGCCCCGCCCGCTCTAACGAGAGCCCGTGGAGAAGTGAGTAAGGAGGAATGAGAGCCGGAGCAGAGGAGCGCCGGGTGCAAAGACTCCCCTCGCTCCCTCGGTCTCAGAGATCCCCGCGGTGTCCCGGGAGGTGCCCTGAGAGTGGACACGGGAGAGAGGCTGCCCCCTGCTGGCCCCGGGGGTCCCTGACCTCCATCCCCAGAGGCCCACCATGCCCCAAGGCCTGCTGGGCCCTGCGGAGTCACAGGCTGCTTTAGAGACGAAGCGAGGGTGCCACAGAGCAGGGAAGAAGACCCACTCTCACCATCCCCACCCCCGACCGCGTGCGGCTACGGAGTTCCCTCCGCCGGCTCTTTCACTTCTTTGTCTGCTGCTTCTGAGGGAGTCAAGACAGGCAACCTCAGCATCGCCGGACTGAGAGCATCTTGGGCCCCAGCTAGCCCGGAAGCCTGGGGGACAGCGGCTGAGTTGGCGTGTCGCCTTGTCCTCTGGAGGGAGAAAGCAGCTGAGGGAACGGTGTGGGGTTTGTCCGTGGTGCTGATTCTCTTCTTAGCTGCCCCGCCTGCTGGGAGTCCTCTCCGGGGCTATCTACTTGGTGGGACATCCATGGCAATTCTTTAACGTCAATCAAAGACAATTTCTTCTGCCACGGAAACTTTTCCGGGCCAACCTCAGTTAAGTGAGGATGACACCAAGTAACAAATATGTTTTAGCAAAGCTCTCTATCAAACATGACCACCAGGGCAAACATCAAGGCTTATTTCCTGAGCTGCTGCTGTGAGTCAGGCATTGCTCTGAAGGCAGGACATCTAATGGTTTGTGTGGTGCTGACAACGGCTTTATGAGATCGGTACCATCAGCAGACCCTCTTTGTTACAGCTTAGGAAACTGAGGCACAGCCAGGCTGAGTATCTTTCCCAAGGTTGTGTAGTAAGTGGTAGAACCAAGATACACAGTCAGGCAGGCTGAATCCAGAGCACACACACTTAATTCCATCACCCTTTTCCCATCCCCTTGTAATCACACAATGCAGCTGAAGGACAGAGGTAAACGATTTTGCATTATCTGCTGCTTTGCGTGATTAGTGACATGGCTCCCTTCCATAAGTGCAAAAATCCAGGCACTGGCTGATGAAGAAAGGGACTGACATTCTTCCTCTAGAAAAGGGTGCCCTGGAGTCAGAGAGAAGCCCAGAGAAAAGGGTAGGAAATCCTCAGGCACCTAGAAGCCACTTCTGATTGCTGGGTTGGGTCTGAGGGAGGGCAGTCAGGACCCTGAAGACAAAAGATGCAGCACACGGGGAGTGGGGCCTGGAAGTCCAGAGTCAGGAGAAGCAGGTCTAGGTCGGAGGAGACATTCTGGGAGCCTCGGCGGGAGACTCTGTAAGGCAACACCCTGTAAGTCTTTCAGGAAGAGTGCAGGGCTGGTGCCCAGCTCCTGGGAAGGCTGCTCACTCAGTCCTTGACCCCCAGGCCCTTCAGGGCTGGCCTCAGCTGAGTCACCTCTCCCAAGTGCGGCCCCCTCCCCAGAGTGGCCCACGGCATAGACACCCAGCATCTGGGCAGACTCTGGAGCAGACATCGTTCCAGGCTTGGCTGGCCAAGGTCACCTGGGGACTGTGTCCCAGCTCAAAGTCTCCCTCTGCCCAGCCCCGCTTCCTTCCTCTCCATGGGCACTGTTCCCAAGAGCACTTCCTAACACACGTTCGGCACACCAAACCTAATCGTGGAGTCGGCCTCCTGTGGAAACAACCTGTAAGCGGCCGTTAATGCCAGGCATTACATAATGGGGGTGACCAGCCAGCCCATCCCAGGCCGTGTACACACTTGCACTTCAGATTAACTATTTATCAGCAAGTTGATTTTTTCACATAGAAAACAGAGCACAGAGAAGATTTTTTAATATTGTTGAAAACTGAAAACCTCCCCCTCTGGACCCACAGCACCCACGTGGGGCACCTCACAGGAGAAGGAAGATGAGTGGGTGGGGAAGACGCAAAAGACAGTGCCAGCTTCAAAGGCTGATCTGAGTCAGACTCCTCTCTGTGAGAGGGACCTATGAAAGCGACACAGAAGTATGAGATGTACACGCATGCTACAAAAATATAACTAAAGCTGGTAAGTGTACAACATACCCAAGTGTAGCCGACGACGGAGATTCACTCCGAGCCACACTCGGAGCGCCTCTGTGCTGCGTGGCTGCCGTTACACCCGCTCCGCATTTGGAAATGGGGACGTTCAGCCACGCAGTTGGCCAGTTGGCAGACGGACTTCAAACTCAGGCTTCATGGTTGCAGGGTTCAAGTTCGCTCTGCCATGCTGGGCTGAACGAGTGGAGAGGCCGAGGCGAAAATGGGGGGAAAGCAAGCAAAAAGCGAGGAGAGCAAAGAAAGCTGTGGGGGTGGTGTGGGAGAGTGGCCAACACCAGCCCCAGGAGCTGCCCCCCGAGTCCGCGCCCGTGCTGCCAGACGCCGGCAGGAAGGAAGAGACCCCGGCGTCTTCACTTCCTAAAGCCGGAGCTCGCCAAGGAATTTCAGAATCTCTTGGCTGCCCTGGCGGGACTCACCGCTGACAAATGGAGAACAAATGAGACCATTTAGCCAGTAATTAAGCAATAATGGTCTATGCAGAGGTCTCCACTAGGCTGGAACCAGCCAGAGAAAGGACCCAGAGGTTCCGTCGAGGAGCGGCGTAGGGGGGAGCCGCTGATCAGGTTATTACAGCGAGAGGGACTGATTAACCCACACCAGGCTCGCGTGGACGGGGGAGGGCTTGGCGGCCCTGTGGGGGGAGCCCAGCCTGCAAACCCAGCCTCATCCTGGGATCTGACTCAAGGCATGAGACGCTCCGGTCTCTACTCAGGAGTCAGAGCGCCTCCTAGCCCTGGGCCCAAAGTGAGGGTTCAGAGGGGGATTCAAGAGAGGTCAGTGCTGCTGACCTTCAAGGTAATCCCTGTGGCTGAAGACACGCTCCAAATGGCCCTCTGGGGTCCTGGCGTGGACTGCAACGCAATTCACCGAATAGCTGTGGACACCCCTGACCTGGGTCAGAGCGTCAGACCCAGCGCGCAGCACAGTGGTGGTGATGATAGCGACAGCCGTGATAGTAGCCGCGGTCACTCCTCAAATGCTCATTCTGTACACACAGTCTGCTGGGCCGCTCATGGGAAAATACTGCAAATGGATGAATTCTTATCCTGTGTTGCAGATAAGGAAATGGTTACACACGGGGCTCAGGGAAGTTGAGGAAGTGTGTTCGGGTTCACCCAGCCCACTCAGGAGTGTCAGGCAGGACTCAAACATGCATCTGAGTCAACGTTCATCTCAACAGCATCCCCCCAGTACCCGCTCCAGAGTCACTCACGAAACGCCCCGACATGAAGATTCCTGGAAAGGAAAGATTGTTTCTAGCTGAAGGAATCAAGGAAAACTTCCTGGAAGGGCTAGGATTCTCGTGGGCCCCGAAGGTGAGTCAGTTCTTAGGCAAAGGTGAGGTGGTTTAAACAGGCGTGGGCATTTCACATCCAGGTTCGCCCTAGAGCTTCTTCGGGATGTTAACTAAAAGTCACAAAGGAAGAAAGCAGAGTCCAACAGTCAAATACATTTGGGAAAAGTTAAATTCAACAAAAGCACACCAGTTTGCTTACCCTGAGATTTCTCAAGAAGGAGTTGTCAATATGGAATTTCCCTGAGGCTTTCTACCAAGGAATTCCTTTCTGGGGACCAGCTTAGAGTGCGGGTTACTGAGATACACATCAACAAACCTTCTTATGAGACGATGAGGCCTTCACCATTCTTGTGTTCTGGGGACCCTTGGCCCCAGAGCCACACCGGTCCCACATGGGTTCTTTAGAAAGTGCGCACTTGAAGAGGCATACACCATCAGCCCTGAGAGCGGTGTGTGCTGAGAAAGGAAAGCTGGATGAGAAAGTCATGGAAGAATGTGATTGCACCCTGGGGGAGAGCCTGAAGAGGTGAGAGGAGAGGCCAGGGCCGGGGCCAGGAAGGGGTCAGGGCGGGGCCTGCAGAAGGTCAGGTCAGAGGCCATTCACAAAGCCCTTCCGCCTGAGGGAAGGCAAATCTGCAGGCCCCGGGGAGTGGTCTTCATCCTGATCACAGGGATGCACCTGATGGAGGCAGACTGCCTTCCCAGGAGCCAGGCAAGGAGGTCTGCAGGAGGAAGGGTACCAGACGAGAAATGCTTCCCTTAGAAAAGAGAAAGGATGGCCTGAAGATTGAGACCTCAGGCCTTCACCGTCTGAATCCCAGCTCTGGCACTTAGGACTCAGGTATCCTGGGCAAATTTCATAACTTCTCTGAGCCTCAGTTTCCTCGTCTATAAAATAGGGATCATATGATCTACTTCCCAGGGTAATTGTGAAGATTAAATGAGATAATCTCTGTTAACTACTCAGCCCAATTTCTAGAAAGTGGTAGAAAGAAGAAAGAAAGTGAAGTCACTCAATCGTGTCTGACTTTTCGCGACCCCATGAACTGTAGCCTACCAGGCTCCCCTGTCCATGGGATTTTCCAGGCAAGAATACTAGAGTGGGTTGACATTTCCTTCTCCAGGAGATCTTCCCAACCCAGGGATCAAACCCAGGTCTCCCGCATTGTAGGCAGACACTTTACCGTCTGAGCCACCAGGGAAGTCACACGTGATAAACTCGCCATAGAAGGGAGCTGTTGGGGGAATTGTCACAATTCTGGAGGCCCTGAGCACAACCCAGCCATGAGAGCACAGACACTCTCTGGCAAGTCAAACGGTGGAACCACAGGAGGGATAAGCCGGCCGCCCAGTGTGGGAACGAGAACACAGCAGGGCCTGGTGCCTGGTGTGTATCTAGGGACCCAGGAAAAGTTAGGCCGGATAGAGCGGGAGATGTGACAGATTGAACCCAAGACAGGGACCGTAAGCCTTCCCTGGCGGTTCAGACGGTAAAGCGTCTGCCTGCAACGTGGGAGACCTGGGTTCGATCCCTGGGTTGGGAAGATCCCCTGGAGAAGGGAATGGCAACCCACTCCAGCATCCTTGCCTGGAGCATCCCTGGGACGGAGGAGCCTGGAGGGCTGCCGTCCGTGGAGTCGCAGAGTCAGACACGACTGAGCGGCCTCCCTTACTCACTTGCTCATGTCCCTCTGAACGCCCGTGGGCTCGCACACACACACAGCCGTCCTCGGCGCCTGCGTTCACCCCTGCAAGCTGTGTGCCGCTGTAACTAGCCCATTAATCTCACAACAGCTATGAAGGCGAGTTCTATGTGTAGGCCTGTTTTCCACCCGAGAAAGGTGAGGCACAGCCAAGTTGCCCGGAGTCTTAGAGGCGGTGCGCCTCACGGGCTTGTGAGTGGCAGGAGCTCAGGAATGGCTGCATCTTCTGTGAATCTGGGGATCAGAGAACCATCACGAGCAGCCACTGATGGACCTGGCAACAAGGTGTTTGGACCTGGACTGCAGAATCAGACATAAGCCACCAGGAGGGAGGGGCTGAGCTACCCCAGGGACAGGACAGAGCGTCGAGCATAACCTTGCAAACCGAAGCCGTGTGTGTTTGGCCGTTACTGCGCGCTGCTGTTCCAAGGACTTTCTGTGAGCCAACACTGAGTTCTCCCAACAGCTGTGTGATGTGGGTCCACTGATCACCCCATTTCACAGAAGAGGAAACTGAGGCTCAGAGTTGAGCCAGCTCCAGGGCCACCTCCTGTTAATTCACTGGGCTTGAAGCTATGACCTGCGTCTCACTTACTACATGAAATTGTTAGTGGATTTCCATTGCTTACATTTGGGCATAACTGGGACACCGGGGTAGGCGTAAGGAGGCTGCTGCCCCAAGGTTCGGGGGAACACTACCGAAGGCCTTAGGGACAGTGACAGGCCGGCAGGAACAGCAGGTGGGCAGTAGGTGACCCGGGTTTCACACCGGAAGTGCCTGTTTAGGATGCCTCCCAGGATCATCCTGCTGACAGCTGACCTTGGCTGGCTGGACAAGGCATCACAAAGGAGGCCTCAGCTAGATGCTGAGGTGCCCACGTGGCCCAGCTGCCAAGACCAGGCGCTCTCAAAGGGAGAGGCTGGAAGGCACCTGGCATTAGGGGCTTGACTCCTGATGAAGAACAGTGCAGAGTGTGGGGCAGGCTCTGTGCCAAGGTTGTCGGCCATCAGTGGGCCATGATCTAACAGATGGTGGGACAAACAGAAGCGTCGATCGTCCTCTGGGACGATTCCCGGGGTTTTTCCAGACCTTGTAGTGGGCAGCATCCAAAGGTCCAGTTAGACCCTTACTTAGAGCCAGAGTGGGCACTGGGATGAAGGGAGACGCAGAATCCTCCAGAACTCCCAACAGAAGGCTGGAGAGCCTCTCCCACGGCAGTTTAACCCTAATGACTGAGCACATGGTTTTCAGCTGCTAGCTCACTGGTGACCTTCTTTTGTCTCCTATTCGCCACAGCTGGACTTTCAAGGGACATGATATCACTTTAATTCCCAATATCACAATAGCTCCTGAAAGCATTTTCCCTATGGTGGTAAAAAGAACAACGTCTGAAGACTCTGGAAATCTGAGCTAACCCCAGAGCCGCTGCCTCCCTCTGCGTGACCCTGGGGAGGTCATCTCGCCTCTCAGGCTACTCCGCTCGTCCAACTTCAGAACAAGATGTTGGCAGGACTGTAAAAGGCCATCAGTGGGCCATGATCTAACAGATGGTGGGACAAACAGAAGCGTCGATCGTCCTCTGGGACGATTCCC
>CM035293.1:53141833-53230916 GCA_020226075.1 Hydropotes inermis
TCTAGCTCTGGACTTCCAGCTTTAGTAAACTGTGAGCTCTTTCAAGAAAGGGGTCGTGATTTATCTTTGTGTGAGGGACTTAGCAAGGCGTCCGTCCGGAACATACTGGGACCCAAAAACTGTTGGAATAAGGGAGGGAGAAAAGAGAGAAGGGAGAGAAGAAAGGGCGGAGGAAGGGAAGGCAGGAGGGGAGGTAGGAAGGAGGGAGAGAGCGAGGAAGGAAGCGGGCCGAGGGCTCTCACGACCAGGGAGCTTCACTTCTCTTTGTGCTGACCCCAGCCAGGCCTGGCCCTGGGATTTGCCCTTAGTAGGCCAAACGCTAAGTATCAGTTGAATATAAATGAAAGCACAATCAACCAAAAACATCAGGGAATGGAATCCCACCGCCAACTTCGGCAGAAGGTCTGATGATGCTATTCCCAGTCTCCTCCAGCTATGAGTAATGGAGTTGTTGTTTTAAATACAGCTTATCCTGGCAACCCCATAATTCAAAGTCATGTACATTTGTATTCTGTCTGCTATACAAATAATCACATTAGGACCTGTGGGTTGCAGGGTGGGGTGGGGGGGAAGCTCTGCACTCTCTTCAGAAGAAAAGACAGGAGAATTAAAAGAAAGACCACTAATGTTTTCAGTTGATCAGCAAGAGTCCTGCTGGTGTGGCTGACCAGATGGGCAACCCAGGCACTGTTCCATCCTGGGAACTGCAGGGGTCAGAGGTGCCCAGGAAAGGGCAGTGGGGGGTGGAGGGCTGGCTTCTCCACAGAGACAGGCAGCAGAAATGAGACCACAGCAAGGCTGGTACCTGCTCTGGCCTTAGGTTTCCCACAGGAGGAAGTGGAACCCTAGGACAGAAGCAATGATGTGCCATAGGATTGACCATCAGCTCTGGGATCAGACAAGTCTGAATTCAACCTGAGTTTTGAGGCTTGGGAGCCTGTGACCTTGGGCAAGTGACTTGACCTCCCTGACCCTCCGTTTCTTCCTGGAACAATGATGGTAGTACTATCTATCCCCACAGTGCTGCTGCGAGAAATGAGGCCACGCAAAGCCCTTCACTTGACTCTGACACTTGGTAAAGACTTCAGGAATAGTATGTGTATAAGCACAATATATGACGTAACACGATATCACATAAATATGTATAGGCACACATATCTAATTAACTTAGATACACTTCTCGAAGCTTGCCCCCAGGTAGGCAAACATCCACAAACACCAGGAACAGAATAAAAGCCGTGTCATTAAGTCATAAATGTTGATACAGATGACAGGCAGGTTGTAACTATTTATAAGTAACTGTTCATAACTTAATCATTAAAATGTTGTTTTTAAAAAACAAACTTTGAATTTTCACAAGGTGGAGGAGTAAACATGAGCTGTCTCTGCCCTTATTTGGTGAATAAAGTATTTATAGGAATTTCCCTCGTCTCTGGATTTTTGTTAATTAATAAAGGAATGCGGAGTGTCTTTGAGCATCCACTGACCTCATCGGAGATTTCAAAGCTTTAAGTGTCAAAAATGGAGGAGTTGTACAGAAGGACTCTGATAAACATGCCAGGGGATAGATTAATAAAACTTTAGAAGAGAGATTATCAGAGCGTGTGGGGAAAAGTAAGCTTTTACGTTGGGCTCCCCGAGGTGTGGGATGCATCTCTCCGGTGTGACAGATTTAGTGTGATTTCAGTGTGATTACAGGTGGAAGGCAAAATTACATCAGCGGCATCAGTAACTTCAAGTCACGGGAGGTGCAGTCTAACCGTTTCTGATTCCGTCTCAGTCCTTCTGACGACGTCGAGGAGAAGGTCTCTTGATGCTGACGCTGCTTCCGCACCTCCTTTTATTTTTAACATTTTCCCTTTTGTATCGAGAGCCTCATACTCACAGCCTTTGCCAAGGCTGCAGGCAGAATTTAATTAACAGTGATTTAGTTTCATGGTATTTATTTATATTGATGGCATATGATCCCAAGTTTCTATTTACAGCAGTGACATAAAGTTTTATTTGTGCTGAGATTTATTAATGTGTTCAAAAATAGAGCTGAGAAAAGGAAAATAGTGGTACAAGCAGTCTGCAGACAGGGAGTCAAGAAGGTGGTTTGGAGTGATACCTGGGTAAGGAAACATCGAGAAGAGGGTTCAGAGAACGTGCAAAGTTGGAAAACTGTTTCTTTTCCACAAAGAAGAGGGAAAGAATGACAGGAATATTGAGAACCAGGGCAAGACCACTTCGGAGTAATTAAACAGAAGCTGAATGCAGACTCCAAATTAGCAGCCATGAATGAGGACACATAACTCACAGAATATATGCCACCAAGGTGGACCCAGCAATGAACTTGAGCATTGAGCAAATCTGCATTCCCGGAGAACTACACGTCTGTGCCTCTGTAGATGCATTTTTATGGCCTCAGACACTGAGCTTGTCAATGGCCTTCAGAGGGACCGAGCTGGCAGAATCTGCTTACAGCCCCTGGCTGATCCGGGCCTGTTTGCCCTTTGCTCATCCACTCATGGCTCCCAGGTTCAGATCCAGAAAGCAGAGGAGCGCCAAGCGCTGCAGGCTGAGTGTCAGAGACTCGGTGGGAACTGCTTCTGGAAGGGCCAGCCAAGAGGAGACGCTGCTGGGAAGTGAAAGAACGGAGGCAGGGAGCAACCCAGGCTCATCTCCCCTCACTTTCTACGCAGGCAGCTCCCGGGTAGGGGCTGCCTTTCCCCAGGGCGCTAGCGCCCTCTGGCCAGGACCCTGGGCCTCTGGCTCCCATGGACCCTGGACCCAGAACACCCCTTCCTCCCGATTCCTCCAGCCAGGGCGTGGTGGCACCCTCCCTCCCTCATCTGATTTTTAGGCCCTTCCATCACTGGTGAATGCCAGTTCCTTGTATTAAGGCAGCCCTCCCACCCCGGTTTAAATTCTTAGTGCAGTTTCTGTTTTCCTGGTTGGGGCCTGGCTGACACACGTCGCCAAACCTTTATTTAGTCAGAACACAGTGAAGAGCCCTCTTGTTAGACTCATTAAATGCTGGATTTCAGAAGAATAAGCCGGCTGGTTGTGCTCACAGCTAAATGGATCACAGGTCAGCAGAGGAAGAGCCAGCTATTTTAGGCTTCACAGGCCACATGGTCTCTGTAGCATACTCTTTTTATTTTTATTAAGCCCTTTAAAATGCAAAAAAAAACCTGTTCTCAGCTTGTGGGGAGCCCGGAAACAAGGCGTGAGCAGTCACTTGCTGACCCCCTGCAGTAGCTGTGAGTAAACACACCGGCCTTGAGCAGAGCCAGCTCCTTCCTCCAGGCTCAGGGTAGGTCCTGTGACCTGGATCTGGCCGATCGGTGCATTACATTTTCCTGGTACTAGACTGCTTCCGAGCATAAAGTAAGTGCTTTGAGAAGGGCACCCCCAAAGGGAAACAGCGTTGGAAGTAAAGCAACCTACTCTAAGCCAGGCACTGTCCTGGGCACTTCACATGCGTTATCTCTTTAAACCCTCACACTGGGGCTTAGAGGTGTATGTCCCCCAGAGTAAGACAAATGGTAAGTGGCAGTGTCAGAGTGTGGAAGCAGGTGATTCAAACCTTTTTACACCCCATGCCATGCTAAAATAAAGATCAAGGCTCCAGACAGGTGAGCGGAAAACAACAACCCGTCCTTGACACGTTGTTGGGGCCCCCCAGCTAAGAATAAATGCATTGGACCTGTCCAGCTTTAATCATCACTCATATTTATAAGCATTTCATGGTTCCCCGAGGCACTTTCATGCACCTAACCGCACCCCATCCTCACAAAGACTTAGTGAGGTCTGCCGAGCAGAAATCGCATCTCCCAATTTGTGAAGGAGAACACTGAGGTTCAGAAAGATGAAGCACCCTGCCCAAGGTCACACAGCTCATTGGTGGCAGAGCTGGGATTTGAACTATATTGCGGGCAAAGGTGAGAGGACCTGTGAAGTTTATAAACAGGGCCCTGGGATTTTTTTTTAAACCACAGAATTGCCCAGCCAGAAGTTCCTGGGGAGCACCCCCTTTGACCCACGTGGGAGGCTCAGGTCCTTTGTCACTGCCTCTGCAAGTCCTCCTGTCCATCCTTCAAGCCCAAGTTCAGGGTCCCTCTCTTTCAGAAGTGCTTCCCTGGCTGGAGCTCACAGTTCTCCCCGTCCTCTGAAATCCTCAAGTGATTACTGTCTGTACCACTCGTTTAGCAATTAGTCACCTACCTCCAGCCTCCCGAAAGCCCCGCTACGGCGGCCTCTACCTCCTGCTCAAATCCGTGGTTGTTTTCCAACTCACTTCCCCGGGTGGGCTGTAGATGCCCCGCCGGCCCGGGCTGGGGGTCCTGCTCCTCTTCACAGCCCTGCACACAGTGGGTGCTCAGTAACTGAATCCGTCCCACCCCAGTGAGTGCCGCCCTCTCATCGCTCCTCAGAGTGAGTCTGGACGAGGAGGCCGTGGCCAGCTGTTGGCCACATGACAGGACGGCCGATTCTTTCTGACCCTCGCGCCCTCCCCTATAAGATGCAGACTGTCACCGCGCCTTCCTCACAGGGTCTATGAGGGTGAGCGGGACTGACTGTGCGTGTACTGTCTTTCCTGGACCAGCGTCAACCATTCAAGTGGGGCTGCCCCCCCCCCCCCCCCTTGCAGGGGGGGGCATGTGACCCCGCTGCCCTGGAAATACCGACCAGTCCTGGAAATGCTGATTCGCCCGGGGTGGACTTATGCTCCAGGGACAGCTAATCAGAGCTCTTCTGCACACACGGGGTGAGACAGCCTCTGTTCCACTCTGCTGATTGAGCCAGGAGAATGGGACTCCAGGGCGGCCACACGGGAAAAGCCCCGCTCTAGCGGGAGAGAAGGCAGTGGCGTGGAGATGAGAGCAGAGTGGAGCAGAATGGAATGGACAAAACGCAAGGCAGGATTAGCCCCTAGACACGGCTGTGCAGGGATCCACCGGGATTTGCCAATTATGTGAGCCAATCATTTTGCTGGAGCTAATTTGAGTTGGATTTCTTCACTTGCAAATGAAAAGGGCTAAACCAATACAGAGATGTTCGTCACACCTAAAATCTCCCAGAATAATACCTGACAAAGGAGATGCCAGTAAGTGGGAGCTGTTGATGTTTATCACCATTAACAGCAGAAAATGAAAAAGTTTTTTCACAGGATGCTGCAGCTTGGTGGCTAGAAGAGGGATCTAGATCAAATCTTATTTCCATACTTTAGCAGCTTTGGGTCTTTGGGGCAAGTTAGCCAATCTCTAACCCCTCCGAGCCTCTGCTTCTCCATCTGTAAAATGAGATGAGTCATGCCAGCCTTCCAGAACTGTTAGGATAAGGAAGCCTGTGTGATGGCTCATCCTGCCATGTAAATGCTTAATAAATGCAAGGTAGCCACTCCACCGCAATCCCTGGCCAGGGATCCCATCAAAAGACGACATCGCCCCTACCTCCTCCATAGCGGAGGCTGAGGGTCAGAGGAGGAATTACATGCTCAGGTTCTCATAGTGAGGGCAAGCCTGCATTCTGATCTGGGGCTCTGGCTACCATTTTAGAATCGTCCTGCATCTTACTTCCCTCCCAGAGTCACTGGCGTTAGAGCCCCTCTCTCCGGGTATAAACGGGAACACGCATGCAGCACCATGACCTCCAGCAAGTCACGTCTGCTCCCCGGGTCTTGTTTCCTCCATCTGTAGAACGGGGACAATCGTGATCACGTGTAGGACACAAAGACTGTATGAGTGTGGTCAGTTGCTACCTGTTTTCTTTTGCAAGAAGGTGGAGGAGGAGATGCTGGGTCACGTGGCCACAGAGATGAGTCACTCATCCCCAGAACCCCCCAAATGCCTGGCATTTCCAGCCCAGGGTGAAGTCCTAGCGACTTCACCCACGGGTGACAGGTGGGTCCTGCCTGCCCAGTGTCCAGGGTGTAAAACACCTTCAAGGTCTGCGATTTTCCTGTCTGCCTCTAGAAGACGGGGGTCACTTCTCTAGCAAGATGCAGCTGGGCAGAAAAGGCAGTGCAGGCTCTCCCGCTGGCCCAGCTCTGCATGTGCCAGTGGCCAGCCAGCCTGCGGCCCTGCTGACGCCCCCCTGCACGCCCCCAGGGCCCCGAACGCCCCCTCGTTCTTGCACCCCACTCACCCAGTGCTTGGCAACAGCTCTCAGGGCCTCCTCCCGCTCTGTGAAGATGAGCGAACCAAACGGTCGTCCTCCCCCAGAAGGATCCCGCCAGGACTTGGCAGCAAGGCCTCCCGTGTGCCTCCAGCCCCTGATGGTGCCAGGGCCGCCAGCCGCCCCAGTGGACAAGGAAGGTGGTTTCCTCACCGTCTGCAGGTGGATAACCAGCGCATCGTGGACTCACTCATCTGTTCACCCCTCACTCGCTGCCCGTCATCCACTCAGCTGCTCATTCACGCCTTTGCCCACTCACCACTCACTCCCTCTGATTCACACGGCACATCAGGCACCTCCTGGGCCCCCAGTTCAGACCCTTTCATAAGCCCCACCTCTTACTCTGGCTACCACCGTGACGAGCGTTCTGCACAGATTTCAACCAGCTTGGCATGGGTGCCACCTGGAAGTACCTCCCCTCGGGCCTGGCCACATCTTCCTGCCCAGAGCTTCCCTTTCTCCGTGGTGGGATCCCACAAGGACCCACGTGGCACCCACACCTGTGCTAGCAACAAGGGAAGAAGCATCAGTGCCCAGGAGGCAACCTTTGGACAATGGAATACGGAAGCCACCGGGTAAGTGTTCTCCCCGGGCAGACAGTCTTGAGACGTGTTCTACAAGGCTCTCAGAGGTCCCTTGGAATCAAGCAATCAGTCACCCATAGCAATGACTGATTCAGCAAGGAACCTTCTTGTTATCCAGAGGTTTAGTGACTTAAAACAACAATAAACATTTAACATCTCAGCGTCTGTAAGCCTGAAATCTGGGAGCAGCTGAAGATAGGCAGTGCTGGCTTGCAGTCTCTCGGTTTGCTGGCTGGGGCGGTGCTCATCTGAAGGCCTGACTGTGGCTGGAGAATCTGATTCCAATCTGTTGCCCTCATGTGTGGCACCAGATTGTGGTCCAGGCTGGCTGTTGGCAGGAAGCCTGCATTCCTCACCAAATGGGCCTCCCCGGAGGACTGCCTGAACATCCTCACGACATGGCACCAGGCTTTCCCCAAACAAGGGACCCAAGAGAGCATGTGGGAAGCCTCAGTGTCACTCACGGAGTCTCAGAGCCAGACACTCTCAAGTCTCCAGTATCTTATCATTACAAGGATCAGTCCTGTTTGGTGGGGGAGAGAATTCTGAATTCCAGGAGGCGAGGCTCATTGGGGGCCATCTGGGAGACCGACCACCAGGCCTTCGCTCCCTGTCCCACTCCCCTACCCTTCACCTCTACCCTGGGATAGCATTCTTGATGAACCATCTGCACTGGAGACTTTGTTTCAGGCTCTGCTTTTGGGGAAAGACAGACTAGAACACAACCAAAAGAAAACCAGCAGACACTCTCTCAGCCAATGACTCACACATTCAACAATTATTGAGCAGCTAGGGCTTCCCAAGTGGTGCTAGTGGTAAAGAACCCGCTTGCCAATGCAGGAGACAGAAGAGACGCTGGCTTGATCCCTGAGTCAGGAAGATCCCCTGGAGAGCCTGGCAACCCACTCCAGCATTCTTGCCCGGAGAATCCCAGGGACAGAGGAGCCTGGTGGGCTACAGTCCATAGGGTCACGGAGTTGGACACGACTGAAGCAACTTCGCATGTATCCAATGTGTGAAAGCTACCGCCAAAATCTTCCCCGGCCCCAAACAGCAAAACTCAGCACCTTTCTCCTGTTGAAGGTGAGAGGAATCAAGGCTGGGGGCGTTGCTGACAGGGGAGCAAATGGAAGAGGAGGCAGGTGGGAACCTGCGGCTGGGGGGAGAAAACCCACTCCTCAGAAGCTGGGTGAATTAGAAAGCGTCCGTTCACGCCTCTGAACCTCCACTTCCTAGGTGCAGATCTGAGACACTAGTAATGAACTCACATTAGCCCCTGGAGTCCCTTCCCGAGCTCAGACGTCGGGTCCATCAGAGCAGGTCTAGGTCCCTCCGGCTGCTTTGTCTGCTTATCTACCGGGGAGCTCTCAGGGAAGGCGTCCTCACACTGGGAACCCCGTTCAGGGACCGCTATCCTCTGGAGGCTGGGGGTGCTGACTTCCCCGGGGCCTCCAGGATCAGCCCCCTCCGCTGTGAGGTCTTAAAGGGGAAGGGGTGGCAGAGGGGACCTGGCACGTAGCACGTCCCATGTAAGCAAAAAAAATCCGAGAATCCACATCAGGCAGGGCTGGATGCAGGGGCTACGAAGATGTCTCAGTCACCACTCTCTTGTCATCCCGACTTTATGTCCCTTCACGTTGGCCTCACTCTCGGGCAGCCCAGGGTGGCAGGAAGCTCCACGCTGCAACCTCCCAGGTTCAGATTCCGTGGAAAGGAATGTTGCCTCTCTCTCTAACAGCAGTTCCAGCAAGAGCCTCATTTCATATCATTTCATCACACACGCACACCAAGTGAATCCGATGATCTTACCGGTCAAACTGAGTCACATGCCCACCTCCAGAGCCAGAGATTCCTCCCGCCTAAGTGAACTGGGAAGGCAGGCAGAAGCAGTGTGGTTTCCATCCCCAGGGGAATGGACACAGCAGTCAGAAACTAGCAGGTGTCTGCCAGCTGGCCTTGATGTCCCCGTTGTCTTCACCTCTCTCCTTGGCTATGGCCCTTGCTAAATCCAAACCCATGGGTGGAGCCTTCCACTTGCTTAGAATCACTGAAGCATAAGCCGTCGGAGCCAGAAGGGGCCTTCAAATGCGACCAGTTCGTAAACGGCAAAGACACGGCGCACTTGCCGTCCGTCTCCTCGCCCACCCCCTAGGCAGACATCACTAACAGATCACAGCTCCTCCCTGGGCCGAGACACAGATCCAGAAACTCTTCCACCACGGCGCTCCAGGGAGCCGCTGCCGATTGATCTCAGCTGACTCCTGGGATGAAGCCTACATCCATTCCCCTACCTGCACCAACATTTGATGGATGGGGAAACAGACCTGGAGAGAGACTGCTTTGCCCAACACTGTGTACGAAGGGCTCTCTTGCGGCCTTATCTTCCTGATTGGAAAACAGGCGGGACTGTTGCTCTCTCTGCGGCTACAATCCCTTCCTAGTAACACTCTCTGGTTCTTACACCTTCCTTCCTCCTTTCCGCTATCAGTAGGCTCCCTTTTCAGTCCGGATGGACCAGCCAGACACACCTGCAGGAGCGATCATTGTAACGAGAGCTCACTTTTATTGACCATTTACTCCGCGCCAGGAGCTGTGCCTCAGAGTGCCTCCTCCTCCGCAGAGGCGTGACGGGGTTGACGGCATCGTAGAGGCAGAGCGCTGTGAATCACGCTGGCATAGGTACGTGCTCACTGAAATGCTCGCTCGTGCCTTAGATCAGGTTTTCAAGAAGCAGGACCTGGGATGAGATTTGTGAACAAATGACTTTTTAAGGGGGAAACTCTTTATTTTAAAAACTTTTTTTCATTGACATATAGTTGACTTACAATGTTGTGTTAGTTTCAGATATACAGCAGTTATATCTTAAGTTCAGTTTACATATTTGTTCTTTTCAGATTCTTTCCCCTTATAGGGCTATTACAAATATTAAGCACAGTTCCCTGTGCTATACAGTAGGTCCTTGTTGCCTATGCAGGGGGAGCTCTTTAAATAAACTAGTGGTAAGGAACCTGCCTGCTGATGCAGGAGACATAAGAGACGTGAGTTTGATCCCCGGGTTGGGAAGCTCCCCCGAGGAGGGCATGGCAACCCACTCCAGCATTCTTGCCTGGAGACTCCCAAGGACAGAGGAGCCTGGCGGCCCACACAGTCGCAAAGAGTCAGACACGCCTGAAGCAAGTCAGCACACACGCCCTTAAGGGGATGAGAAGGACAAGAAGCTAAGCAAATATGTGATTCAGATAAAACGCAGCTTCAGCTTGAACCCATAGGGAGTTTAGAAATGTAAATGGCGCTGCAGAGTCTGCCCCACCTTAAAGGAAAGGTGTGAGATCTCTCTGCCCCTACACATACGCACACACACACACACACACACACTGCACTCTCTGGCCCTCGGGGCCACCCAAGTCCAGCATCATTGCTCAGGGTGGGAGTAGGGGACTCCTCCTCTGGGCCCATCTTCAGCTCGAGGCAGGAAACCAGAAGCTAGTTCCCTGCCATCTCCAAGTTAAAGTGCAGACAGAGTAAATCATTGTCCAGAGGACAGCTGGGAAGTAGTGGGAAAAGAATCCAAACCTCCTGGCCATGGTTTCCGTCTGCTAGCTGACTTCCGAGTAGACAGCCCACACAAGAAATCGGGAACCTAGGGTACTTGTCCCAGCACCCCGCTGTCTCCACGGTCTGGGCAAGGCCTTCATCGTCTAACTTTCCCAGGCCTCAAATTATTCACCTGCAGGGCGCAGGTGGGGGTGACATCCCAGCCAGGGACCCCCCAGGAGTCCCAGGGAACGGGGACCTTGGCTCAGGAAGGGGCAGTCCCGTCTCACCCTGCTCAGACGGCTGCTCTGCTACCGACGGCGAGGCGGTGCGCTTAGGGGCCACACTGGCTGTGCGTGGAAAGATCTCAGATTTATTTCCACTCAGGCCCTGGCCCTGGCCAGGTGGGCCCTGGGGCTCAGGCCGATGATGTGGAGTTGGGGGTGAGGGTTTAGGGGTGGGAGCTCCTGGAGGCTGTCTGGGAATCCTGGATCCCAGTACGGCATCTCCAGTGTAGCTGGGAGACAGATTCCTGAAGGTGGGAAGGGAAGTACATCTGCAGACTCCTACCCTGGGTCCATCTTCAGCTTGAGGCAGGAAACCAGAAGCCAGCAGGATGTATTTCTTTCAGAAGCAAATAAGTGCATTTCTGTTACATTAAATAAATTTCTGGTATCAACTTCTGGGATGCTCTAGAAAACTCTTCTCTGAAGGTTGAAGGAGAATCTAAACCCAGGGAAAGATTTCAATGATTTTGGATGGTCCGGCCTCAAGACAAAAATGCATAATGTGATTCAAGAGCATAAATGGGAGCTCAGGGTGGGTGCCAGACCCTGAGGATGGAGCACAGGCCAAGCACACGTCCCACATTGTCCCCACTCATCCTGACATAATTATGGAGAAAGAAATGCCATCACCCCTTTATACAAAGAAGAAAGTGAAGCTTAGAGATATCCAGTCACTTGACCCCCAGTTGCTCAGCCAGTGAGTGGCTCACAGCTGAACCCATAACTTTCTGATGCCAGGGCCTGTGTTCATGACCTGGAGAATATCCACTATAGGGAGGCGGAGTTTGGGGGTGACTTGCAGGCCCTAAAATTGGGGAGCCTCCTGCTCAGGGGAGGAGATGCTGAGTACCCAGGATATGTGGTATATTTCTCTCCCTCTGCAGGGAAGGAACAGCCAGGAGTTTCCGGGCGCCCATCTGGCAGCGTGGGGAGGCCCGCACAGTCTGGTGAGGGCGGCTGGAAGACAAGGGATCCATTCAAAGCAGGAACTTAGGGGTCAGTCCCTGCTCACAACCTGTCACATACCGATTTTTCAGTGTGGAGAGGCATGGCGGCCAGCGATGGGGAGAGAGAAGGGGAACAGATCACCGAAAATAACTGAAAACACTAACTCAGCCATCTGGCATCTGGGGAGCGTGTACACAGAGGCCAGGGCCTCCTGGGAGGCCGAGATGACAAGGACGTTCTCACTGAGCTGAAGGCAGAGTCCCCTGGGGCCTGGCTGAGGGCCGGGTCGGAGGGCACTGAGCCTGTTGGGCCAGCCCCAGCCTTGCTGACTGGGCTGGCAGGGCCGCTGGCCTACTGGGGCCAGGCTGCAGGGGAAACGGGCAGGCGCCGAGAGCCGCCTTCCCGGGCGGGCTGTCTGCCGGCCGGGCTGTGGGGCTGCGAGGGATTGCCTGTGTACTGAGTGCCCAGACTGTCCTCAGGGGAACCAGCCAGCCCCTGACTCCTCCCAGCCCATCACCTCCTGTGTCAGCAGCACCCGGGTCAACCGGCACATCCTGAGCTGTGGCTGCATGCCAGGAGCTCACACACGCACACACACGTCTCACGTCGTCCTCACTCCCCGCAGGGCGCTGTGTGCAGGGCATACTGGTGGCGTCACCCACCCGCCACCATTTCCCTTCCTTCGGGAGACATCCCCACGCTCTTCCTCTCTTTGGGTCCTTAGGGGTGGGTGGGGCTAAAGCCCTTCCCCGCCCTCAGAAAGTGGGCTCCCCACGTCTGGCCAGTCAGTGTCCTCTATCCCCCTGGCCTCACTGATTGGCTCAGAAACGGGCAGGGAAGGACGGGTGGCTGAAAGAGTGGAGGGACTGAGCGACGGTGACACAGTTCATAGTATCAGTTCCAACTAGAATGACATCTGCCTCCAGATGTCAAAAACGCCAAAGCGTGTTTGTCCGTCTCCTCCAGATCACGAAGGTCATTCTTAGAACCTGGCGAGGGTGGCAGACGACTTCCGTGCCTTGTGAACTTCAGGTGGTCTGCTTTTGGCCAACTTGACGCCCTGGAAGAGTTTTCCCTGGGGCAGAGTCACAGGCTACAGGTGGAATTTAGCATCTAAACAGAGGTTATAAGGAGGAAGGGCTCACTTCATCTTCATATAAATATCTGGAATTTTACCATAACCTATAACATAGGCATTTGTTGAAACCTGTTTCCTTCCATTGGCTTTGCATCAAATAAATGGTGTCCCCACGCGCCAACACCTTGTTCCTCCATTTTCCAGAGCCCCAAGTCTGCTTCCCCTGGCTTCATAGTGGCTCCCAGAACTATGCTCTTCTTGTTTAGATTGGTTTGGGTTTGTTTTTTTTTAGATTTCACAAACAAGTGAGATCATATGATGTTTATTTTTCTCTGACTTATTATACGTAGCACAATGCCTTCGAGGCTCATCCACGTTGTCACAAATGGCAAGGTTTTCTCTTTTTATGGCTGAATGACACTCTCCCGTGTACATACACCACGCGTTCTTTATCCATTCATTCATCAATGAGTAAGTACTTAGTTTGTTTCCAGGCCCTGGTTATTGTAAACAGGCTGTAACGAACATGCAGTTACATGTCTTTTCCACTGAGCGGCTTTATTTCCATTGGATAAACACACAGAAGTGGAACTGCTGGATCCTATGGTAGTTCTATTTTTAATTCGAGATCCTTAACTTAATCACATCCACTAAGAGCTCTTTTCTAAATAAGGCCACATTTCCAGTTTCCTGAATTAAGGCCTGCTATCTCTGGGGGCCACTGCTCAGCTTGTTACAGAGTTGAGTTTCATTTTCCAACTGTGAAAATGGAGGCCCTGAGAATCAGAGACTCAGGCCTGGGTCATTTTGTTGCTGTTCAGTGGCTCAGTCATGTCTGACTCTTTGCAACCCCATGGACTGCAGCAGACCAGGCTTCCCTGTCCTTCACCATCCCCCCGAGTTTGCTCAAACTCATGTCCACTGAGTCGGTGATGCCCTCCAACCATCTCATCCTCTGTCGCCCCTTCTCCTCCAGCCTTCAGTCTTTCCCAGCCTCAAAGTCTTTTCCAGTGAGTCAGCTCTTCACATCAGGTGGCCAAAGTATTAGAGCTTCAGCTCCAGCCTCAGTCCTTCCAATGAACACCCAGGGTGGAGCTCCTTTAGGATGGACTGGTTTGACCTCCTTGCATCCAAGGGGCTCTCAGCAGTCCGCTCCACACCGCACTTTGAAAGCGTCAGTTCTTTGACACTCAGTGTTCTTTATGGTCCAGCTCTCACGTCCGCACACGACCACCGGAGAGACCATAGCTTTGACTATATAGACATTCCTCGGCAAAGTGATGGCTCTGCTCTTTCGTATGCTATCTAGGTCTGTCTTACTACTGGAGCGGGTAGCCTTTCCCTTTTCCAGGGGATCTTCCTGACCCAGGGATCAAGCCCAGGTCTCCTGCACTGCAGGCAGATTCTTTACCATCGGAGCCACCGGGGAAGCCAGCCCCGGGTCATAGTCAGCATCATTCTCTGGGGGAAGGGACTCTGAAAGGAGAATAAGGAAACAGATTTCCACTGTGAGATGGGAAAAGAGGGCATGGGTCAGAGACTCTTTTGAGAAATGCCCCAGACAAGCAAACTCCGAGGAGGCTGAGCTGCCTGTGGTTACCCTGGACCAAGCTGGCAACAGTGGGCAGCAGGCCTGTGCCTGGAGCTCAACGGCGGCTGCGGGCACGTTGCCACGCTTCACTCTAGTCATAACAGCTCTGCTGCAGGAGCTCCCGGAGCTGGCCGGAGTAACCCTGCAGGGCCCCGAGAGCAGAGCAGGGAACTGACGAGGAAACTGAGGCACGGACACCTCCGGGACACCTCCAGAGTTGAGGGGTACCCGGGGGCGAGGCGACACGGCCACAGGCTTTTCTTGGTTCCAGCCACAGGTGTGCCGCTGGCTGGCTGTGTGGCCTCAGGCAAGTCGCAGTGTCTAGACCTCAGAGCCCCTACTAGCAGCCTGGGGAGGCTGTTGGGAGCATTCAAGGAGGAGACGGGTGTGCAGGTCCTGATGAAGGCTGTGCTCAGGAGGGCTGTGTGTGGATTCCAAGGGTGGTGGCACTGATGGGATGGGGAAGACCAGCTCGGTGGGGGGTGGGTTCAGGGGGTTGGGGACAGAGGCTTCCGGAAGGCTGGGGGTTAGCATCTCAGAAACTTTAAATGGCAGCCCACTTTGGCTCCCTGGTTTGGAGGTTCTTAGGGAACATTAGTTCTCTTCCTTGTTTCTGCTCCCCAGAGTAGACCACCCAAGGGCAAAAGGGTCATGGCAGGCAGCTGGGGGACACCCCTTACAGAGTCAGTCAGCAGACTGGGCAGAGAGGAGGGGTGTGCGTGCTAAGTCGCTTCAGTCGTGTCTGACTCTTGGCGATCCCATGGACTGTAGCCCACCAGGCTCCTCTGTCCGTGGGGTTCTCCAGGCAAGAACACTGGAGTGGGTGGCCATGGCCTCCTGCAGAGGATCTTCCTGACCCAGGGATCGAGCCCACATCTCTCAAGTCTCCGGCACTGGCAGGTGAGTTCTTTACCACTAGCATCCCTTGGGAGCTTGTGCTATGCAGGGGACAACCCCCTCCTGCAGGAAATCCTCTTTTATTTCTTGCCGCAACACAGCGACATGGGCTGACTGTGTTTCAGCATCGACTGGTCGGCTGTGGGTACCACAGTGGTCTAAACATGGGCCCTATGGAAATGCCGCAGTATTTACATATCAGTGGGGCCGCTCCCCCATGTCTGACCAGGAGATCCCAAAGTCTGTCTGGGGCCATGTCCTCACCTGTCAAATCTGGGGTCCCAGGGAGCAACCCTCCTCAGAGCGCAGATTTGGTTAATCACCGTGTGTTGAAAATCTACTGTGCTTCCAACACTGAGCCAAGTGCTGGGCCGAATGAAAGATGGAAATGAGTGTCAGGCCATCCCAGAGACGAATAATTATAATAACAATACAGAGCCTTTATATCACACCTTCTTTGGATCAGGCCCTGTGTAAGCCCCTTCCACGTGAGGGTGGTCCTATTCAACGTCCCAGTTTATGATTCAAAGACACGGGCCCACAGGGCTCAGAGATTTGCCCATCACCCTGCTGCTAAGTAGAGGATGTGAAGTTTGAACCCAGGTAGCCCTGGCTCCAGAACTGATGCTTCGTGGGACGAGGGCCTGGCCAGACCCAGGGACAGCGAGTCTAAAGCGTAGGTGAGGGCAGGGGTGAAAGGTGGGGCCTGAGATGAGCGGAGTCCACATCCCAGAGGCAGGGTATGTCTCCCGAGGGAAGGACCCTCAAGTTCACGCCCTACAGACAATGGTGAGTGATGGGGAGGGTGGGAGCGGGGGTCAGGCAGGGTCAGATTTGGAGAGAGCACCCTGGCCTCACTAAAGAGCAGACTTGAGGCACGAGGAGAAGGTGTTCATGGGCCCATGCTTGATGCTCAGGGCCGGCGCTGAGCGGCTGAGATGGTGGGGGAGGAAGGAGACAGGTGCTGGCGCTGCTCCAGGGGTGGGTGGGCAGGGAGCCTCACCAGTTCCGGAAGGAAGAGCGCCCACCCCAGCATGCGTGAGGCCCGTCCCCAGCTCTGCCCTTGAGCATCCTTGAAGGTGCCGCCCTCCTGTTTGCGCCCCAGAGCTCCTTCGCTGCTCGCCAGCTCATCCCACGCACGATCCATCTCCCTGACCCACAGTCCCTGCCGCTCCTCCTCGAGGACAAAGGCTGGGCGGGTGGGGAACTGCTCCCTAGCCAGGGCCTGCGGAGGGGTCGGTGATGAGCAGGGCAGGGACACAGACATGCCGGGGGAGGGGAGGGGAGGGGAGGAAGGAGACCAGCACAGAGCGGGTCCTGAGCCTCAGGGTGGCAGGAATTCCTGCTGCCGGGGAACAGACCTGGGGGCTCAGAGAGCCTGCCCACCCCTCTTGCTGCAAGACCTTGCAGAGTCACTTTAAGAATGCTCCAGCAGAGCCTCCATCCTAAAGGAGATCAGTCCTGGGTGTTCATTGGAAGGACTGATGTTGACGCTGGAGCTCCAATACTTTGGCCACCTGATGCAAAGAGCTGACTCATTAAAAAAGACCCTAATGCTGGAAAAGATTGAGGGCAGGAGGAGAAGGGGACAACAGAGGATGAGATGGTTGGATGGCATCACTGACTCAATGGACATGAGTTTGAGCCAGCTCCGGGAGTTGGTGATGGACAGGGAGGCCTGGCGTGCTGCAGTCCATGGGGTCACAAAGAGACACGACTGAGCGACTGGACTGAACTGAACTGAGCTGAGCCTCAGTTTCTTCATCGGAAAATGGCCAGAGGGATGGAGCCAGCCTGTTTTCAAAGCCACAGCCTCCAGGCACCTCCTCCCTTCCCTCGAGACCCAGCTCTGAGAGGATGCTAGCCCCGTGGGGCGCGGTGAAGCCACATCCTGCCTCTCAGTACCAAGCGGGGAGCAGGCAAGCGCTACTGCTGAGACTCATGAACCGAAGAGAAGGCGTTCATTTTGGCCAACGGCTCCTGGCTTAATGGGCCCAGCGCTTCAAAGTGAAGAGGCCTGCCCCACCCCTGTCTGCCCAAGAAGGCTCTGGAAACCCCCTCCTCCAACCCCCGCTGCTGCCTAGCGACCCCCCAAAGAGCTCAAAGTGCCTTTTCCTTCCTCTGTGCGCTTCTTGGATTGTCCCACAGTCCCGAGAGCTGAGGCAAGAAAGGGCTTTGAGCCCCAATCCCAGCACTGTCTCCTTGAATTTTTTGGTAGAAATTCTCCAAAGCTGGTGTTCTATGGGCTGAACTGTGTGCCCCCAAGTCCATCTGTTGGAACCCTGGCCCCCACCCTCCCCACTGTGATGGGATTTGGAGACGGCATTTGGAAGGTGATCAGGGTTAAATGATGTCTTAACGGTGGGGCCCTTGTGATGGGTTAGTGCCCTTACAAGAGACACCAGTGAGTTCACTCAAGCTCTCTAGGCCGTGTGAGGACACAGGGAGAAGACAGCCGTCTGCAAGCCAGGAGGAGGGTCTTCACCAGGAACCAAATCACCCAGTACCCTGCTTGGACATCCAGCTCCAGACCTGGGAGAAATAAGCATCTGTCTTTTAAGTCCCCCTCTCCCCCAGCTTGTGGCATCTGTGATTAAGACAGTATGATCACAAACAGGCCCAGGTCCCTCTCAAAACCCCTTCATATCAAACTACCTGCAGCTCCTGAAGAAACTGGGCTGAGTCAGCCCCGACATGCTCACACGCTGCTCCCTCTGCCTGGAAGGCCCCACCCTCATCCACTGCGTCTCAGTGCTGACTGCCTATCTCAAGACAAAAATGCAACCAGCACCTTCTCCTGGGACCGTCTCTGACTTTGTCAGGTGGCACTGACGTCTCTCTCCTTTGCAGCCCACGGCCCCCATGAGCTAACCGTCCAAGATGCATGTGGGGGTGAGGGCAGAGTGTCACCTGCGCTGCCACCCTCACAAGGACCCAGTAACCTCAGTGAGCCTGTGTCCGCGTCTGGGAAACGGGGCTACAGATGGGTCCCCTCTCACTGGGGCATTATGAAGACTGGGTTAGTTAATACACACACTGCTGGTGCCCACTCAGCTGCTATTGTTGTGGTGGTTACTGCCATCTTTGAATCCCCACTGTTAATAAAAAAGAGATGACTCCTTTTCCCCACCGCATAGTTGAGAAAACCGGGTCTAAGCGGTGGGCGGAGGGGGACTGGTTCAGGATCACTCAGCCAGCTGCCAGCAGAGCAGAATCCAGCCCCAGAGTCTAGGCTGCGTCTGCCCTTCTTGTGCTCCATTTAAGGAGTGGACGCACCGAGGACCAGGTGCGGGAGAAGGCTCTCTGCCCATGGACTGGTCAGCCGCTGTAGAGCAGAGATCGGAGACCAGGCCCCGTCCGCTGGGCCGACCGCAGCCTGCAGCCAAGCCCCAGTGGTTCCTAGAGGTGCTTTCGTCCGCCCCGCACCCCTCCCCCAGGCCAGCCCCGCGTTGTCAGCAGCAGCGACAGGAGATGAAGCTGGAAGTGATAAACATACCCCTGACTTCCGTGAACTCCCATCCAATCTACTGCTCCTGAGCTCTCGCCAGGAGTGTTTGTGCTAATAAACCAAATGGACTCTTCAGAATCCACCACAGTGACTGATGGCAGAGGCAGAACGAAATCCTGGCAGCTCTGCAGCCTCTTTCCGATGGAGCCTGAGGCAGGTGGGGGTTCAGGGCACAGTCTTCTGGGCTTTCCCAGCCCCAAGGAACCCCGGAGGCCATCTCTTCCGAGGCCCTCAGTGTACATGTGAGGAAACTGAGGCAGGCGCATTGCTGGGAGCATCTAGTATTACAAGGTCCTGCTCTGGGCGTGGGTCAGAACTAGAGTCTGAGGTAGGTAGTAGTGTTTTGATGAGTCTGGGAGCCCTGGGCAGAGAAATGGGTTGGAAAGAAAGGTGACGGTGTGGAATGGAAAAACGGGGCCCAAGGGGGTTGGGGGCAGAGACCCACCACAAACCCAACCCCAAAAGGAGAACGGCTAACCTCACTTTAGGGGGATTTGAGTCGTCCTCCAAAACGACTTTGCAGCACAGCCTGAGCCCCCGGAGGGGCTGTCAGCCTGAGAGGCCTCTCTGTCCCCCACCACTGACCTCCCCGTCGTCAGGGGCCACGCCCCCTTCACCGAGGCCCTGAGGTCCTTTTCGGAGCTTGTCCTGCATCTCCAGGACCAAGCGACCCGGACTCCAGCGACAGCCCCGGGAAAACCCTCGCTCACATTCTGAAGCCCCCAGGCCTGGAGCTGTCTGCATCTCCCTAGGGCTGATGCCTGCGGCTTCCCTGCTGGCTCCGCAGTAAAGAATTAGGCTGCAATGCAGGAGACGTGGGTTCCATCCCTGGGTGGGGAAGATTCCCTGGAGGAGGAAATGGCAACCCACTCCAGAACTCTTGCCTGGAGACTCCCATGGACGGAGGAGCCTGGCGGGCTGCAGTCCGTGGGACTGCTAGAGTCAGACACACCTGGGCGACTAAACCACCACCCCCAGGCCAGATCCGTCGCCATGCTGGCCCCATCCGATCTCCAACCTCACTTCTGCCCAGCTCTGGCCTGACACCCCCAGGCCAGGCCCCGGGCGCCCTCTGAGCGCGTCCCAGCTCGTGGTGCGCCCCGTACAGAAGCTGCAGGACATTCCGGGGGAGAATGGAGAACAAAGATCCTCCCACAATCCCCTCTGCTTCTGCCAGCAGAGAGTGAAAGCCGGGCAGACTCCAGGCTGCCCCCGCGGGAGGACGTGGCTGGAGGGGCCCAGCCTGGATAACCCACAGTCCCTGCCTATGGAGAAACAGGTGTCCTGCCTGGGACGTCCCGTAGGGAGGATGGGCTCCTGGGCTGTCAGGTCATCACGCCCCTCCAAGTGACCCCAAGCTCACCCCGAGGAAGCCTTGACCCCGGTTCAGTCCCCATGGGGCCCCGCCTGCTGCAAGGGGCATCCCGGGCAGTAGAGGCAGGAAGGGCTCCCTGACCCCCTTCCCGCCCACCCACCTGCCTCCAGCTTCAATCAGAGCCACTTTGCTTTTATCTATTTTCTGTGGAGAATTTCCCTGTAAGGTTTTGTTTGAACAAAGCTTCCCTCCACTACAAACATTTTGCAAACCTCTGATCCAGCCCTGCCCCCTGTGTTTGGCAGCCAGCAGAGGTTCGCAGCCAGGTGGCCTGGAGCCAAATCCTATTTATAACACTTACTAGCTGGGCACTGGGGGTTAGGGGAGTCTCTCCCCTGCTCTGAGCCCCAGTTTCTCTGTCTATAAAATGGAGAAAGTGTCAGGTTTGCTCTGAGAATCTGAAACATGCAAGGAGGTTATGCCTGCTGAGCTGAAATTCTTTTCAGGTGCAAATGAGGAAACTGAGGGTGGGCCGGGCACTGGACGTCTGCTTGGCCACAGAAGGGCTGGCACCCCCACCCCGCCCAGCTGGACAGACAGCAACCTAGCGCCCCACCGCCCCTCCAAGGCCGCGGCTTGGGCAGCCCCTGCATCTCTGCTGCCACACCTCGGCGCGGCTCACTGGCCCCGTGGAGCGTGAATGCTCACAGGGCCGACAGGCCGTCTGGAGCAGCACCCGGGGCGGGGAGGCGGGGAGGCAGAAGGTGGCCAGCAAGCCTGCACATTGTTCATGGAGCCCATCGCCGCTGTTACTGCCGCTATTTAGCATTTAGATAACTCTCTATATTTCCACCAGGTCTGCTGCCCAGATCTTCAGGAAAGCAGTGAGGAGGGCGAGATGCTGGCTCCAAGCAAGGAGCAAGAATTGACTGGATCAGCCTGTCTGCCCTGAGCCTCATTCCAGCCCATTTTTTCACTCGCTCAATACACAGTAGTGACAGAGCCTCTAGAACATTCCATGTCCTGGGCTGGGCCCATGGTGGTTAGACCATGCCCTGCCCTCCAGGAGGGCGCGGTCTCTGGGAGGAGACTCAGCCTGGGAAGTGCGGTCCCTGCTGGCCCCGGGGAAGGTTCCCTCCGCCAACCATTAGGACAAGCACACGGGTACATGCAGAGGGGGCCGCCCTCTGCACTCCAGGGTAGTCAGCGGGCGAAACCACCAAGAGGTGACCGGATCCAACTCTCGCTGGAAAAGACACGGAGTGGTTCCTCCAGCCCCGCGTGTGGCTTAAAGCGAGGTGTCCAGACTCCCTCAACCACTCCCCACCCGCTGACGAGAACAGCAGTTCCCCGGGAGCCTGTGGAAGGCGGAGCCGTGAAGGACGTGCCCTTGACTGACTTCCTCTGAGGATCAGGCTGCAGGCCGAGATGGTGACCAATGGTGAGGATCCGTCTGTGGCCAGGGCTGTGGTCAAAGGGGGCACGGCCCCCGGAATCGAGGCGCCACGCAGGCCCAAACAGTGTCCATTCACCACGGTGATCTCCAGGGCCCAGAACTAGGCCTGGTGCTCAGCACGTACCCATGGCGTGAACGAAGGAAAGAATGAAGGATGTTAGCCAAGTCTCATCCCATAGCTGGGGCCCTGGCTCAGGGTCAGCCCGTGTTCAGAGACAAGTCAGTCTGGAAAGAGACCTGAGCCTTCTGGAGCAGGCAGTGAGGCCAGGGAGCCGAACAGAAGCCAGAGGACCCACTCGGTGGTCCAGCCGCCATCATGGTTTCTCCGAGGTCCTTTACCAGCTCCCAGACTCACTGCACCCCCAGGCGCTGAAGACTGACTACAAGATAACATCCATTCTTCATGGGTCTCTGGCCCCTCTAACCCTCCCACCACCACCATCACCCCCCACACACGGGAGCTGATCCCATCAGGAAGCTCTGGACCTCTAGTTCCAGCGGATCTGATCATACTGTTTTCTCAGTTCAATTCAGTTCAGTCGCTCAGTCGTGCCTTCTTTGCAACCCCATGGACTGCAGCACGCCAGGCCTCTCTGTCCATCACCAACTCCCAGAGTTTGCTCAAACTCATGTCCATCAAGTCAGTGATGCCATCCAACCATCTCATCCTCTGTTGTCCCCTCCTCCCCCCACCTTCAGTCTTTCCCAGCATCAGGGTCTTTTCAAATGAGTCAGTCCTTCGCATCAGGTGGCCAAAGTATTGGAGTTTCAGCTTCAGCGTCAGTCCTTCCAGTGAATATTCAGGACTGATTTCCTTTAGGGTGCACTGGTTGGACCTCCTTGCAGTCCAAGGGGCTCTCGAGAATCTCCTCCAGCCCCGCAGTTCAAAGCCTCCCCATCACTGGAAGAATGAGGCCAGGCCCCCTGGTGTGGCACTTAGCGCCCTGGCGACCTCTCCGGCCCACACCTCTCTGGTCCCAGCCCAGGCTGTGTGCTCCAGCAAGCGTGAGCACCCTGTGTTCTGATGAGTTTCCAAGCCACTGCACATGTAAATTCCCTTCCATCCAACGTCTTTTACTTCCTTACAGATATGACAAATAATCGATTTTTTAAAGCTGACCACTTCAGTTTGATGTTCCTTTACAATTGCCCTTGTCACACAAAGAATGGTAACTACCAAGTATATGCTTGTCTTTCCTGCCTTTTATAAATTTCTGCATCACCAGGATCCAGTCTGAGGTCCAGAACTTCATCACCACTGTCAGGACCATCCCCACCACCACGATCACCACCACGATCGCCAGCGTCACTGCCCCCCCCATCACTGACCACTGCCCCCAACTAACATTCACTAAGCCCTTACTCTGAGCCAGGCAGTATTCTGAGACCGTCACATCATTTTCTCTGCTAATCTTCATAACCTTCCTGCTGACTGAAAAAAGAAAATAACGCGCAACCTAAAAGTTCAGAATTATGTTTTATTTGGCAGACTTTCTAAGGACTTCAGGCCTAGGAGACAGAGGTCTCAGATAGCTCTGAGGGGCTACTCTGAAGAGGCAGGTGGGTGTGCGAAGCCAGGCTATTAGGAGTTTTTGCAACAGAGACCAAGTGATTGGAATGTCGAAACGTGACTGTCAATCAAAGAAAACAGACGTCACAAGGTAAGGAATTTAGCACTTTTCTACGTATGGAAGGGGTAAGAGCTGGGCTCACGGAAAGCGCTCCTTCGACAGGCACCTTAGCTCTCTGGGGCCGGTGTCCTGAGCTCTCACGCTGAGTCTGTCCGGTACACCGCAGGCTGGCTGCCGCGGCTGGCTACCAGATGCTGGGCATCCTGTTTCCACCATTCCTTCCCTCGGGGCTCACCTCGGAGTCTATAAAGGGATAGGTTGATGGATACAGCATCTTTTGTTTACTGATAGGGCAGGCAATACTTTTCAATCGCATCCCCACTGAAGAGGAAGGTATTTCACACTCCTCTCCACTGTACGGATGATGAGATTGAGGCTCAGCGAGATTCAGTAGCACCCAAGGATTCCAATTCCAGCAGTTTCTCCCTTATCCAGACAGGGGCGTGTTAGTTGCTCAGTCATGTCTGACTCTTTGCGACCCCGTGGACTGTGGCCTGCCAGGCTCTTCTGCCCATGTGATTTTCCAAGCAAGGATACTGGAGTGGGTAGTCATCCCTTTCTCCAGGGACCTTCCTGACCCGGAGATTGAGCCCAGGTCTCCTGCGTTGCAGTGGATGCTTTACCATCTGAGCCACCACCGAAGCCCTCAGATAGGGAAAGCACCTGGAGAATTCAAAATTCCTCCTCAGACGACAGTGCTTCTGCTTGACTTCGGAATGTCTTGCGAGGTCACGACTCAGAGGGCCTCTTGTTTCTGTGGATCCCCGCGCAGCCGTGGACACCACACCCTGGACGTGAGCCTCTGAGGCTGCGCTCTCTGCCGCCGTCTGCTCCCCTGAGTGCAGGGTTGGCGCCCGGCCACTCAGCCTACAGACTCTGCAGACTCCGGCCTACAGACTCCGGCCCCGCACAGCTGCGCCACGAGCATCTCGGCCCTGGAAGGGTCAATTCCAGGCAGCAGGCAGCTGCTCAGACGACGTGATGGTGACAAGGAAAAGTTAAAATTTCACACAACCTCCTGCCCCTTCCGCCTCTGTAACTCGCCTCACTCCTTGCAAAGCCTGGATCACATAGGTCACGCAGCCTCAGAAGGTGGGGCCGTACAGTCCGAGGAACTGGAGCTTATCTCACTCACCCTTGTTCTGCTGTTTGCGGTCGCCCGGCCCCCGCAAGCCTGCTTAATCGTGCCTGGCTGTGTAAAGGTCTGGCATCCCCCTCCCCATCTTAACTGATCCCAAGTGCGCGAAACCCCTTAAACCAGCCTATTAGCAGCTAGTGTTGCCCACTACACTCTGTCTATAAAAACCCTGTAACCCCTTTGTTCAGGGCTCAGAGCTTGGACTGTTAACTCCTCTGGGCCCGCCGGCGTAATAGACCTGAGTTCTGCAACTCTCCGAGCATGGGGCTTGATTTCTGAGTGCTGATTTCTGCAGCACTGGATTCACAGAGAGGGAACACCTCCGGCCAGCCAGCCAGCACTGCCCCCTCCCCTCCGCCTCTCCCGCACCCTCTGGGCTGCAGAGAGACGGGGAGAGTCTTCCCCGGTGATGTCATCCTCCTGCCCACCTTCCCAGCACCCCCTGGCATGGTCCTCTCCGTGTTCACAAGACGGGCTGCCCGAGACCCCACTGAAAGCTGGGCGTTCTCCAAGCCACGGAGCCAGGCTCTGCCCACAGCTCTCACGTGTCACAGTAACACCAGGCATCTCTTCACTGCAGACCACGCTTTACAGCCTGGAGCTCACCCCAAGATGCCTTTTCTCCAGAAACTCAGGGGTCAGGGGATCACTATGTCCCGCTTCCTCCCAAAACCAGACGGTGTTACAGAAGCATCAGGGTACAGTTTCAGCCCCTGGCCCTTCCGCTGACCCCAAGCCACGTGCTGTATTGATGAGGTGGGCAATTAAAAGTAGAAGCCGATATTAATTAAGCTCTTCCTTTGAGCTAGGTATTGTTCCAAGTACTTTCCAGGTATTCAATCATCTCATTCACACACAGACTGAAGAACCAAGATCTCCCATAATTTCCATTTTACAGATGAGAAAACCGAGGCTCAGAGAGGCAAAGTCATGTGCTACATGTTCCCAGGGAAACAGGGATAGCTCCAGACTCACTTGGGGAGGAAGGGAGATGGCCTTCCCTGGTTTCCCGTCCCTGAGAAGACTGCATCTCCCCTCCCCAGCAAGACCCTCCCACCCACCACCCTGCACTGCTGAGGGGGGAGCAGGCATCGCACTTGCTTTGACTCACTCCACCCGCCTCCTCCCCTGCGCTGCCAGCAAAGGGCGCCGTCCAGTAGGAGGCCCCCTGGACCAAGCCCAGCCCTCCTCCAGACCCCTCATCGACAGTCCCGCTGACGTCTGACCTCCTTCCGTCTGCCTCGGGCATCCGCTTCTCAACTGGTTCCAAGACCGGCGCACAGCGAGACGTCCCTTGCTGTCCTCAGACCCCAGTAATTATAAATACGTAAATAGATCAATAGTGCTCACCCCATTGGAATTCATCACCATCTAAATATACCCCCTTCTAAGCATAGACATTACCGTTCTTCCACATCACATTTTGTTTAGTAATAGAGATAACAGTAATAAGAAAAAATTGCTGCTCTATTTGGCGTCCGCAGTATGCCAGGTGCGGAGGCACCATTAATTATCACACTTAATTTCACAAGCCCCACCCCAAGTAGACTCCGTCAGCCTCATTCTGCCCATGAACAAAGGGCACACAGCTGGTAAGAGCTGGATTAGAATCTATACAGGATTCATTAGCATCTCCCTCAATTTCATGTCCCTCTAGAACCTCAGAAGACGACCTTGCTGATAAACAGAGTCTTTGCAGATGAATTAATTAATGTAAGATCATACGGGCTTGTGGTGGCCCTAAATCCCATTCTTACAAGGGCACAGAGACTTGCAGAGACACAGAGGAACTACTGGGCTGGGGAGGAGATGGGGGTGAGCGCCCAGGTGATGATGTGGGCAGAGGTCAGCACCAAGCAGCTAGAAGCCAAAGAATCCCAGACAAAGAAGACAACCATCTTCCAGACAAGGAAGGATCGTCCTCTAGAACCTTCGGAGGAGGCTTAGCCCCACAAACCCCTCGGTTTTAGCCTCCAGACCTGGGAAAGTGTAAGTTTCTGCGGCTTTAAGCCACCTGTGTGCAGTCCTTTGTTACAGCAGCCCAGGAACCTATACAGCGCAGACTCTGAGAGTGGCTATTCTGATGCCTCTCCCAGACTAACCCCAGTGATCACGACCATAATGAGTTTCACACAAGCTTCTACCGAGAGTCAGCAGGTGCCCTGGCGGTTCAGGAGGTGAAGAATATACCTGCAATGCAGGAGACCATCTGCAAGAGACCCAGGTTCGATCACTGGATCAGGAAGATCCCCTGGAGAAGCAAATGGTGACCCCCTCCAGCAATCTTGCTCGGGAAATCCCATGGAGAGAAGAGCCTGGCGGGCTACAGTCCGTGGGGTCACAAAGACTCAGACACGACTGAGCGACTAACCCACCACAGCAGGTGCCAGGCCCGGAGGACGCAGAGGAGACACAGCCCTCGGCCAAGGGCTCACTCAGCGACAGCAAGGCCGCCCCTTGTCCCAGCGGCTCCGTTCTGGGGGAGAAGGGCAGGGGCGGCACGAACGCGTCCTGGCGCCGTCGCTTCCGGGCTGTGTGGCCAGTGGCGGGGCACAGCCCGCCTCTCCCAGCCTGAGTTTCTGTGAGGTGGAGGTAGTTAGGCCAACCTGCCTCTTTCAAACAAAGGACCTAGAAACACTTTAGCAGGTCGTCGCTCAGTCGTGTCCGACTCTTTGTGACCTCATGGACTGTAGCTGACCAGGCTCCTCCGTCCTTGGGATTTTCCAGGCAAGAGTACTGGAGTGGGTAATTGGACTTTTGAAATGGGAGGTAAACAGGGCTTGGTAAATAGTATTCTTTAGACCTTTCTGCATGTGGAAATATTTCATACAAAAGAGAAAGGAAAGGGGCCCAGCGCTGGAGGATGGCAGGCAGGGAGGTTCCACACTGGATCTGTGTTCTCCTCAAACACCACCACTTCTTTTGGGAGCAGAGTCAGCCTCAAAGGGTGTCTTGAATTGCAAATAGCCAGAGCCACAAAGGAAAGAAAAGGCCCCCAGGAACAGGCCGTGTTTGGATCCGTCCCCAAGCCGAGTCACCGCCAGCTGGCCAATTTTGGTTCCTTCTGCCTCAGCTGCAAGCAGCAGCCCTGCCAGGGACTGTGCGGTAATCCCAAGATTTGTAAGAGGCAGCATCTGATCTGTGCCAGTCAAGTAGAGGGCTAAAGAGACCCAAAGATCAAACAAGACTCCTTGGAAAACCACTCTGTGGGGAAAGCCTTAGAGTGCAGGCACCAGTGAGACAGCCTGCAGGCTGCCTTAAAGTGGGAGCATTCTGTTTGACAATTATGGGAGGATGGAGGGAATGAGGGTGCTGGGTGCTGGAGGGCTCCAGTTGCAGAAAGGGCTGGCAGCGCCTGGCACGGCTGACCCAGATCTCAGGGGAGCACTGTGCTTCGGAGCCGCTGGACCAGGGCAGGCTGGCAGCATCCCTCATCCCTGCTACCCAGGCTGCCTGCAGTCTCGTCAGGGCCTCCCTCGTGGGAACCTGACTTCACGCTCCGAGTCAGAGTCCAAGGGAAAGATGGATGCAGTCAGCTCAGCCCCACAGGGACTCATGAAAACTCACCCCAAGCAGGTCTGGCAAAAATCATTCGGGTGATTTAATCCAATCCAGTTCAAGCCACTGTTTATTAAATAAACAGACAGCTGAGCACAGAGGCTAAGGGCCTCCAGAGCTGGATGAACTGGGCTTGAATCCCAGCTCTAATGCTGAGACCAGTCCCTTGGCCTCTCTTGGGACTCAGTTTTCCCATCTGTAAAATAGGGGTTGTAATGGCACCTGCCCCCTAGGGCTGTATGCACAAGAAATGCATTAGTACTTCCTGAGCACCTGAAATCTTTTCAGGCACACAGTAAGTGCCAACTGAGGGCCGTCGAGGGGACTGGTAAATGAAGCAATGGGGTAAACGTAGGCCCTGGACATCCGCCAGCGTCCCTGCACACAGACAGCTGGGACTGGACAGAGGAAATGCCTCGTCCAGGGTGACACGGCTCAAAAGTTGTCAAGGCAACATGACAGCGGTTTGACTCCATCCTTAACCACCGAGTTTTAGAGACCCCCTTCAGCTCACCATTTCTCCCCAGAGTCTGGCCCAGAGCGCGGCACACAGGAGACATAAATGTTGAGTGAACCGTCTGAGCCATCATCCCTTCTCTTACTCTTTATGTGACCTTGGGCATGTGACACAGTCTGTCTGAAGTGCCCGTTTCTTTGTGTAAAAGTATGGGTCTGAATATCCAATTCACAGGGCCCGCTGCTGAGAACCAAACGCAAACACACCCGGTGGGGTGTCTGACAGTTCGTCCATGTTAAACAAATGTCATCTTGATTTTATTTCATTTCCTTGGCCGTGCTCAGCTCTGCCCAAGGACCCACGGGGAACACAAGAGAAGGAGAAAAATGTATTCTTGTCCTGAAGGAACTTTACACAAGGCAAAAAAGTAGAAAACTGTTCGCTTAAAGGAGAAGCTACAATTAGGTGTCAAAGCAGAAGTCACATAGGACTTCAGAGAGCTCAGCCTGGGTGGGGGCAGTCTGGAGGGCCTCCGGGAGGAGGTGTTTGAAAGAACCATCCACCTCATTATCTGCCACGTGAAGGGGCCTCACAGACCACGTTCCCATTAGGCGAGGTTGGACCAGCAATGCGGGTGAGAACAGAAAAACGCTGCCTCGAGGTTTGAAAGCTGCTGCCTGTGAGAGGGAGAAGCAGGCTCTGATCAATCTCCTCCGATCAAAGGGCTGGGAATGGCAGCGGAACCAACCAGAGTGCTGGCAGCAGGCGAGACCGAGTGAGTGATGTTCAAAACCGCGTGCTTCGGGCCCAGACATTGATGTCCTTCCAGAAAGTGCCCTGTGTAGCTGAGAAGAGGAACAAAAGGATGGAAGACACAGAAAACGCTCAGCTGGGAGAGACAGCCCAGAGCCGGATGAGCCAGTGCCATGGCATCCCAGCTGAAAGGAGACTTGAGCACCCCCACCTCGTGAACGTCAAGGCTGAGCAAGTCTGCAAGGTCAGTCCACCCTGAAAGCCCGTCGGGCACGCGCTGGCACCCAGTGGCTCCCTGGTTGCTCAGCAGTAAGGGATCTGCCCGCAGTGCAGGAGGCGCAAGAGGCGCGGGTTCAGTCCCTGGGCCGGGAAGATCCCCTGGAAGAGGAAGGGCAAAGCGTATTCTTGCTGGGAAAATCCCATGGACAGAGGAGCCTGGAGGGCTGCAGTCCACAGGGCTGCAAAGAGCCAGAATGGCGGAGTGGGTGAGCACGCAAAGCGGTGAGCCCCGGGGCCCATTAATGAGCGCCCCCCAAGTACACTGTGATGGGCAACGCCCAGCATCTAGTCCCCGCCTCCAGCCTCAGCCCGCGTGCAATTGACTCCAGGAGCAGACATGTGGCTGGACTGACCGACCCAAGTCCTACAGACTCCTGGACACAGGAATTCATTCTGGGATAAACTCGCAAACTGAAGCAACAGCATAAGAGATCTGAGACATGGTTCATACTCTTAAGTGTGCAGTACACAGTCCCTCTTCTGGCCTTGAACTTGGGAAGCAGGTGTTTAGAGCTGCTGATAGCCATACTGCCATCCTACGGAGCCTGAAAATGAGCAGCTGCAGAACGAGGGGATTCTGATAATGTCTTTTTTAGTTAAGGTGATGCTAACTGCTACGGGCTTCCTTGATGGCTCAGTTGTTAAAGAACCCAGCTGCAATGCAGGAGACCCTGGTTCGATTCCTGGGTTGGCAAGGTCCGCTGGAAAAGGGATAGGCTACCCACTCCAGTATTCTTGGGCTTCCCTCGAGGCTCAGCTGGTGAAGAATCTGCCTGCAGTGCTGGAGACCTCGGTTCGATCCCTGGGTTGGAAAGATCCCCTGGAGAGGGGAAAGGCACTCCACTATTCTGGCCTGGAGAGTTCCATGGACTGTATAGTCCACGGGGGTACAGTTGGACACGATGGAGTGATTTTCACTTTCATAACAAATGAAACTCCAAATCTCGGTGGTTTAGTCACTGTGTTTGACTCTTGCAACCCCTTGGACTGTAGCCCACCAGTCTCCTCTGTCCATGGGATTTCCAAGGTAAGGATGCCGGAGTGGGCTGCCGTTCCCTTCTCCAGGGGACATCTTCCCTGACCAGGGATGGAGCCCAGGTCTCCTACGTTGCAAGAAGATTCTTTACTGACTGAGCCACCAAGGAAACAATCTCAAAATCTCAGTGGACTAGCCCACTAAAAATTTATTTCTTGTTCACTTAGCAGTCTGATGTAGGTCCTTCTGGTGACTAGAGGTCCAGAATCCTTCTATCTTAGGCCACACCTTCCCGAACGCCTTGGAATTCTCTGCATTCAGCCCTTGGAGGATGTTGGAGTGGAGGACGCCTATCTGCTTCTTAAGCTCCTTGGTCTGGAAGTGACTCGTACCAGTTCCACTCTATTCCATTGGTGAGGACTAGTCACATGACCACACCTGAATGCAAAGGGATCTGGGAAGTGTAGTTCCTGGCCAATATCTGCTTCTTGGCAACCAGTCTGTACTAAGAAAGAAGCAACCTGGACCTTAGGTGACCAGCTAGCCACCACCACCTCCGTATCATCAAGTGCTTCCCTCAAGTGGCTCCTGAAGCCTGATCTTCTTTATTATATAAGCTATTACATTTCTTATTTCTATTTAAGCCAGTCTGGGCTGGGCTTTCTGATGCGAGTGCCAAGGGAGTCTTGATATGGAACAGAGTCCTGAAGCCCATATGTGCAGATCAGAAGGAAACCCAGTCACTCCTTTCCCCAGTCCAGTAACCATCCCACAATACCCTACAGCTTCCCATTAGCCAAGCTCCGTGGCCTAGCCCATCTCCTGCGGAGTCAGTTAATAATGCAATCCTCCCAGGAGAGAACTGGGTTGGCCTGCCTGGAGAGCAGGGACCAGAGACTGCCCATATCACATTCTCATCTGTGAGCCTGCACAGGAGAGAGGGGTCAGCAGTCTCACTGTTTCACTGAAAGAACAGTTGCTCAAAGAGAAATGTTCAAGGTGGTCAGCTTAAGGACAAAGCTCCAAAGCAAGCACCAGGAAGTTTCTCCCACCCTTGTGTACTGCCAGCATCTAGACCACGGCTGAATATGCTGGTCTGAAAGCACCACACATTTTGTAAAGTTCCTGCCTTTACAGAATCTAATGTTCTTCCCTGTGAAGCTTGCACTTGATGACTTGCTTCTAACGTGCAGAATACAGAGGAAACGACTTCCAAGGGGAGGCCATCACAGGCATAGGAGGGCGGTCTCCACCTTCCTCTCGCTTGGACCAGTTACTCTGGGGGGGCCGTGTGCCTTGCTGTAAGCAGACACAGCAACCTCACGAAGAGAGCCTCTGGGGAGAACCTGGGGCTTCCTGCCGACAGCCGAGCATGTGAGCCTTCTTAGAAGCGGACCCCCCAGCCCAGGTCAAGCTATCAGCTGACTACAGCCCTGTCCAACATCTCGAGGGCAACTTCACGAGAGACTCGAGCCAGAAACACCCAGCCCAGCTGTTCCGGACTTCCTGCTCCACGGAAACTGTGAGATAATGAGCGTCTGTCATTTTACGTCACTAAGTCTGGGGTCATTTCTTACACAGCAACAGGTACCTAATGCAGCTGCACAAGGGGAGAGCTGAAGTAAGGTTTACGCCTTGAGGGTACGGAAGAGCCCAAGGATATATGTTGGCTGAGCCTAGGTAACTGCTATGAAGTACAAGACTTATGGAAATGCAGGCCTGTCTGAGCCCCCAGAGAAGCCCAAGAATACGGGAGCGGGTAGCCTATCCCTTCTCCGGGAGATCGTCCCAACCCAGGAATTGAACTGGGGCCTCTTGCTTTGCAGGCACATTCTTTATCAGCTGAGCTACCAGGTAAGCCCCATATATAGTCACACTCTTCATCAAAACAAGAGCCAATGACATCGATGAAAGGAAATCACCAATAAGAGGGTCAAGCTAAAACATGATAGATGGTTTTGTGGTCACTAGACAAAGGGTCACTATATGACCCAAGGAAAGCAATTCAGTTGAACCATGTGAAATAGCCAATATGCAACTACTTTTTAATAAGTAGGCCTTCCCTGAGAGCTCAGTTGGTAAAGAATCCGCCTGCAATGCAGGAGACCCCCGTTCGATTCCTGGGTTGGGAAGACTGGCTGGAGAAGCGATGGGCTACCCACTCGAGTGTTCTTGGCTGCCCTGGTGGCTCAGCTGGTGAAGAATCCCCCTGCAATGTGGGAGACCTGGGTTCGATCCCTGGGTTGGGAAGATCCCCTGGAGAAGGGAAAAGCTACCCACTCCAGTGTTCTGGCCTGGAGAACTCCACAGGCTGTGTAGTTCATGGGGTCACAAAAAGGCGGACACAGCTGCGAGACTTTCCCTTTCACTTTCAGTAAATGGCAACCTCCTATCATTCTACATGGCCTTCAACTCCCTAAGCCTCAGTGTCCTTTTCTGTGAAATAAAGGTAAGGCCCCTCATTGCTAATGACGACTTTGCACACCATAAGGGGCTCCTCAGAGCACACAGGATGGCCGGTGACCCCTGGGGTATCACTGACGGCCTTGCCAACCACACAGAAGCAGAGGTGATGGGACTCAGAGAATGTAAGTGAGGAAAGGCAAGCTGTTGGAGACTCGAGATCTGCCCTTGGTTTCCGAACATGAAAGAGAATTGGGACCTGAAGACTCATGCCTCGGTCTTCCCGCCCGTATAAGGGCAGTGCGCCCCGCAGGGACCCCTGTTGGCCCAGGCCTGCCCTGCGGCACCATCCCCGCCAGCGGAAGGCGGGAGGGCCGGGGTGGGCAGGGTCCTCATTGCTGAGGCAGGCTGCGTCCCAGAGGCCAGATTTAGCAAGATTGTTCAAGCAAATGGCTCAACTCCCTCCGGTTTTTGTAGCACAAACAATCCCAGACAAGTCTTAGAGGGAAGGGAGAAAAAGAGTGATTTGTGCCTTGTAAAAATGTGGCCCTGCGGGGCGTTTGCATTCCTAAACAAGAAGAGCTGTGCTGAGTGTGCCTGGCAGTCAGTTACCCTGTTAACTCCGTCCTGGCCCGGACAGGGGAGGCTGCAGTCGCTAGGCCCCTGAGTTCAAGTCCAGCCTTGTCATTAAGTCTGGAGAGCGCCTCCTGTAGCCTCCTCTCCGGTCCGCGGATAGTCATCTCTGTAAAACGGGGGGGTTGACGGCCTGCCCTCCAGGGGCAACCTTCGCCAAGTGACAGTCCCGGTTACAAACTCTGGGAGCCGGAAGACCTGGCTTCGAGCTGTGGCCACGACCTTATCTGACCCAATGACCTTGAAAGCCCAGCGTCGGAAGGAGCTTCCTGTATGAACAGCTTCAGCCTCCAGCTCCTGCAAATTTCTCTCTGGCATCCCAGAAGGGGGACCACCTTGCTTCTGTAAGACCCAAAATTCGGGCCTTCGTTCCAAGGAGGAAAAACCGCACGACCCAATAAACCAGCCCAGCAGATGCAACACGCAAGAGGGTTTATTGTCGGTTGCGCAAACGGGTGACTCTGATCTCCTGGGAGGCAGAGCACCCCAAACAGCAAATTGGGCAAGCTTTTTATAGACAAAAACCACTCTATCAGCATATTACATACGGGTTACAAAGTGATTGGTTACATGTTTGCAAAGCAATCCTGTTGGTACAACTTCGCGAGCTTTTGTTCAAACTTAAAGCAATTCTATTGGTACAAACTGGCGCGGGCTTTTGTTCAAACTTAGGCGCCCGCTGGCTTTTCAGCTCTCCCGCGGGCTTTTTACTGGGTGCATATTGATTGGCTGGCTCCAGGTCACCCGATGGGAGCGGGGAATCCCACCATTTCACGGGAAACCGAAACCCAAGTCCCAGCCACCTGCCAGCCCCAGCCCCGGCAGCCCCACATAATAAAACTTATTTCTCAGCTTCAAAAACCAACAAGAAGAATATCAGACACATGAATTACAGACACCGGTAAAAGGGAAACTAGATATCAACTAGTCAAAGTACATCAAACAATTCGGCGGCCCCACACTTCCGGGTCAATACCCGCCAAAGCGGGGAAGCTCACTCCCCTTGTTCAGGAGGAGGACAGCCATCCTACTGCCAGACAGACAGCTCCACCGTCCCCGAGTCTGTCTTCAGGCGGGAGCTCAAACCCGCCGCCCAGGGGAAGGCCCAGCACCCTCACCCCGGTACGCACTGCCCCGCATTCTCAATCACGCAGTCTGTGTCCCAGGCCCAGCTGGGTGATGAGAACTGACTTCACCCCTCTGAGACTTGGTCTCCGGGTCTGTGAAACGGAAAGACTGCTTAGCCCATCCCTTAGAGTTCCGTGAGGAGAAACCGAGCCCTCACCCAGCACAGGGTCGGTCCAGGGCAGGCGGCCTGATGACGCCATCAACAGCGGGGACGGGGGTCCTGCACCCTTTGCCCACACGGGTGCCCAGAGAACACAGTGCTCACACGTGTGACGCACAGCCGCGCCCTGCAGCTCCTGGAGGATGGCAAGGGGTCCCCGATGGATCCTCACGAGGCCATTAGATGTAACTCAGCTCTGTGCCCCCCAGAAAGCTCACAGTGCAAGTGACGGCTGAGCACACTCCCCCATGGATGGGCCGGCATCCGGTCTAGCTTTTTCTTTTGAAGGCAAATCATGCTCACGCTTTGGTGCCTATGATGGATGGTACATTCACAACCCTTCATGCCCACCCCCTATTAAGATTGCACTCCCATACTCACAGTCATATGTTTCTGCAGAAACACCCACTGGAAAGACTGGAGTGCATTTCCTCCCCCGGGGATGTGGCCTTGGTCATGTGACTTAGCCTGGCTGATGCGCTGTGGTCAGGAGGTATGTGTGTGGTGATTCCAGGACGAAGCCTCAAGGGCATGCTGTTTCACTCCTTCGCTATATCCTGACAACTGCTGTCCTTCAGCCCGAGCTCCAGCAGGAGCACATGTCGGACAGACCTGGGCCCAGCCTGCAGCCTGGAGCCCAGCCTACCTGACCTGCAAGCAGAAATAGAGACATCGGACCAGCTATCTCATCAGCTGAATCACAGCCTTGTGAACATGAGAATAAACGCTTATAGTTGCAATATGCCTGAGTTTGCGGAAGATATGTTATGTGGCCCTAAGGTGGCAATTACAGCGGAAGTGAGAAATAGATTTAAGGGACAAGATCTGATAGACAGAGAGCCTGATGAACTGTGGACGGAGGTTCGTGACATTGTACAGGAGACAGGGAGCAAGACCATCCCCAAGAAAAAGAAATGCAAAAAATCAAAATGGTTGTCTGAGGAGGCCTTACAAATAGCTGTGGAAAGAAAAGATGCAAAGGGCAAAGGAGAAAAGGAAAGATGTACCCATCAGAATGCAGAGTTCCAAAGAATAGCAAGGAGAGATAAGAAAGCCTTCCTCAGTGATCAGTGCAAAGAAATAGAGGAAAACAATAGAATAGGAAAGACTAGAGATCTCTTCAAGAAAATTAGAGATACCAAGGGAACATTTCATGCAAAGGTGGGCTCAATAAAGGACAGAAACGGTATGGACCTGACAGAAGCAGAAGATATTAAGAAGAGGTGGCAAGAATACACAGAAGAACTGTACAAAAAAGATCTTCACGATCCAGATAATCACGATGGTGTGATCACTCACCTAGAGCCAGACATCCTGGAATGTGAAGTCAAGTGGGCCCTAGAAAGCATCACTACAAACAAAGCTAGTGGAGGTGATGGAATTCCAGTTGAGCTATTTCAAATCCTGAAAGATGATGCTGTGAAAGTGCTACACTCAATATGCCAGCAAATTTGGAAAACTCAGCAGTGGACACAGGACTGGAAAAGGCCAGTTTTCATTCCAATCCCAAAGAAAGGCAATGCCAAAGAATGCTCAAACTACCACACAATTGCACTCATGTCACACGCTAGTAAAGTAATGCTCAAAATTCTCCAAGCCAGGCATAGCAATACATGACCCATGAACTTCCAGATGTTCAAGCTGGTTTTAGAAAAGGCAGAGGAACCAGAGATCAAATTGCATCATCTGCTGGATCATCAAAAAAGCAATAAAATTCCAGAAAAACATCTACTTCTGCTTTATTGACTATGCCAAAGCCTTTGACTGTGTGGATCACAATAAACTATGGAAAATTCTGAAAGAGATGGGATTACCAGACCACCTGACCTGCCTCCTGAGAAATCTGTATGCAGGTCAAGAAGCAAGAGTTAGAACTGGACATGGGCAGGTTCCAAATAGGAAAAGGAGTATGTCAAGGCTGTATATTGTCACCCTGCTTATTTAACGTCTACACAGAGTACATCATGAGAAACGCTGGGCTGGAGTAAGCACAAGCTGGAATCAAGATTGCTGGGAGAAATATCAATAACGTCAGATATGCAGATGACACCACCCTTATGGCAGAAAGTGAAAAAGAGCTAAAGAGCTTCTTGATGAAAGTGAAAGAGGAGAGTTAAAAAGTTGGCTTAAAGCTCAACATTCAGAAAACATTCAGCTCATCTTAGAAAACATGCTAAGATCATGGCATCTGGTCCCATCACTTCATGGCAAATATATGGGGAAACAGTGCAAACAGTGGCTGACTTTATTTTTTTGGGCTCCAAAATCACTGCAGATGGTGATTGCAGCAATGAAATTAAAAGACACTTACTCCTTGGAAGGAAAGTTATGACCAACCTAGACAGCATATTATAAAGCAGAGACATTACTTTGCCAACAAAGGTCCGTCTAGTCAAGGTTACGGTTTCTCCAGTGGTCATGTATGGATGTGAGAGCTGGACTATAAAGAAAGTTGAGCACCAAAGAATTGATGCTTTTGAATTGTGGTGCTGGAGAAGACTCTTGAGAGTCCCTTGGACAACAGGGAGATCCAACCAATCCATCCTAAAGGAGACCAGTCCTGGCTGTTCATTGGAAGGACTGATGTTGAAGCTGAAGCTCCAATACTTTGGCCACCTGATGTGAAGAGCTGACTCATTTGAAAAGACCCTGATGCTGGGAAAGATTGAGGGCAGGAGGAGAAGCGGATGACAGAGGATGGGATGGTTGGATGGCATCACAGACTCAATGGATGTGCATTTGAGTAAACTCTGGGAGTTGGTGATGAACAGGGAGGCCTGGCATGCTGTGGTTCACCGGGTCGCAAAGAGTCGGACATGACTGAGCGACTGAACTGAACTGAAGGTGGCAATAGCTGGCACCTTATTATCTATCGGTAGTAAGCTACCTGTGGCGACCCCAACTCACTGAGACAATCTACTACCACTGCTGGAACCGAACCTTCGCCTGACAGTCTTTAGAGATGCTGAGATGCTCATAGGGATTCCCAGTCTGATGGGAAAGGACAAAGACCCCCTTTCAAATATCCAAGTATCAAGTATCCACCAAGCAAACTTGAACTTAGATGACAGCCCAGCTTTCTGTGTCTCCCAGCTCTGGTGGACGACCACCCTGAGCCCTGGACCTCGACTGCCACATTCATATCATCAGAAAGACGGGAGAATAACTTGAGGAAGTCAATGGGTGGCCTGGAGGGTGAGTGGGAAAGTCCTTCTGCCAAAGCAAGTCTTTACTATTTCCTGTGAACATGAATGTTCACATCCATCAGGTGGTAGTCAGGTTTCAAGATAGTCCCCAGTGATTTCACCTCTGGGGTGCTGGTCCCATCCCACACCGAGCCAAGGCTGAAAGAACACGGCATATTGATGACATGAGACTTCCAAGAGTCTCATGTTAATAAAGATGCTGCCTAGATCCTAGCAGGCCTTTTGGAGAAATAGACAAGCTGATCCTCAAATTTATATGGACGTACAAAGGAGCTAGAGCAGCCAAACCATTCTAAAAAACACAAAGTTGAAGGATTTATGCTGCAAGACTTCAAAACTCATTAGACAGACACTGTAAATAGGGCAGTGTGGTACTGGCACAAAGATAAACATACAGATCGACGGAGCACAACTAAAAGTCAAGGAATGAATCTTTACATTTACAGTGAACTGATTTTCAACAAAGATTCTAAGACACCAATGGAGAAATGATAACCTTTTCAATGAAATCAGTTCAGACATTGACCTTACACCATATCCCAAAGTTAATCCAAAATGTATCGTGGATCTAAATATAAGAACTAAAACTATAAAACTTTTAGAAGAAAACATAGGAGAAAATCTTCATGACCTTGAGTTGGACAGAGTTCTTAATATGACAGTAAAGTATCTCATAACAGATCATCCCCAAACAGCGTGATCAATAAAAGAAAAGAACTTGTTAAGTTGGTCTTCACCACAATTAAAACTTCCACACTTTAGAAGAGACCGCCAAGAGCATAAGAAGACAAAGCACAGACCGGGAGACAATATTTGTAACTCATACATCTGATAATGGACTTGCATTCAGAGCATATAAAGAATTTTTATAACTTAACAGTAAGATAAAAAGCCCAATAGGCAAAAGATAAGAATAGACATTTCATCAAAGAAGATATATGAATAGCTAACAAGCCTATGAGAAGATGTTCAACACAATTAATCATCCGGGAAATGCAAATGAAATGCAACAAGACACAGCTACACACCCACTAGAATGACTTTCATCAAGAAGACAGATCATGCCAAGCGTGGATGTGATATAGAGAAACCGGAGTCCTGGCCTGTAGCTGATGGGAACTGAAATGGGGCAGCCAAGGTGGAAGAGAGCTCGGCCATTCCTGTGAAAAGATAAACGTAAATGCATCATGACCCAGCAATTCCCACTCACAGGGAGAAATGAAAACATATGTCCACACAAAGACCTGTATGTGAATTACTCATCACAGGCAAAAATTGAAAACAATCCAAATGTCCATCAACAGATGAATGGATGAGCAAAATGTGGTACATCCATACAGTGGAACGTTCCTTGGCAAGAAAAAGGAATGAGGTCTTGATCATGCAGCAACAAGGATGAATCTCAAAAACATTTTGCTGGAATATATATATATGTATAGTCTATTCATTTCCTGGAGGAGTAAATGGCAACCCACTCCAGTATTCTTGCCCAGAGAATTCCCATGGACAGAGGAGCCTGGCGGGCTACAGTCCAAGAGGTCGCAAAGAGTCAAACACGACTGCGAGACTAAGCACGCACACATACACGGGAATCATTTTGCTATACACCTAAAACTAACACAACATTGTAAATCAACTATACTTCAATAACAACCAAAAAAAAAAATGAGTAAGAAACCATAGCGCTAACTCTTTGGTTTAAAATAAATCATCATATGGCATTTATTTTCACACTGAAGTTTATATCTGATAGACCATACACTGTGTGAAACCCTCAGGATGGAAGTGAAGGAAGATGCTCACTTTTACATTGTGTTATATAAATCCCCAATGAAATAGATTTCCAACAAACTGGTGGTAAAAATAACAATTAAAAACATTTCGCTAGGTGAAAGAATCCAGGCAGAAAACACTATATCCCATGATTCCATTTATATGAAATGACTGGTATGTAGATAGAAGGCAGAATGGTGGCTTCCTAGCGCTGAGAGTGGTGAGGCAGGGGTTAACCGCAAAGGCACACGAGGTAACTTGTAGGGAGGATGAAAAGTGAAACTCACCCATAACCCTAACCCTAACTCTTCAGGACCCCAGGGACTGCAGCCCGCCAGGCTCCTCAGTCCTTGGGATTCTCCAGGCAGGAATACTGGAGCAGATAGTCATGCCCTTCTCCAGGGGATCTTCCTGGCCCAGGGATCAAACCCAGGTCTCCTGCACTGCAGGCAGATTCTTTACCGTCTGACCACAGGGGAAGCTAGCGATGTTCTCAGATTGGATTGTGGTGATGATTGTTCTGTAAATGTGTTAAAAGCATTGTGGGGAAAGGCATGTGACTTCCATCCCGGTGGCTCTCTTGGTCATTCGTGCCCCATTGCCCCGTCGTGAGCCTGTGCACAGGTCCGTGTCGTGACGAAGGAGGCCTCCTGGGACTGCCCGTGGGGGTGCCACTGAGGAAGCAAGCCTTCAGATGACTGCGGACCCAGCTGGCATCTTGAAAACAAAAAAAACCTCGTGGAAGACTGAACCATCCGGCTGAGCTGCAACCATCAGTAGATACCCCACCCTCAGAAACTGTGTGGAAGGATAATTGTTTGTTGCTCTAAGCTACCGAATTTGGGGTTCACTTGTCATTCGGCCAGAGCTAACTAATCCAAATTATCCTATGACGATCCATGTGATAATGTATATTAGTTAGCTAGTCTAGTTCTTGGTAGTTAGTCATCTGCATCCTATCACCCTGCTTATTTAACTTATATGCATAGCACATCATGTGAAATGCCAGGCTGGATGAGGCACAAGCTGGAATCAAGATCGCCAGGAGAAATATCAATAACTTGAGATACACAGATGACACCACCCTTATGGCAGAAAGCAAAGAGAAACCAAAGAGCCTCTTGATGAAAGTGAAAGAGGAGAGTGAAAAAGCTGGTTTAAAACTCAAATTCAAAAAACTAAGATCATAGCATCTGGTCCCATCACTTCATGGCAAATAGGTGGGGAAACAATGGAAACAGTGACAGACTTAATTTTTTCGGGCTCCAAAATCACTGCAGATGGTGACTGCAGTCATGAAATTAAAAGACACTTGCTCCTTGGAAGAAATTTTTCGACCAGCCTAGAGAGTGTATTAAAAGGCAGAGACATGACTTTGCCAACAAAGGTCTGTCTAGTCAAGGCTATGGTTTTTCCAGTGGTCATGTATGGATGTGAGAGCTGGACCATAAAGAAAGCTGAGCGCCGAAGAAATGATGCTTTTGAACTGTGGTGTTGGAGAAGACTCTTGAGAGTCCCTGGGACTGCAAGGAGATCCAACCAGTCCACCCTAAAGGAGATCAGTCCTGGGTGTTCATTGGAGGGACTGATGCTGAAGCAGAAACTCCAATACTTTGGCCACCTCATGCAAAGACCTGACTCATTTGAAAAGACCCTGATGCTGGGAAAGATTGAAGGTGGGAGAAGGGGACGACAGAGGATGAGATGGTTGGATGACATCACTGACTCAATGGACACAATTGAGCAAACTCCGGGAATTGAAGGACAGGGAGGCCTGGCAGTCCATGGGGTCCCAAAGAGTTGGATACGACTGAGTGCCTGAACAATATCTGGGTCCTAGGCTGAGCCCTAAGGGTCTGGTCCAAGAGGAGCCAGTTACCAAGAGGTCGGGCTGGGGTTTAAACCAAGCCAGCCTGACTCCAGAGCTGCATTCCGGCACACCCTCTCATTCAGCATCCCGGACCAGGCACCAGGGGAGCCATCAGGAAAGAGAAGAGTCACATCGCCTTCCTGCAGGCCCTTCCGATCTGAAGGAGCAGGCAGGGCAGCAGAGCCAAGGGCCCTCTCAGCCGTGATGGGTCACGGGCCCCCATCCCGCGCCTCCATTCAGTACTGCGGCTGCTAAGCCTGCTTCATTCCACGCTCCAAAGAGCTCAGAACACCCGAGAGGGGTTTCCTGCCTCTCCCTTGAAGCGGAGAGCAGCAAAATCGGACAGTGCTGTGTTGTCGTTCAAATATTTCAGCAGGATCCAGGGTGAATTATGATGCCATCCCACTTTATTCAGTGTAGCATCTTTCATCAGAGCCGTGTCTCAGAAACACTGTGGAGAAGGAAATAATAAATAATTGCCCAAGGGGACAAAGCATGAGATGAAAAGCCCAGGGCCGCAGAGAGCCGAGGGAGGGGAAGCTCAGTCTCGGGGAGCTGGCATGTCCAAGGAGCCGGGCAGCTGAGCCCAAAGCAGGCATCCCCTGGCCTTGAGTGCGGTGCTTCGGATGCTTCTGGGGCTTCCTGGGGAGGTGGCTACTCCTGCGCTGGACCTGTGTGCCGGAGAGCAGAGGGAAGGAGTCCTGGAGCACCTTCCATCTGAGGCGGGGCCCCCCGATGAGCCATTCTGACTCTCACACCCACGTCCCCTCTACCCAGAGCCCCCGTGGCTCCCACCTCACTTGGAATCAAGGCGCCCGTCCCCGTGCTGCCCCTCACGGCCCCATCTGGTCTCACTCCGTCTCTTCCCTTCTACAACCCTCGCTGCTCCCACTCCAGCCCCACCGACCTCCTGGCGGTTCCCTCCACCGGCCGAGCACAGGCCGGCCACGGGGCCTTTGCTCTGACACAAGCCAACTCCATCACCCCCTTCAGATTTTTGCTGAACTACTGATGGGCTTCCCGGGTGCCTCAGCTGGCGAGCCCTACCAGTGCAGGAGACAGAAGAGACTCAGGTTCGATCCCTGGGGCGGGACGACCCCCTGGAGGACGGCACAGCGACCCCCTCCAGATTCTTGCCTGGAGAATCCCACGGACAGAGGAGCCTGGTGGGCCGCGGAGTCGGACGACTGAGCGACGCAGCGGCACACACCAGACTCCCCGTTTGAAATCGCCCCTCCCTTTTCCTCACTCGAGATCTCAGCTCGTTCTTCACCCCCCACCGTACCTCTTCTCACACGTGTGTAGCATTGTCATCACTATCTGGCCCCTACTGTCAGAGTTTCAGCACCGCAGAGGCAGAGATTTTGTTCCCATAGGGTGCCAGACAGCCTGAGCACTCCACACATTTTGGGGGTGAACACGGCCTCACACATGCAGACCTCAGGCTTCTGGGTAACAGGGGAGCCCTTAACACACTCCCATCTGTGGACCCGCCTGCATCCTGCATACCACGTGCCTGCCATGCAAGCTCACAGTAAGTGTCTCCCAGGGGTTTTGGAAAGAATATGCTCTGACTTGGAAGCCCATGTCCCCAGACGGGTCAGAGCCTGGGCTCTAGACCTCAGCCTCCTCGGGTTTAATCCCAGCTCCACCACCTGCTCTTCCGTAACCTTGGGCAAGACATCTCTCCAGCCTCTTTCCCCCACAAAGAGGAAATACTACCATCATTATTCTATTAGACGGGAACTACTTATTACGTCCATTGTGCAGATGGGGAAACTGAGGGTGGATGAAATAAGATAACTCCCACTGGTTGGATGGCTGCTGATCCTAAACCAAAACTGAGAGGGTGCAGAAGGTAGCAGAAGCCTGTGGGGGGGGGAACCTCAAAACGCAGCAGAAGAGCTGAAGTGGAATCATTTTCACTCCGTTCGCCATACAAGGGAAAGTAAACTTGCCTGGACAACACGAAGCAAAAGCCAATGCCAGCCACAGGGACCAAAAATCACCTCCAACGTCAGCGCGGAAGGGCCTTGGAGAAAACCAACCCACACTCCCGTTTCCAAAGGGGAGAGAGGGGTTCAGGGAAGGCACTTCCTGGCGATCACATGCGAGATGAAAATGTCAAAACTGGGATCTGAGAACCGGGTCAGCTCTGTCTGACCTGTTCTCTTTGTTGCTTGGTTTCTGTGACATTCACTCAATGCACAGCCAGTTCTCACCCAGCTCCAGAGTCAGCCGCGTTCCCGGGAGCCCTGGGAGGCCGGCTCTCTGGAGACCGTGAAAATTCCCAACCCTGGGTCTGCTCCAAAGGCAGCAGCGCCGCTCAAAGAGCCGGGGAGGGGTCTTCGGGCCCCCAGGCAGGACATCTGCGCACCGTCCGTGTGTCTGTGGGACTCACAGCCGCCGGAGGCGGGAGAGGCAGGCAGAGGCCAGGGGAGGTCCGGGCACGTCTGGCTGGAGGTTGTTCAGGGACACCCTCATCTCACTGGCTCAGAAGCAGCAATTTCCAGCTGGGAGGTGAGGGAGATGGTGCAGCCTGTCTGTTACAAACAGAGACGGCACGTCCCTAGGGCCTGATCGCAGACTGAGGACTGGGTCCTAGGGAGCTTTGCGTGTCATGAGAGGGGAACATAAAGGGGCCTCTATCCCTTCCTTCTGCCTCCATTCACCCAAACGGCTGTGTGCCCAGCACGCGGCGGGACCAGGGGAGGCCAGACCAAGCACTGGGGGTGGGGGGGGCAGGATGAGGGGGCCAGGCTAAGAATGCACGGAGCCCACACCCCTTTAGCAACAGGGCAACCCCACGATGCTGGCGTCTGCACCCAGACAGCGGCAGGTCCGTCCGGCTCAGGGGTGTCAGCGGGCTTGTTTGACCCCTCAGGGGGCATTTGGCAATGTCTGGTGACATTTTTTGGTTTTTGTTAACTTGGGGGCATGCTCCTGGCATCAAGTGAGATTAGGGATGCCTCTAAACACCTACAAGGTGCTGGCAAGCTCTATATAAGGAATGACCCGTTCAGGACTTCCCTGGTGGCCCAGTGCCTAGAACTCCACTCTCCCAACACAGGGGGCCTGGGTTCGACCCCTCGTCGGGGGACTAGATCCTATGCACCGCAACAGAAGATCCCGCATGCTTCAACTAAGCCCGGGTGCGGCCAAATGAATAAATAAATAAGAACAAATATTAAAAAAGAATTATCCAACCCCAAATGCCAACAGCACTGAGGCTGGCAAGCCCTGCTCTAAAGAGATTTCAACCAGGAGTTCTAGGACCCATAGCAGGCCCGTGGATGCCTTCCAGAAATCTAAGCAGCTCCCTGAAATCATAAGCAAAACTTAAGATCTATGTATATGTGTGAATTTTTCCCACGTGATCATCGTTGTCCAAAAGCCTCAGTTTGGAGGCCAGGCAGGGTGCTGAATGGTTGGACTGCTTTATGCGTGGCTCCCAGCACAGGGAAGGCACATAGTAAATGGTTGGTATGTACTATTTGGATGAACGGCAGGGGGTCTTCAAGGAGACCCAGAAATAGTTTTCCTCTCCTCCACCCAAGTTCTGAACACACTGGAAAATAAGACAAAGGGATAGCAGATGGAGACCAACACGCCACCTCTGGCACCAATGAAGGCTAATTTGGAGAGCAGGACACAGCTTTCTGTGAGAGCCTAGCGGGTCCGCTCAATGAACCCTGGAATTAAGCAGACCCGACCCTCCTTGTCACAAACGACTTAGTCAGGACAAGCCACCCACCCCCAAGCCCCGTCTCGGGAACAAAGGCCACATCTAAACTAGCATTGTCCAACGGAAACACAACTCAAGCCTAAATTTTTAGTAGCCATGATAAAAAACGAACAAAAAAATTCATTTTAAAACTTTCTGTTTAACCCAATAGCTCCAAAATGTGATCACTTTAATACATAAGCAACAACAAAAAAATATTCATGAGATGTTTTACATTTTGTTTTCATGCCAAGTGTTCAAATTCCAGAGTGCTTTTTACACTAACTGCACATCTCCGTTTGGGCTAGCGACATCTCAAATGCTAATAACCTCATGTGGTGAAGGCTGCCGTATTGGACAGTAAAAGTCTCAGAGGATTAAGGAATTATGCCTGCTCCCAAGACTCAAGCAGGAAAAAGAGGGGAAGGAAGAGACTACCTGAGCCACATTCACCCATCAGATAAACACCTCCACCTGTAGTGGGGCAGACTGGGGAAAGGCCAGTGCACGCATGCTAATTCACTTCAGCCGTGTCCAACTGTTTGCGACCCCATGGACTGTAGCCCGCCAGGCTCCTCTGTCCATGGATTCTCGAGGCAAGAATACTGGAGTGGGCTGCCGTGCCCTCCTCCAGGGGGTCATCCCAACCCAAACAGTGAAAGTGAAATTTGCTCAGTTGTGTCCAAGTCTCTGACCCCACGGACGGGAGCCCGCCAGGCTCCTCTGTCTGTGGAACTCTCCAGGCCAGAATACTGAAGTGGGTTGCCATTCCCTTCTCCAGGGAATCTTCCCAATCCAGGGATCAAACTCAGGTCCCCTGCACTGCAGGCACATCCTTCACCTTCTGAGCCACCAACCCAAAATGTACATTAATTAAGCCACTTTTTCATAAAAGGAAATATTGGAATTGGAGGTGCACACCTCTTGAATGGATACATGGCTGGATGGATGAACAGATGAACAGATGGACTGATGGATGATTAAGAAACAGATGAGGTGAAACCCAGGTAAGACGTAACACAGCAGAGCAAGTAGTCGGCTTCTATTTATAAAAGTGAGAAACGTCAAATACTGTATGATATCACTGATATGTAGAATCTAAAATATGACACAAATGAACTTATCAGTGAGATAGAAACAGACCCACAGACATTGAAAACAGACGTTGTTGCCAAGAGGGAGGGTGGTAGGGAAGGGATGGATGGGGAGTTTGGGGTCAGCAGATATAAACTGCTACCTACGGAAGGGATAAAAAGCAGGAACTCCTCTTTAGCACAGGGAACTACATTCAATGTCCTGTGTTAAAGCGTAATGGATTTATGTATATATATATATATTATATAAGCACGCACACGTGGTATATATAACTGAATCACTTCGCTGTGCAGTAGAAACTAACGTAACATTATAAACCAACTGCGCTCCAATAAGATAAAACTTTAAAACCAGAAAAGCCGCAGGCCCCAAACCCCTACGGAAGAGCGCACTTTGCTGTTCGTGGCACCATGTCTTTGATTTTAAAAAGACCAGAGTCCAGCCCACTGTCACTTCATCAAACTTCCGCAGGAGGAGGAAATGATCATGTCCATGGAACAAATCTAAGTAGTATCAGTCACATGAGTAACAGGCAACTTATCTACTATATGGCAGACAACTGGATCCTTCACTAAGAGTATGAGCTATATGTGCAGAAAGGTTTTTATTTAGCTATCGACTGCTCTATTTCTAGTACCTGGCACATAGTAGGTACTCAATAAATATTTGTTGAATTAATAAATTGTCTAATTTACTCAAGGGGCTCAGAGAGGTTGAGTAACTTGCCCAAAGTCACACTGCTACCAAATGGTAAAACCTGAACTATAACCCAGGCTTTACGGAGGTCAAAGTCCATCCCACCATTTGCCTCTTAACCAAATGATGCAGGGAAATCACACTTTCCCATCTATTCTTCATGAACATGGCACCGGGTCAGCCCCGTGGATTACTCATGCCTGAGAGTAACACAGCAGAAGTTCAAAGCCAAGGTGCTTTTCTCCATTTCTCCAGCTCAGACTTCTGCACAATGCTCTCATCTTCGGGGGAAAAACAAATTTATTTGAACTAAAATAAGCAGAGCTCATGAGAACTGATTGTCAAATTTTCAGGAATTTCTTGAGCCAGTTGTTTTAACATAGTCATTAATTTAAAATTAAACTCTACAAACTTACCGTGAAATAAACTGCATGAAAAGCAGAGATAACACATTCTCCAAATTAACCACATCATAATTATTTACTGTATTTTACTGTCTCTGCTCTGAAGGTTTCTATGCCCATTGTATTTGTGTGATGAAACTGCTTTCTGATGACATCTTACCGCTCATCTCTTCCAACTCCACCTTCAAGGATTTCACCTCTTTGTGAAGCTGGTAGCTTGCAATCAGGCATAGTGGGAGTGTTCACACCACGGAAACTGGCAACAGCTACAAACCTGTTCCTGCTTTTATCAGTACCCCGGAGAGACTGTCTTCACAGTTATCAGCATATCACAGCCTTGGATGTGGTCACAAACCAAAGGATGGCTTTATGATTCTCCACTATACGCCAGGATGACTAAGAGAGAGCTGTCTTCACTCCAAAAGGACATTTCACCACAGGAAACAGCACCAGCTTTGGAATCTTTGAGCTCCCCTGTGAGAGGTAGAAACTTCAGTGCGCTTTCCTTTTGGGGTCCAGCTGCCTTGCTCATCTCGGCAGGGGGGCCTCCGTGACCACAGGGTCCCGGTGAAGGGCTTTTCCACAGATACCCAGCTCCCTTGGGAAATATCAAAGCCCGGCCCCTGTAGTCATTGCTACCCATTCAGAGCAGGTCCTTCTGTCTCTAAAGAGCAATTGGCATGATGCCCACGGCTTCACCCTGGGCCCCCTGCTGAGATGAAGTTGACTTAGCCATAGCCTCCTATCCACACTGCACACTCTTCACCTCTGCTTTCAGGGTCTCTGGTGGGTGTATCAAAAATTCGAGTGGAGACGATGCAAAGCAGAGAACAAAAGTGAAAGGAGTCAGACTTGGGAAACATGCCTGGCCCCGCCAACCACCTCATCTGCATTTTATACCCTGAGAGTCCAGGAGGACCTTGCATTCGTTTTGCATCTCTTCCTCAGCGGAGCTGAGCGTCTGTGGAGAATCTCGGAGTGCCAGATACGCACGCGTGCTCCGTCGCTTCAGTGGTTTCCGACTCTTTGTGACTCCACAGACCATAGCCCACCAGGCTCCTCTGTCCGTGGGATTTCTGCAGCAAGTGTACTGGAGTGGGTTGCCATTTCCTTCTCCAGGAGATCTTCCCGACCCAGGGATCGAACCTGCGTCTCCTGTGTCTCCTGCATTGCAGGTGGATTCTTTTCCCCCTGAGCCACCGACGAAGCCCAGGTATGTGGTGGGCGCCTTAAAGGCAATCTTATTTAACCACTTTACACAGTACGTATCATCAACTGCCTTAATTTACCAGGCGATGGAGGCTTGGGGCGGTTGAGCATCCTTCCCAAGGTCAAGCAGTCAGTGAAAAGCTAAAGCCCAAACTACAGCACTCTCTCTGGCTGCAGATGCATGAATACTGCACTTGCCTGAAATAGTCACCCTAGAATAAACCTTGAGGAGTATGATTTCAGCAATCAGAGTTGAGGAGAGGCTGCCAGCGGCATGACGTTGACTAGCATGAACTGAAAGAGGCAGGAAATCAGCAGAGAACTGAGGAGCTAGAGGTTCACACAGGAGGTGAACGGATTCACGGGGATGGGAAAACGTGGATACAGAGACGTGGTGAGGAAGGATGAGTGGGCATGAGGACGGACGAGTGGCCAGGTGGCCAGGTGGCAGGATGAAGGTGAAGCATGCGAAGGCGGAGGGACGGAAGCGCAGGCTGCAAACAGCAGATGGTGGGTGGAAGGACGGAAGGAAGGACAGTGAATGGTGGAGGGATACGGGAAGGAATGAAGGAGCGGACGGGGGAAGAAACGGGGCAGGGAGGGACGAGATGAGAGATGGGCGATGGAAGAACGGGTAGGCAGGGGGAAGGGTGGTGACTGAAAGGCAGGCGGTGGATGGACAGGCAGGACGGAGCTAGACGGGTGTTAACAAGAGCACGTGGAAGGGCCAAGAGTGGACCTGAGCCAGTGGGATGCTGAAAGTGTGGGCAGGCGGACGATAGAAAGTGAATGAGCCCACGGGTGACCGGGTGGGGAGGAACATGGAAGAGCTTTCCAGGCCTTTGGGTTGAGAGGTGCTAAGTGACGGGACAGATGAGCAGATGCGTGAGCAAGCGGAGAGCATCGTGATGGAGACAGAGAAGGAAGGGAGAACAGACAGGAAGGCCAGAAGGGCAGGCTCGCCCAGCCACGGGCACCGGGAAAGGTCCGTTTTCAGAGGCACCTTTTAAGGTCCCAGGGAAAGAAAGTCACACCCAGACGGGGACCAGGGACCAACCAGAGACGGGCTGACGCAAGAAACGGACAGACAAGCTGTCTCGGAGGCTGAGCCCCGGGCAGTCCCACCTGAGACCCTGGTTGAGAGCGGGTTCTGCCCCCCGCCCCTACGCCCTCCCCCGACTCCCGGCCTCCCCGCGCCTGCCTCCAGCCCTGCGCACACAGCCTTTTCTTGGCAAGAGTTTCCCTGCAGTCGAGTGGTGGGGCCAGCCCGTTTGACCTTCTCTGTTCTTGGACATAATTGCTGTTATCCCAGATAATCGCTTTGAAATAACGCTGTCATCACACACCTTCGGCTCCCTGGTCCATTTGTCTGAGAGCAGCCCTGTCCCGGAGGGCAGGGATTGCAACGGAAGAGCCTCGGGGGTTTTTCTCTCTCCTCCCAGGCACCACGCTTGCCTTAACCCTCCCGTCTCTGCTCTGGTCAACACGAAGCTCCGAAAACCAGGCAGACGGTCCCTCCAGGCAGGGACCGGACTCCTCTGGAGGCACCAGGAGCCGGGGGCTCAGGCGTGGGGTCGGGCCTCTCCGAGGGGCGGGGAGCAGGTGGAGGCGGGAGAGGACCCCCAGAGCCCAAACCGAGAGCTGTGCAGGCAAAGGGGAGAGCCTGAAGTAGGGCCACAAGGAGACCCAGGACGGACCCTGCGCGGGCTCAGTCCCTGGAGGGAGGGTGAGTGTCACGAGCGCGCCTGTTCCCCCCTGTGGGGTGCAGGGCGGGGAACGTGCGGAGCGCTCCAAGGCACGGCCACGGTCGGGAGACCCGAGCGGTATGCCGGACACTCCCCTGTGCCCGAAGCACCACGCCTTTAAGCCGGAAGAGCCCTGACACAGAGACGTATGCCAAGTCTGCGGAAGGGGTGAAGGTACGGACAGGGCCCACCCGAGGAGAGGACCCCAGCGTCCCAATTCCATTTCCATGGTCTCCCACCCAGCGGCAACGCTCCCAGGAGGGCTTGACCCCCGCCTGTCCACGAGCTCTCTCTCTGGGACCAGCCTGCTTGGAACACTGTCTTTGGGATTTTCCAGGCTTACACCTGAATCCTGGCCCAATCGCCAGGTAGCTGTGTGACTGGGGAAAGTGACTGAACCTCTCTGAACCTGTCTCCTTGTCTGCGAAGTGGGAATAACAATCGCACTAACTCACAGGGTGGGTGATAACGCACATAATTAGCACAGCACCCAAGGCATAGGAATTGCTCAGTGAATGAAAATGCGAGGGTCAGGACACACGCTGACCCTCCCACACCCCAGCCCGCTCACCTGAAGCCTCGTCTCCTGCCAGGCCGGATCCTGGGTCCTGAATGGGTCCGCTGGGTTTCCCTTCCCACTGGCTTCCGTCTGGTTCAGCCTGTCACAGTAACAGTGCTCTTCAGCTCCACCTGGGGACCCCAGCCACACATGGCGGGGCCTGGAGTTTCCATCAGATCAGCGAAAAAGAAAGAAAGTTCCAGAAAAACATCTATTTCTGCCTTATTGACTACGCCAAAGCCTTTGACTGTGTGGATCACAACAAACTGTGGAAAACTCTTCAGGAGATGGGAATACCAGACCACCGGACCTGCCTCCTGAGAAGTGAAGGCGGGAGGAGAAGGGGACGACAGAGGATGAGATGGTTGGATGGCATCACCGACTCAATGGACGTGAATTTGAGCAAACTCCAGGAGTTGGTGATGGACAGGGAGGCCTGGCGTGCTGCAGTCCATGGGGTCACAGAGAGTCGGACACGACTGAGCGACGGAACTGAACTGAACTGGAGTTTAAACAGACAAAAAGGACCTGAATCATGAGTCCTTCAGGTTAGGCAGCCTGGAGGTCATGGCCAGAGAGACCCACTGGGGAGGCGCTCCAGGCAGTGTCCAGCCCGTAGGCCGGCTGACCGTCTGCAAAGAGGGGCTCCCAGCAGCTGGCTTGGCTCCCAGTCCACCTCCCGAGACTCTCAGAGCTTCCAAGCCTCTCCCGCCCTCTGCAGTTCCTGTCTGTGGCCGCATCACCCGTCTGGACTGGTTCCTAACACTCCGGCTTCTAGCAGCCTGGCCTGACTCCAATTCCCGACTCGTCTGCGTGAACCATGACCAGGTCAGGTGGGCAGAGACGACCGAGGTGGCGATGCAGGGAGTGTTCCCGACGTGGGGCACAGAGGCTCCCAAACCCAATGGCTCCTCCACTGTAAGCTGGACCCTCCATGGGCACCTTCCGTCTCCTTTAACTCCCTTCATTACAACCTTCCATTTAAACGTGTCCTCTGACTTTGAACAAATCATTGCCCCTGAACAGCTTGGCTCAGCCGCCCAGGAGACGCACGAGGAAAAGCAGCAAGGCCCGAAAAGGCAGAGATCCTCCAGGATCTCAGGAAGAACTTAGAAAGAAGCCCAAGTCATCACAGTCTAGCCTCGGGGTTCTCCTCCTGCAGGAAGCCCTCCCTGATTTCAGTTCAGTTCAGTCGCTCAGTCATGTCTGACTCTTTGCGACCCCATGAACCGCAGCACGCCAGGCCTCCCTGTCCATCAACAACTCCCGGAGTTTACTCAAACCCATGTCCATCGAGTCAGTGATGCCATGCAAACATCTCCTCCTCTGTCGTCCCCTTCTCCTCCTGCCCTCAATTTTTCCCAGCATCAGGGTCTTTTCAACTGAGTCAGGTCTTCGCATCAGGTGGCCAAAGTATTGGAGTTTCAGCTTCAGCATCAGTCCTTCCAATGAACACCCAGGAATGATCTCCTTTAGGATGGACTGGTTGGATCTCCTTGCAGTCCAAGGGACTCTAAAGAGTCTTCCCAACACCACAGTTCTAAAGCATCAATTCTTCAGCGCTCAGCCTTCTTTCAAGTCCAACTCTCACATCCATACATGACCACTGGAAAAACCACAGCCTTGACTAGCCAGACCTTTGTTGGCAAAGTAATATCACTGCTTTATAATATGCTGTCTAGGTTGGTCATAACTTTCCTTCCAAGGAGTAAGTGTCTTTTAATTTCATGGTTCCAGTCACTATCTGCAGTGATTTTGGAGCCCAGAAAAATAAAGTCTGACACTTCTTCCACTGTTTCCCCATGTATTTGCCATGAAGTGATGGGATTGGAGGCCATGATCTTAGTTTTCTCAATGTTGAGCTTTAAGCCAACTTTTTCACTCTCCTCTTTCACTTTCATTAAGATGCTCTTTAGTTCTTCACTTTCTGCCATAAAGGTGGTGTCATCTGCATATCGGAGGTTATTGATATTTCTCCCAGCAATCTTGATTCCAGCTTGTGCTTCCTCCAGCCCAGCGTTTCTCATGATGTACTCTGCATATAAGTTAAATAAGTGGGGTGACAATATACAGCCTTGATGTACTCCTTTTCCTATTTGGAAATAGTTGTTCCATGTCCAGTTCTAACTGTTGCTTCCTGGCCTGCATACAGGTTTCTCAAGAGGCAGGTCAGGTGGTCTGGTAATCCCATCTCTTTCAGAATTTTCCACAGTTTATTGTGATCCACACAGTCGAAGGCTTTGGCATAGTCAATAAAGCAGAAGTAGATGTTTTTCTGGAATTTTATTGCTTTTTTGATGATCCAGCAGATGATGGCAATTTGATCTCTGGTTCCTCTGCCTTTTCTAAAACCAGCTTGAACATCTGGAAGTTCATGGGTCATGTATTGCTATGCCTGGCTTGGAGAATTTTGAGCATTACTTTACTAGCGTGTGACATGAGTGCAATTGTGTGGTAGTTTGAGCATTCTTTGGCATTGCCTTTCTTTGGGATTGGAATGAAAACTGACTTTTTCCAGTCCTGTGGCCACTGCTGAGTTTTCCAAATTTTCTAATATATTGAGTGCAGCATTTTCACAGCATCATCTTTCAGGATTTGAAATAGCTCAAATGGGATTCTATCACCTCCAAGAGCTTTGTTCATAGTGATGCTTCCTAAGGCCCACTTGAGTTCACATTCCAGGATGTCTGGCTCTAGGTGAGTGATCACACCATCATGATTATCTGGGTTGTGAAGATCTTTTTTGTACAGTTCTTCTGTGTATTCTTGCCACCTCTTCTTAATATCTTCTGCTTCTGTTAGGTCCATGCCGTTTCTATCTTTTATTGAACCCATCTTTGCATGAAATGTTCCCTTGGTATCTCTAATTTTCTTGAAGAGATCTCTAGTCTTTCCCATTCTATTGTTTTCCTCTATTTCTTTGCACTGATCACTGAGGAAGGCTTTCTTATCTCTCCTTGCTATTCTTTGGAACTCTGCATTCAAATGGGAATATCTCTCCTTTTCCCCTTTGCTTTTCGCTTCTCTTATTTTCACAGCTATTTGTAAGGCCTCCTCAGACAGCCATTTTGCTTTTTTGCATTCCTTTTTCTTGGGGAATGGTCTTGCTCCCTGTCTCCTCTACAGTGTCACGAACCTCCATCCATAGTTCATCAGACACGCTGTCTATCAGATCTCGTCCCTTAAATCTATTTCTCACTTCCATTGTATAGTCATAAGGGATTTGATTTAGACCATACCTGAATGGTCTAGTGGTTTTCTCCACTTTCTTCAACTTCAGTCTGAATTTTGCAATAAGGAGTTCATGATCTGAGCCACAGTCAGCTCCTGGTCTTGGTTTTGCTGAATGTATAGAGCTTCTCCGTCTTTGGCTGCAAAGAATATAATCAATCTGATTTTGGTGTTGATCATCTGGTGATGTCCATGTGTAGAGTCTACTCTTGTGTTGTTGGAAGAGGGTGTTTGCTATGACCAGTGAGTTCTCTTGGCAGAACTCTGTTAGCCTTTACCCTGCCTCATTCTGTACTCCAAGGCCAAATCTGCCTGTTACTCCATGGTTTAAACCTGCCCAATTAAGACTGGAGTAGCTCCCATGATTTGGGCAGTCACAATCAATCTTGGTACTTGGGGCTGCCTGAGTATTAACTCACTCAGTAACCTCCCTGTGTGTGGTGCGAAAACCAGCCCAGAGAGGCAGGTCTCGTACTCCAGGTCACACGGGGTCTCGCACTCCAGGTCACACGGGGCACGCACTCCAGGTCACACGGGGCACGCACTCCAGGTCACACGGGGTGCGCACTCCAGGTCACACGGCTCTGGGAGGTTCGGTGGGATTCCCACCAGACTCCGAAGCCGTGCTTTCGCCCCCAGGCCGCGTCGCCCATCACGTCACTCTTTGACGGTGCGTCTTTCTGTGTTTGAAGCGGGTTTCTCGGTGACGGAAAACTGTGTCAGTTTTCTGTCATTATTCTATCATCTCCAGGAGGCTGGGAGGTCTCCCAGAGCCAGGACTGACCTCACCAGGCCAGGAGCTCCTCGAGGGAGGAAGCCGTGCCCCTCGTCTCAGACCGTCAGACCAGCCCCTTGCAGAGGGGATCTGTGCCCCCATCACCAGCTTGGAGCCCAGCTTGCCCTCCCCACGTGGCCCCGCCCTGCTCAGCCTGCCTTCCGCAGCCCCCCACCTGTCAGTCACTTCATGACGGAGGAGAGGGGACCCCACCTCCCCCTCCCGGCACCTGGCCCGTTGCGGTCTCTTCCCTGGGGCCGCCTCCTGGGGCTTCTCTCTTCAAGACAAGCATCACATCCATCATCTCATGAACAGGTGCCATCCGCGGCCATCCCCAGGCTCCCCAAGAGCTAGAACCAAAGGGAATCCACCCCCTTGCTCCGGGCAGCATAGCCCACAGTCCAGCCAAGTCCTCCCTCCAAAGGCGGCCCAGAGCCCACGCCCAGACCAGGCCACGGGCAGGGCAGAGGGTTGGGAGGCTTGCCTGCCCCTGGCCCCACCCCGAGGGAACCGAGAGGAGTCCTCACTGCCTCACTGACACTGCTTTGGACCCACACTTTGGAGTTCCATTCGCAGGCTTAACTGACCAGCTGCGTGGTCTTTGCAAGTCTCCCCTCCGCTCAGTCCCCGAACCTCCATCCCCACCTTGGCCCTGCCCCCCCTACTCGGCAGTCTGGGAGTCCCCGTCTGCAGAATGGAAATGTCACCCCGGTCACCCTTCCCCTCGTGGGCTGCTTCAGAGGATGGACCAAGCCGTGGGCAGAGGACCAGAGGCTCCTGCCCAGCTGGGAGGCCAGCCTCCCTGCGCCCCAGGCAGATGGTCCTCGCAGGTGAGGCAGGAGGCTTGACTGTCAGGGTGGTACCCAGGGGTCATGCCACCTTCTTGTATCCTGGGTCTTTCTCATGCACTGGAGTCAGATATTCTTGAATTCAAATCCTGCCTCTGATATCTATGAAAACATAAAATGTTTATAACCCTTGACCTGCAGTCCCGCTTCTAGAATCGATCCTCAGACATTAAAGCACCATTAACGATGGGCGTCCCTCGCAAGGTAGCTATCACAGGATTGTAAGAGCAGAAACCTTGAAACGGCGGGGAGGAGCATTCAAAGGACAGATTGAACACTGGAGATCATGCTGTCAGCCACTTGAAAACTATAAAAGTTGTAGCCTGTATCCATCACATTGACCTGAGGTGATCAGAATACATTTTCAAGCAAAAGGATACCATTAAGGAAAAAACACATTAAAGAAAAAGTTAGGGAATAGCATAGCTGCATCCCACATTTCACCCAGTGCCTCTCTGTACGTGTGTGTACATTTGTATGTATTTATAGGTCTGCAAGGACCACCGAAGCCTAAGACGGGAAGCCGATGTGAAGGACAGAAGACAAAGCAAGACGAGGCAGTCTAATCATATTCACATACATTAGCATTTGCTTAAACTGCCTTAATGAGGATATGTTTAAAAAACAGAGCGACGGCAATTTTTAAAACTCCCATCTCTGTCATCGCTTCACAGTGGGACGTGGGCATACCACTCTGACGAGCCTCGGCTTCTTCATCTGCAAGATGGAAATAATTTTATAAGCTAACAGTGTCCGTCTTGTAGATTCACTGGGTGGGTTGAAGAGATCATGGCACAGAGCAGGTCCGTTTCCCCTCTGTGGGAAGCGGGAGGGGAGAAGGGGAAAGTCACTCCTCTGCACCCGGCGGCCCGGCTCACACAGGGCAATCTCTGCGACTGATGTGGGGAAGACTCTGCCTTCATCCCCCTGCCACCCTTCCCCGGATGTTGGAAAGGCTGAGCAGCCTCCGTCATTTTGCAGCAGAATGCCCTAGACAAATGCCCATCCTGCTCTGAGATCCAGTGGGCACCCCCACCCCCGGGGAAAAGACAGTTATCTTCCCCTGGCCCCCTAGGCACGCACCCCCCAACCATACCTAGCCTCCCCGAGAGGCCCGGAGTGACTTCAGGGACGGGCAGTCTCTGCAGCGGGGCCTCTGGATAGTACCTGAGTGAGGGGGAGGGCCGGGCTCTCGTTACTCTGAAGCTTACAGCTCTTCCTGAATGTCTGGAACCAGCCAGGGATTCCAAGGGCGCTTTGCAAACACTCGTGCAGGCTGCTGCCCTTGGGGAATTGGGTTAACCTCTGGGCTTCTGCCTGGAGGAGCAGAGAGACTTGTTGGATTCCACCAGGGAGGGGCCTTCCCTGGTGCCTCGATATCTCTGTAAAGAATCTGCCTGCAATTCAGGAGACCCAGGTTCGATCCCTGGGTTGGAAAGATGCCCTGGAGAAGGAAATGGCAACCCGCTCCAGAATCCCCTGGACAGAGAGCCTGGCGGGCTACGGCCCGTGGGATTGCAGGGTCACAGGGCTGAGCGACCCACACTTTCACCGTCAGCAGCGGGGAGGGAGGGTGGGGAGGGGGCAGGGAGGAAGAGGAGGGGAGCAGAGAGGAGGCGCGAACGAATTCCTGGAGACCTGAGAGCGTGTGGGTGCCCCTGAAGAGGAGCCAGCCGGCCGAGCGCCCACCGGACGCTGCCCCCGTGGACGGGCCCGCGTGGACGGATGCTGACGGCAAGCACAGGATGCCGCCTGCCGGCGCCGCGATGCCTCCGGAACTCAGCGCCCTGAGGAGCAGAGAGGGACCGCAGCCCTGAGTCAAACCAGGCGCGAACTCGAAAGGACTGAATTTACCTGGAACTGTCTGAGATCACATTTTCTGCCCTCAGGCAGAAAGGGAGCTTAGGACAGAAATTCTGTTCGGTAAGAGAAAAATAAAGTTACAGTGCTTGGCACACCACACTAGGTGGCTTAGAAATTCCTGCTCATCTACACGCAGCTCCGGGATTTGAAAATAATAGAGTTGCCGGGGCAAGGAGGCGCCCCAGACACCCACCCTCGCAGCCTCCCCCGGGTCCCACAGGGAGGTTCTGGAAACACAGTTTGAACACTTCTCCCCCGGCCCGGGGATGGGGTGTGGAGCGGAGGATGGCCGCAGGCCGCCCACCCTTGCTCTTGGGGAGCCCCTCTTGCCCAGGTTTGCGTTGTCACCGCAGATCAGAGCAGACGGCAGCCCTGGGGACTGTCCCAGGAGCAGGACGTGGGCGCGCACCTCCGCTCGGAACCTGGGGAGGACGTGCCAGGGCTCCGCCTTCCCGGATGCTGTGGCTGCCCAGGGCTGGGTTGCCCCGCCGTGGCGCTGTTGAACTTGGGGCTGACCGTTCTGCACCGCGCGGCTTTCCTGTGCACCGCAGGAGGCGGTCATCAGCCCCTCTGGCCTCTCCCCGCAGGCCTGTAGCATTGCCCAGCCTCCAACGATAACCATGCATCGCCAGATGACCCCGGGGAGTCAAGTCCTCCCCGCCCCAGCTCCCCCGTGCTCAGCATCCCTGCTCTAAATGATCCTTCTGGTCTCTTGATGGTTTTCTAGAAGGTTCTCCAGGTCAGGGTTGCTCACCTAAGCCCCTCAAAAACCTGGTACCCAGTCACTTGATGGAGTCCTTTGGACAGGTGGGGACGTCTGGGTCTCGGCCAGTCCATGTGATTATGTGAGGGGAAGCTGCCCACGTGGACCTGGCCGTCTGTCCCAGGAAATTCCTACAAGGAACCACGTGCTCTCAGAGCCAGCATGGGGCCTGGAGCAGCAGAGCCATTCCAGGGACGCCCAGGAGATGAACCCCAAGGCAGGCACTCCGACCCTGCAGGGAGGGCTGGTGGGAGGATAGGCTCCTGAAGTGTCTGGAGGGGGTCTTCCCAGCCCCTCCCGGGCCCAGGAGATGAGTCCCTGAGCATCAACCAGGAGCCAAGGCCCTGTGAGCAGGGGACCCCGGCCCTGGCAGCCCACCCAGTGAGACAGAAGGGGTGGTGACGTAACCCCACAGGCTCCAGGAAGCCTGATTTGGATGAGCTGAGTTGGGGAGAGGCCAGCCAATGGGGAGGAGACACGGGCCCGGCCACACTTCTGAGCTGGCCGTCAGGATCCGCTGCACGGCTCCAGGCTCCCACCTGCCCCCCACGCTCCCCACCTCACCCACCCGGGAGCAGCACGTAGCACAAGAGCTGAGCGCCGGGCTCGGCCACGCCTTCCACACTCATCCCCGGCAGTCTCTGGGTCCCACCTGCATGCTGGGCATGGGGACCCAAGATGACCCAGATCCAAGGCTTGGGCTCCGGGGGAATGTCAGGGAGAAAGGCGTGTGGGTCACTCTTAGGTCTTAAAAAAAAAAGCCCTTTAGGGAGAAAAGAAAGAAAGAAAGAAAATTATAACCTCCAATGTAAAATTAAAGTTTCCTCAAGATATTATTTTAGGAAAAAAAAAAGAACTAAGAAAGGTGTGCCATGGGATACAGGGAATACCTGATCTCAGACCGACGCCTCCCTTGAGCTACCTGGATGCCCTTCAGGGTCGCTAACTCATCACATCCCCAAGGTCGTCCGCACTCTGCCCGCAAACCCACCCCTCCTCCGGCTTCGCCATCGCAGGGTGGGACCACCTCAACCCTGGACCCAAAGTGCGGGCCGCGGCGGAGCCTGTGGGTGCTGCCTCCCCATCACTGCTCCGGTCGGGGACCAAGTCCTGCCAACTCCAGTCCTCACATATCTCTCAACTCTAACTCTCTGCCACTCCCACGCCCAGGACACAGCTGAGCTCCTGTGACATTCTCAGTCTTACCAGCCTCCAGGAAGGATGCAGAACATACAGTTAAACTGCCTGGGCTCAAAACCTAGCTTCACCATAAGCTATTAGTTGTGGGATATTGAGCAAGTTTTCCAACCTTTCTCAACTTACTTGTCTTTAAAATTTGAATATAATTATTAGAGAAATGCAGAAAAACCACAGTGAAGTTCCCCTTCACACAATGGTCAGAATGGCCAGCATAAATAGTATACAAATAACAAATGCCGGAGGGGGTGTGGGGAAAAGGGAGCGCTCCTACACTGTTGGTGGGAATGCAAATTGGCGCAGCCACCATGGAAAATCAGATGGAGGCTCCCCCAAAAAACCAAAACAGAGCTGTCACGTGCTCTGGGTTTCCCGGGTGGCTCAGTAGGTAAAGAACCCACCTGCAACGTGGGAGACCTGGGCTCGGCCCCTGGATCAGAAAGACCCCCTGGAGGAGGGCGGGGCAGCCCACTCCAGCGAGCCTGCCTGGACAACCCACGGACAGAGGAGCCTGGCCGGCTGCAGTCCACGGGGCCACAGAGAGATGGACACGCCTGACCGACAGAGCACAAACACACACATACATGCGATTCAACAACCCTGCTTCCAGGCGTGTATCTGGGCAAAACTAGGATTTATAGAGACACATGCAGCCCTGTGTTCGTAACAGCATGGCTTACAGTAGCCAGGACGCGGAAACAAAGTGACCGTCCATCGACAGGTGAATGAACAGAGACGATGTGGTGTTCACGTGTCAGCTCAGTGCAGTCCCCCAGTCGTGTCCGACTCTGCGAGTCCACGGACCGCAACACGCCAGGCCTCCCTGTCCATCGCTTCCCAGTCCCCAACTCCCGGAGTCCACCCAAACTCATGTCCATCGAGTCGGTGATGCCACCCAACCATCTCATCCTCTGTCGTCCCCGCCTCCTCCTGCCTTCAATCTTTTCCAGCATCAGTCTTTTCAAATGGGTCGATTCTTTGCATCAGGTGGCCAAAGGATTGAAGGTTCAGCTTCAGCATCAGTCCCTCCAGTGAACACCCAGGACTGATTTCCTGTAGGATTGACTGGTTGGATCTCCTTGCAGTCCAAGGGACTCTCAAGAGTCTTCTCCAACACCACAGTTCAAAAGCATCAATTCTTTGGGGCTCAGCTTTCTTTTAAGTCCAAGTCTCACATCCATACATGACCACTGGAAAAACCACAGCTTTGACTAGACAGACCTTTGTTGGCAAAGTAATGTCTCGCTTTTAAAAATGTTGTCTAGGTTGGTCATAGATTTTCTTCCAAGGAGAAAGCGTCTTTTAATTTCATGGTTGCAGTCACCATCTGCGGTGATTTTGGAGCCCCCACAAAAAAGTCTGTCACTGTTTCCACTGTTTCCCCATCTATTTGCTATGAAGTGATAGGACCAGATGCCATGATCTTAGTGTTCTGAATATGGAGTTTTAAGCCAGTTTTTTCACTCTCCTGTTTCACCTTCATCAAGAGGCTCTTTAGTTCTTCTTGACTTTAGTTCTTTTAAATCAGTTTACTGCACATCAGAAGCTAACACAACATTGTAAGTCAACGATACTTCAATTAAAAATTAAAATTAAATTAGCATAGTAATAGTACCCACATTATAGGGCTGTTCAGAGGACTGAGTTAATATATATGAAGAAGTTGTAACTGTGCCTGACACATAATAAATGAGCAATAGCTATCAACTGTTATCCTTCCTCACTCCATCCTCTCTGATGCAGCTGGAGTGATCTTCCTAATCTGCAAATCTGCCGTCATCTCCCATGGAAAGTGCTTCCCACTGGACCCTTCACAACCATGATTCCACTAAGCACTTGCATTAGGTATCAACTGCTGTGTAACAAATTATCCCAGAAGGTAGGTGGCTTAAAGCAATGAGAAACACCCATGATCTCACCCAGGTTCTGGGGGTTCAACTCAGCTGGGGGTTTCTAACTCTAGGTCTTTCTTGAAGCTGCAGTCGATGTGTCGACTGGGGCGGGTGGCCACGGGCAGGCTTGCATGGGGCTGAAGGATCCACTTCTCAGATGACTCACTCACATGGCTGTTGGCTGAAGGCCTCAGCTGCTCAGCACAGGGTCCTCCCCAAAGGGCTGCCTGAGAGGGCAGCAGGCTCCCCCAGGCAAGTGACCCCAGAGCAAAAGAGAAGCCACTCTGCCTTTCAGGATCCAGCCTCAGGGGTGACCTCCCACCACTTCTGCCCTCTTCCTTCAGGGATGCACCCCAGCCCCAGTGCAGTGTGGGAGAAGCCTACACAGGATACAGGACACTGTTGGCTCCCACACCACACCCTTCCCCACCCCGCAACTTTCAGGCAGTGCTGCTGGAACAGGAACTACTGCATTTCCTGGCACTGCCCTTGCAAAGCCTCTGAGTTTTCGCACATGCTGTTCCCTCTGCCTGGAAATCTTTTCCTTCACATCTCAACCTAGCCAAGGTCCACTCATGTTTCAAGATTCAGATAAGGACTTTCTTTCTAGAAAATTTCTCTTAATTCTCTTAGAAGATTCTTCTGAAAGAATCTGCCTGCAATGTGGGAGACCCAGGTTCAATTCCTGGGTCAGGAAGATCCCTGGAGAAGGGAATGGCTACCCATTCCAGTATTCTTGCCTGGAGAACTCCAGGGACAGAGGAGCCTGGTGGGCTACATCCATGGGATCACAAAGAGTCAGATATGACTGAGCAGCTCACACGTTCACTTTCACTCCACTGTGTTCTAAGCACTGGTGCTAAATGCTTCACATGTAGTAACTCATTTGGTCCCCTAACAGCTCCACGATGTGGGGATTAACTTACAGATGGTGGAACTGAGGCTCAGAGAAAGTGACTTGCGCGAGGTCATCCACCTGGTAAGAGGCAGAGTCCAAAGTTGAGCCCCAGTTGTCTGACTCTTATCCATTATTAACTCAGTGCTGGTCTCTCTGCTGCTTTAGGGGGGATGGAATTGTGGCTGGTTTGTCTCTGTGTTCAGGGCCTAGGACACTCCTGGACCATGACAGAGAAGAAAGGGTTTAAGAGGAACAAAGAAAGGAAAGGAAGGGAGGGAGGCATCAGGCTCTGAGCTGGGCCTGATGGGTGAAGCTTCAAGTCAGGAGGCTGAGCAGATGGCCTGGGTCCACCCGGGTCCAGCTCATCCTCCTCCCAGGAGATGGTGGGATTCCCAAGGACCCGGCCTGTTCTCTGATCCCCTCCCCGGGTGGGAGAGGGAACGTGCCCTGCCTCATCACATGCGCCCCTGCATACTTGCATAGGACTGGTTCTTCATTTTTATGTCTGCTCAGGCACTTGTTCTATTAAAGAAATAATTTAATTAACTCCAAGAAATGCAATTAATTTTAATTGTTCATGATAATTCATTGTTTAATACCCTATTAATAATTATAAAAAAATCCTAATGCCCAGTTGCTGTCCTATAAAATGATAATTAAACACTCGTATGGGAGACACTTCATTTTCAAGGGCTTCAGCAGCATTTCAGCCTCGGGAGCACAGCTTCCTTGACTCAACCAGAACTGTGCTCATGTGGAGGCGCCCAAAGGTGGTGACTTCTTAATTCTTAAGATTCATTTTACCTTGGAGAAGGACAGGGTGGCCCAGAAGCTGGCAAAGAGTTTTCCAGCAGGTGGAGAGCTACTGCATTGGGGTGGGGGCTGGGGGAACCTGAAGAGGTTCCCTGAGTTTCCCTCTAAGCCAGAGCAGGCCTGTCCTGACCTGGTCACACGCCTGTCCTGATCTGGTCACACAGCACCTCTGTGACCTTGATGAGCAGTTAGTTAGGCAATTAACACACATTCGTGAGCATGTCCCATGTCCTCTGTCTCCCATGATTCTTGATAGTGGGGCCAGGTTAGTAGTCAAGAAGAGGAAAATGATGCCCTCGTGAAGCTTACATTCTGGAAGCGAGGGTTAGACTATGGATGGATGGATGGATGGACAAGTAGATGCATGGATGGACGGGTGGATAGATGGGTGGATGGATGGAAGGTTGGGTAAATGGATAAATGGATAGATGGATGATGGATGGACAGGTCGATGAATGACTGATGGTTGGATGATGGATAGATGGATGGGTGGATTAACAAATAAATGATTAAGCAAATTCTGTGCTCTGAAGACGCATAACTTGGGAGTTGCAGCGTAAGTTTTATCTGGGGCAAGATGAGGACTTCAGCCCAGGAGGCAGCATCTCAGACAGCTCTGAGAGACTGCTCTGAGGAAAATATAACAGGGTAGATAAAGGAAGAATTAGCAGGAATGCCTATTAGCCAGACAGGCCATGAAAGGCTTTCTGAGGAGGTGACTTTTGCCCTGAGATCTGCATTTTGACACAGAGTCCGTCTTACAAAGATCTGTGGGAAATTATTGCAGCCAGAGGGAAGAGCAAATGCAAAGACCCTGGGATGGGGGTAAGCCTGCAATTTTTGAGAGCTATCAGGGTGGATGGAGTGGCTTGGGCAGAGACAGGAGGAGAATGGTGGGTGATCAGGCAGGAGAGGAAGCTGGTGACTCGATTGTGCGAGACCTTATAGGTCACGGATCAGCAAACTCCAGTCCCGGGGCCAAATCCAGCCCACTGCCTTTCTTGTGAGTAAAGTTTTACTGGAACACCGCCACGTCTGTCTATTCACCTGTGAACAGTGGCTCCTTTTGTGCTCCGGTTTCTTTTTTTTCTTTTTGGAAGGGTTGCAACAAAGACCATATGGTCCACAAAACCAAAAATATTTACTATCTGATTCTTACAGAAAAGGCTGTCGACTCCTGTTGAAGGGATTTTATTCTAACTGCAGGGGAACCCCGGAGGGTCCTAAGCAGGGAGTGTCATGGTCTAATTTGTGTTTTTAAACCTTCGCTCTGGCAGCTGGGTGGAGAGAAGGCTGGGGGGGCGGCGGGCAGGCAGCCGCTAGAAGGGGGCTTGCGGCCTTGCTTGTCGATGGCAGGTGGCTGCCACGCAGAGGCCAGGCAGGAACAGCAGGCCACCAGGAGCCCCGCCGCCTTCCGGGGAGAGGCCACAGGAACTGCTACAAGGGCTGGGGCCATGGAGAAAGGATCTGAGCTGGGAGGTCTTCAGACGCTTCAGCTGACAAGCTTCCTGATGGACTGAAATCCATCAGTCCCTATCCTGAAGCTGCCTCACGAGGGACTGATATGTGACGTTTCCCCAAGCTGGGGCTTGGCGTCCCCTTACTGACAATGGGGAGGTTGGTCCAGATCTCCAGGGGCCCGTTCAACTTGACCTTCCTGAGTGCCTCGGTCCACCTGGGAAGCTGAGTCCGGAGCAGTCATGCCAACCCTTGGTCCAACCTTGCCTCCCACAGCCCCCCGCCTGCCACGGGAGCCGGAGGACACGGAGGGGCGGGCTGGGCAGTTAGGGCGGCCAGGCTGGAGCTGACCTCGGAGGGCCAGGCTGACCTGGCCCGGGGCGGGGAGGACCTGGCGGGACCAGGCAGAGCTGCAGCCTCGGGCCAGGGATTCAGTGCAGTTTCTTGGAGTGAAGAGAGGAGGCGAGTGTTAGAGCTCCACCCGAACCTCTCAACTCCAAAGACATCCAGGGAGCCGTCCTTCGTCCATTCTAGAACACCTGTTGAGACTCTTCCGTGGATACAGCAGTGGATAAAACACAAAAACCCCTGCCCTCACAGAACGCTAAATTCCACAGAAACACTTGGAACGCCTCTTGTGTGCCAGGAGCTGTGTGCTACGCAGCGCACGGGATAAAGCCCGCTGCCTGGGGCTCCCATGCTGGCAGCAAACCACGGCCCATCACCACCGCCCCGCGTAACGCCCGAGAGGCAGGACGCGGCCCAGGGTGTCTCCCAGGAGCGCATGTGTCGCCTGCGCTGAAGGCCCTTAGCAGACATTTGGCCCCAGGATGCAGGCCGAGAAACTCAGGCCAGTCCCGCTCAGGGCCTTTATCAGGCTCACGGGGGCAGAGAACAGAACCGGAACCTGGGCCTCCCGGTGTCATTAACGTGCCCACACCTCCTCAGCCTGGGGCAGCCAGCATCTCATCTGAGAGTCCACGAGTCCCTGGTAGAGGGAAGTCTGTGAGTTTGAAACATTCCATAAGGAGGCAAAATCGCACCCCACCCCAAGCCTGCCCACCCACCCAGCACGGCTGCCTCAGCGGTCAGAGGCAGCTCAGCATTCCTCCACAGGCGTCTGTCTCGTGTTCCAGGGCCCTGGCTGGGGTGGAAGTCGCTCCACATTTTCCAGGCCCTTGGGGAGACTGCTTGGCATTGGAGCCCACAGTAGCCAAAGAGCCCCCAGATAAGCTGGTGTTCAGGCCTCCTGTGCCCCCACCCCCAGACGGAACCCTCTACCCCACCGCCCCCACAGAGCCTGCCCAGGGTGTCCGGGGAGCAGGAGAGAACTGAGCAAGGGATCCGGGGAAGGGTGACCCGGGTGCGCTCAGCTCAGGGCTGCCTGCTCTGGGGAGGCCAGCGGAGCCCGCCTCCAGGGGTCTGGTCTGGCTGCAGCTCGCAGAGAGAAGAAGCCGGGGGCTGGCCCAGGGCCTGTTGCTCGGACAGCCAGGCGTCCCTGTGTGAGCACCTGCGACATCCAGGTGAGGCGGCTGGGGCGCAGAGGCGCGGGGGACGCTGTCCCAAGACGGCCAGAGAGGCGGGGCGTCAGACACAGAGGAGGGCGCTGTAACACACGCGTGCACACACACAGACACACACACACACACATGCACACACACACAGAGACACACACACACAGGAAGCCAAGCTCCCTGGAATCCCACCCCCATCCGTCCATCCCAGGCTCCGGAGGGGAACGGCAGATTTGCCCTCTGGAAAGGGACCAGGTTGGGGGCCCCCAGGGCTCTTCACCGTGTCCCTGCCCTTGAAGTTAAGCCCGATCCACTCCTTTCAACGCACAGAGTGGGTCTGAAGGGCAGGCTCTGGTCCCGCCCGCCTCCTCCACCTGCTGGTGGTGTCTGGGCTGCGGAGAGGGAGCTGGGGGCAGGCGGGCCAGGGGCTGGTTCAGGGGGAGAATGAATGACACCCCCATGGCGCCCCAGGCTCCGAGTGTAGCCCACCCCCGCCCTGCCCCAGAGGTCACCAGGTGGAAGCAGGGCTGAGACAGTCGGGGACACAGGCTGGCGTCTCCTAGACACCTACTGAGCGCCGGGCGCTGCTCCAAGGCGCCGTCTCCAAGAATCTCCTTGAAATGCCCCGGGTAGGCCTTCTTCCGTCGATGGGGCCCCCACCCTCCCGGACTTCCACAAAGGCTTGGCAATCCTGCCGTTTCGTGCGGACACAGGGGCATGGGGGCGGTCTGAGCCCTGAGGAGTCCTGGGGAGAGTGTCCTCTGCTGGGGGTCAGGCACAGCCATCTCAGAAGGGGGCACGGAGCGGACCCCCGCTGCCTTGGGAGACAATACAAGGGGTGCCATCTGCCCCCGCCGAACCCAGCGGGAGCACCCGAGACAAGGGCCCCGCATCTTTCTAATTTCCACAGAGAAGCCAGTGCCTCGGCTGCATCTCCACCCTGAGCACTTAAATACACAATTTACTTGAAGGAATTACACACTGCCGGCTGCTTTTAAAATAGAGAAAAGACCCCCCGCAGAACTGTTTCCTTTCCCCCAGCGGCGTCTTCAGCAGAGAATCTGTCCAAGCTTCTAATTGCGCCATCTGTGCGGGGGAGGGCTGGGCCTCCTCCGCTCTCCCTCCCGCCTTGCCGTCCACATCCCCACCTGCACAGCTCTGGCTGCGTGGCCTCCCTCTCTGACCCCACAGCTGCCGGGGCCCCTGGTCGTGGCCAGACGCCTGGGCCCTTGACGCTCCTCATTTTAACACACACAGCGTTAGCCTCTCAGCCCCTGAATCGGGTCCACGGGGTCTCTTCTGGTTGCTCAGAAAGGAGAGTCTGCCTGCAGTGCAGGAGAGCTAGTTCAATCCCTGGGCTGGGAAGACGCCCCAGAGAAGGGAGTGGCAGCCCACTCCAGTGCTCTTGCCTGGAGAATCCCATGGACAGAGGAGCCTGGCGGGCTGCAGTCCACGGGGTCACAGAGTCAGACACGGCTGAGCGACCATCACTTTCACTTTCAGTATCTCTTTTTATTCTGCCTCTTGCAGAATCTTCTGGAAGCCAAGCCCAGGGACCTTTTGGACCTTGTGGACCAGAACAGGCCTGGGTTCTGAGCCAGGCTCCCCCCCTCCTGGCTGGGTGACACAGGCAAAGCTGCTTAACCTCTCTGAACTTGCGATTCCTCCGTAAGAAAAACAGAACACTCCATCTTCTCCCATTCTCCCAACCACCTTTCTTTCTCGCGGTTCCCTCCAAAGCAGACAAGGACTTGGGTGCAGGTCAGTTATGAAGGAGGTGATCCCAGGACACCACGTGCCCAGCAAGGGGGTCAGAAGGGAGAGGAAGGGGGAAGCGAGGCCACGAAGGTGAGTGCTGAGCACGTCCCCAGGAGAAGCGGGCCCCACCGCACCAGGGCCCTCCAGGAGACTGCATGGGGCACACTCAGGACTGCCGCCCCTCGCGGACGGGCGAGGAAGCCACCCGTGCACCAGCCGCCGCCCCCGCTGGGACACTGACGCCCAGGTGAGGGCTGGCAGTGTGCCTGGGGGTGTCTGCCCGCACCCTAGGGAGGCGCACGCCCCTCACCTCCGGTGGCCGGCACGGCAGCGAGCACACAGCGGACGCGCCAGGAACGGCTGCTCAGCTGCCCCACTGCCCACCAAGCAAACAGCCTTGTTTAAAACGCTTATCTCATTAAGGTTAGGACTAGCAGCATGCCTGTGCGCTTTAGGCTGGGTACCGCGTCCCAGGCCACCAGGCCACTCTCCCCACATGGCTTGGAGCCAAGCGAAGCTGAGACCAGGGTCATAGCCCTTGAGGAAGCAAACCTCCAGCTTCTCCTCCCTCGGCTAGACTGGCTTTCTCTGCCCCACTGCCCCTGCCCCGGGGATCTGTGTACACCCCTGTCTCCTGCCCTCCCATCCCTAGTCTGATCAGCCTCTCCCACTGGGCCGCCTGCTGTGAAGGCTGGTCCTCCCCTGGGGGAGCTCCACTTTCCCCGCCCCAGGCAAGCCGGCTCACAGCTGGGCCCCCTCCCAGTCCCGGTGACAGGGGGGCCTTGCGTGGCCCCCACCTGGGCAGGGGCTGGTCAGCAGCGCACTGACTCCTCACTCCCCGGCTTCCTCCTGTTTCAATATTCGCTGACACCTCCCCGGGCCCGAGAGTTCCTGCCTGGAGTCTGAGCATGTGTGGTCCAGCTCCTGACTCATCCAGGGTAGAAGACGACCCAGCAAGAGCTGGACAGGCTGGCTCGAGCCGCTCTGAACTCTGACTCGCCTTTGCCATCGGCATCAAACAGATGGACGGAGCTCTGCAGTCCCTGTCACCTGGACCCTCTGAGATGTCCCCACGCCTTGATCACACCCTACAGGCCAGACTGCAGACCCCCCGCGCTGACTGGTCAGAGGAAGGGGAAAGATCACCCAAACATATTCTTACTGAGTGTCAGCTTTGTGCCAGGCACCACTGTCACCTCTGGGATGAGTGAACAAAACCAACCAAGTCTCACGGAGCGAATGTGGCAAGGCAGTGCAGGAAGAGGGTGTGGCCTGAAGACAGGCAATACACAAGCCGATGGATCGCTTCAGGGCTTGACACGCATTCTCCAGAGGGAAACAGCACGGTGATCTGACAGTGTGACCAGCTGGGGAGGGGGACGTGATGACGAGGGGAGACATCAGAGGCTGGTATACGAGGCCTCAGCCACGCAGGGGTTTGGGGACAGGATGCTTAGGCAGAGGGAGAGGAAACAGCACAGTGCGTGCAAAGGTCCTGGGGTGGGAATGCTCACGGTATGTCTGAGGGTATGTTAAATGGACGTTAAAATGGAACTATTTGGGTCTCCATTTGGGATGAGGTTCAAAAACAACAGGTAGCGGATGCCAAGCACACCCGCATCTGAGATGAGGCATGAGGCCACCCAAGCAGGGTTTACAAAGAAGGTGGTGGGAACTGGCCCTGCCGCCCTGCGCTCCCACCTCCGGCTTAGAAGGGGGTGGAAAGACGGAGGGGGGCTGGAGATGAGAGGGGCCGGGGAAGAGCTGCTGGAGTTCTGAGGGCTCCGCCGGTGGGGTGCCCGCCCTTCCCTCAAGCCCAGGGAGGGGGGCCTTCAGCAAGAGAGTTTGATGTGAGACCCCTGGGTGCTTGGATGGTAGGAGCGCAACGGGGAGGGGCGATTCGGAAACCGTCAAGACGACAGTGCGGGGGGGGGGGGGGGGGCCCCCAAGGGCCGGGGGGGGGGCCGGCCCGGGGGCCCCCAGGGGCCGGTGTGGGCAGCGCGGGGCGCAGGGGGGAGGGCAGATCAGAAGGGCCCCTGGAGGAGCAAGGGGACCCCCACACAGAGCGGCCGGGGATGACAACGTGGGGAGAGGATGGCGGGGAGCCCAGGCATCAGCTGCAGGCGGAGTGACCCAGTCAGATGCGGTCAGTGAGTCCTCGGCCCACTCTGACGGGGGTCCTTGTGAGAAGAGGAAACTGGGACACAGAGAGACACCAGGGACGGGCAGAGCAGAGACCGTGTGCGGCGCAGAGACGGTGCCGCCTGCGAGTCGGGGGGCCTTGGACACCAGCCCTGCCCCCGCCCAGCCTCCAGGACCCGTGAGCGGAGAAACTCCTGCTGTTTAAGCGCCTTTTGTCAAGCAGCCTGAAAAAGTGAGTGTGTGTGTGCTCAGTCGTGTCTGATTCTGCGACCCCATCGACTGTAGCCCACCAGGCTCCTCTGTCCATGGGACTCTCCAGGCAAGAATACTGGAGCACTTGCCAAGCCCTCCTCCAGAAAAAGTGACTACACTCCACCAAGTCCAAGGAAGGAGTAAACGGGGGGGATTGGGGGGGCGAGGGTACCTGACCCTAGCTGCTTTGCTGAGGTGGAGGCACAGACCTGTGCAAGCCCCATTGTGTTTGTGATAAAGCACATTCCTGAGCCTGACATTCAAGACCACCAGATCAGCTCCTATCACCCATCAACACTCCCGGGCCACCTTCGCCCTTGACAGAATTGGCCACCAGCCTGCTAATTCTTAGGTCCTCCTCTGCAGCCTTGCATGGATGATCCCTTCCTCAAAAGCCTCCCTTTGTCTAACTCCGACCCATTGTCTCAGGGCAAGTCCAAGAGCACCGCCTCCAGGAAGCCTTCTGGGGCTCTCCCCTGCCCTGGCTCATCCTAGTGCTGTGATCAGTTTCCTGGATATCTTTCTCCACTGAACCGTGAGCGGAGACTGCGCGTGCCATGCCCACTTGCTCTCCAAGGGTCTGACAGTGTGCCCGGAACCTGGATTAATGGAAGGATGCATAGAACTGCCCTCCCCAAAAGGCATGATTGGTGGAACAGAGCATCGCTGACTGTCAGAGCCGGCAGGGGCTTTGGAGACCACCTGCTCCGACCTCCGCATCAGCACCTGGGGAGCCACGGCCCAGATGGAAGAAAGTGCTGTTCAAGGTCACGGGGAGCAGACAGCCCCACGGGTCCTGACCTCCCCACTGCCGGCCCCCTGCTCCCTGAAGTCGCAGTTTCTCCAGCACCCCCCCCCCGAGCCCCCTTGACAAGCGGAGTTTAATTATTTACGACAGCGCTTTATAGCTGCGGGTGAACCCACCGGAACATATTTTGTAAAAGTAATGAAGGCTCAGTAATGCGAGACCTCGCTACAGTTCCCGTCACTAAATCTTGGCCCAGGAGTCGGGCAGACTACGTCGGCATTTTTCTTCCCCCTCCTTTCTCTCGGAGAATTACAGGGTTTGCAGATGAGGGGTAGCTGTGACACAAAGCGTATCCGAGGCATTTTTTCTCATTTGGGGGGAACGAAGCCGTGGAGCACGAGGCTGACTCCAGCCCCGCCCCCGGGACAAGCTCTCATAAGTATCACAGGGTCCCAGGGCGCAGCCAGCCCCGGGGGGGCAGCAGACACAGTGACTCGGGACTGAGAGACGGCAGGGTCTCTGTTCTGCCTCCCTGGGCCTCAGCTTCCCCATCTGTAAATCAGGGAGCTGCTCCTATTTTTTTATCTACAAGATTCCAGTCTTTTCTGTAAGCCGTTAACGGGTTTATTATAAGACACCGACAGACTCTCAGGGACTCCCACCAGCGTTTGGGCAGACGTCCACTGCAGCCTGTAAATGAGGCAGAGACAGGCCAAGTGACTCCTCCAAGGTCAAAGCGCTGGAGAGCCACAGAGGCAGGATTTGAACCCAGCCTTTGGGCTCCAGGAAGCATGCCATTCACCACCCGCCACGGGCTTTGCAGTGCCCACCCTCCACAGGCCAGGAGCCGTGATGGACCCCTCACACACTGTGACCCTTCTACCTCCCCAGTAATGATGGAGCGTTTTCTCGTCCTCATTTATAGACGAGAACCCTGAGGCTCACAGCGAGCCCAGACTTGGAAGCTGGGTTTCCCACGTAACAACACAGGCTCGGGTCTCCCCACGGAGCTGTTCTGTTGCCCCTGGGCAGGAGACGCATTTCCAGTAGCCACGGTCAAGTTGAGAGATACAACACTCAGCCTCCCACGCATACCCGAGAAGGGCAGGCATCGCCCCAACTCATCGCCTGCAAGGGCCGGACGCAGACTGAGCTGGGCCGGGAACGGCGCCTCAGTTTATCGTCTCTGGCCGCGCTGCGTCTTAGCTGCAGCATGCGGGGCGTGCTTGCTGAGGCATGCGGGTCCTTCTTTGTGGCCCGTGGGCTTCTCCCTAGTTGTGGCGCCCGAGCTCCAGAGCACGTGGGCAGGCGGGCTTAGGGGCCCCAAAGAATGTGGGATCTCAGTTCCCTGACCAGAGCTCAAACCCTGCATTGGAAGGAGAATTGTTAACTGCGGACCTCCACGGATGTCCGGGGATGGTGTTTTGAGCCAGACTGAATTGGAAGGGAAATGGAAAACTAGCGGGAGCCCTCGGGGCAGTGACGGGGGAAGGTGGTGGAAACGTTCAGATGGAGGGTGCGCTCGAAATGCCCCAGCGCGGGGAGGAAGGTTGACAGAGCTTTCAACGGTGTGATTCGGGATGGGAGGCTCAGGTGGTAAGACTGAGGACCTAGACAGTGAGCCCTTCATGGCAGGAGCCATCCATCTGTGAGTCTTCAGAGCTTAAGACTTAGTAGGTGCTCAGTAAATGGATACGCGTGCGCGCTCAGTCGCTCGGTCGTGTCTGACTCTGCAACCCCATGGACTGTAGCCCGCCAGGCTCCTCTGTCCGTGGGATTCTCCAGGTAAGAACACTGCAGCGGGTTTCCATGCCCTCCTCCAGGGATCATCCCGACCCAGGGGAGGAACCCGCATCTCTCATGCCTCCTGCAAGGGCAGGCGGGCTCTTTACCACTAGCGCCATCTAGAAAGCCCAGGATATGAGGGTGGCTAAATGAGATGACCTGATTTAGACCTTGTTCTGGGCTACAGTCCATAGTTGCCAAGAGTCAGACACGACTGAGGCAACTTAGCATGTACGCACGCTACTGCTAATAAGGAGGTAATCTTGAGGGTATCCTGTCACTTCTTTGGATTTCTTCTTTATCTCTAAAATCAAACCCGTATCTCCCACAGAAAGGTCTATCAGGCAGCTACCTAAATACATAATCCTGCTGGTAAGAGGCTTTCAAACCTCTTCAAAAGTCAATTCAATAAATGTACCCACAAGATCACACCAGTGTTTAACTCATGGCAGAAAACTCTGTGATCAGCTCATCCGAATACATCCTGCTGGTATTTGGAGCCACACACTTCTGCTTGGTTCAGGGGAGAAGAGGCAATGGCTGCCCATTCTCTACAGAAAACGAACTAAACTGATCACACGAACCACAGCCTTGTCTAACTATGAAACCATGAGCCATGCCGTGTAGGGCCACCCAAGATGGATGAGTTATGGTGCAGAGTCCTGACAAAACATGGTCCACTGGGGAAGGGAATGGCAAACACTTCAGCATTCTTGCCTTGAGAACCCCATGAACAGTATGAAAAGGCAAAAAGATAGGACACTGAAAGATGAACTCCCCAGGTGGGGAGGTGCCCAACATGCTGCTGGGGAAGAGTGAATGAGATGGTTGGATGGCATCGCTGAGCCGATGGACATGAGTTTGAGCAAGGTCTGGAAGTTGGTGACGGCCGGGGAGGCCCGGGGCGCTGCAGTCCATGGGGTCGCAAAGAGTCGGACACAACTGAGCGACTGAACTGAACTGAACTGAACCGCCCCTTCTCTGTAGACGGCACAGCTGCTCTCAGGGAAGGACGATGTGATCATTCATTCATTCAACAAACATTCACTGAGGGTGCACGGGCACGCTCTAGGCACTGGGGCTTCAGCAGTGAGCACAATACAGTCCTGCATTCATGAAGCTCACTTTCTAGCAGGGAGACAAATGCCAAAAGCAAGGCTGCGAGAGGCAAGAATGGGGTGTGGGGCCTGCCAGTGTTTCAGGTGGGGTGTGGGGGCCAGGGAAGCCTCTCTAGTAAGGTGGTACTTGGGTAGTTGAAAAAGCAAAGGAACGAGCTAGCAGACGCCTGGGGAAGACGCTCCGGGCAGAGGGAACAGCGGGGTGCAGAGGCCGGGCCAGAGCTCGCCGGACAAAGTCGAGGACCACCGGGGGGCCCCGCCTGGGGGCAGGGTGGGAGGGGGCGAGGGGTCCGCGAGCCTCCGGCAGGGCTCACAGACACAGCGGGTACTGCGGCTTTTACTCTGAGGGAGATGCAAGCTGGCGGCCAGCTTTCCGCAGGGAGGCCTTTCCAAGCAGAGAGCGATGTGACATCACGTTTAACAGGCCTTGGCCACCGCGTGCGTAGAGAACTACCTGCGTGGGGGGCAACGCTGGAAACGCTCAGGCAGGCTGGGGTCCCGCGCCGGAACCCGGGGGAGAGAGGAAGGCCCGCCACGGCAGCTACAGAGCGGGTGAGACGTGACTGTTTCTGGATGTGTTTTGAAAGCAAAGACAACAGGAAGATTATTTATTGCTACTCGGGCTCATCCAAGGTGAATCTGGATTTCAAGGTCCTGGCCCCCAGGTCAACAGTTTTGCTTAGAGGCACCGGTGGCTGACACTAACATTCTCCTTCTTCACCCTAATCCCCCAGAAGCTAGAAGAAAAGAGGCTTTTCACATTAAAGCTATTAACCACCTCAGGGCAGGTTCAAGACCAGCTCTGCTAAGGCTGGTCTAAGATGCGCTGGGCAAAGCGTGGGGGAGTGAGCCTTCGCAGGGGGTCCAACCACACCTGGAAAGAGAACCCACGGCCCCCGGCATGGCCAATCACCCCAGAACCACAACAGTGGCTGTTCACGCCAGTGACTCCCCCATTAGACCAGCGGCAAAGAAATGTAATAATTTACCACCATCACAATCAGAGCGATAAGAGCAACCAATATCCACTGCACATTCACTATGTGCCAGGCACTGTGCTGAGCACTGTGCTTGTAGTAGCTCACGCAACTCTATTCGCCATAAGGTAGGTAACAATCCCCATTTCTCAGATAAGGCGGGTGAAGCTCAGAGATACTGAGAATCAGCCTAAGAGGGGTAGAGTGGGATGATCAAGTAGTTTAGGAGTCCCACTAGGGGATTAAAGACAGAGTGGGAATTTTAAGGGAGTTTTCTTGAGAGACTGTTATAAGCTAGTAACTACTGAAGAAAAGAATCCAGTCACCTAGCAACAATCTATACCACCTTGAGGGAAGCGCAGTTGCATCCAAGGTCCAGGCACACTCAAGCCACAAAGCCTGAGCAGTTAAGGCACAAGACAATATATAAGGGGCCTGGATCTCTTCTGAGAGGTCAGGGAGTTAATGGTCCTTGAAAAGTAGCCTTTCTGTATGTAGTCAGGACAGAAATACAGGGGAAAGGGGAAAAGACTAGGTAAGAGGGGACTTGATGCTGAAACCTGAGATTAATTACCATATTTGATTAAATGTTACTGCCCTTTCGCTAATAAACATATGAAGTAAATAGCACCATGACAGTTCCAGTTCGACCTTGTAGGGTCAAAGGGGGAACTAACAAAAGACCTGACGTCTGCCTCGGGCTGAGGAAGAGGGTGGTCTTCTCCCCGCCTCACTTTTTCTTTGATTATGAAAACGTAGCCCTCCTTGTTCTCGGGGCTGCGCTCCCCTGCCTGCCCATTTGAATCTCTCACAAACTTCCTAGGCTGGTAAACTCACTCTTCACCTCCCGGCCCCACGCTGAATTCTTTCTGAGCTTCAGTAAGTCCTGGCACCAGGTAAGCACTTGCAATCAAAGAACAGTGGATTCGAGTCCCTGCCTAAGTCAGGGGTTGGGTGCTCAAGTCCCAGACTGAGTTCTGGCTGGAGTTCCGTCCAAGCTGGGGTGCGGTTTCAGTACTGCTAGAAAATGACAGCAGTGAGCTGGAACCCAGGTCTCTAACTGCTCTCTCGGCCCTTACAATTCCTCGCCGATTGGCTCTAGTTCCCTGAAAGGCCCCTCCCAGAGCTCGCCACCCAGGCCCGCCTCTCATCATCACACCATCCTTAGCCCCGGGCCCCTGGAGAAGACTCTTGAGAGTCCCTTGGACTGCAAGGAGATCAAACCAGTCCATCCTAAAGATCAGTCCTGAATATTCATTGCAAGGACTGATGCTGAAGCTGAAGCTCCAGTACTTTGGCCACCTGATGCGAAGAGCTGACATTTGCAAAGACCCTGACGCTGGGAAAGATTGAAGGCGTGAGGAGAAGGGGACGACAGAGGGTGAGATGGTTGGATGGCATCACCGACTCAATGGACACGAGTCTGAGTAAACTCCAGGAATTGGTGAAGGACAGGGAGGCCTGGTGTGCTGCAGTCCATGGGGTCGCAAAGAGTCGGACACGACTGAGCACCTGAACAACAACCAGCAGTCTCAGCCTTCTCCTCTGAGGCAGGGCCAGCTCCCAACACACACACCCTCCATCCACGTGCCCCCAACTCCTCGCAGCAAAGCTCCACCCATCAACCATTTCCCACCTACAGTGAGACCACCTTAACTCCAGGTAGGGGGCCGACGAGCAGGTTGGAAACAGGCTCTATATTTAGAGATGAAAGCCAAGTTGGTTGCCTATTGCAAAGACAACAAACTAATACCTTAGCAAGGCCCTCGGGGACCATTTTTAATGAATATATAATGACTAAGGTGTTAGATAAAATGGCATGACCGTGGGGGATTTTTCCCCCAACCTTGCTTAGTTGGCTTTCTTCCGAGGGGCAGGCACTTCACTAAGTGCATACTCACACAAGCCTTGCAGGACAGACAGGGCTGATGGCGTGTCTGCAGCATTTCACAGATAAGGAGCTCGAAGCTCAGGAAGCTGAAGCCGCCGGCCCAGGGCAGCACGGCCCACTCTCCCCCGGGGCTGTGACCCGGCTGGGTGAGGGAGCGCGCCAGCAGAGGAAGCGTCACACCTGCGATTTTGTCCTGTTTACTTTCAACAAGCCCATTCTCTTTGTGAATCACACAGCGTCCTGCCCTTGTCAGAACCACCGAAGACCCAATTAACCCTGGGCACTGCGGCCCCTTCTTTGCAAACTTCCCCCAGACCCACAGCTTTGCAGGCTGGGAATATTACAAGCTGGTGGAAAACCAGCCCAGCAAGCGTTTATTCTTGAGCAGTCCTGTGGGGGGGAGGGGGAGAAACTCACATGCAGAAGAAAACCACCCACAGCCGCTGAATTCTGACTGCCAAGCCTTTATTAGTGGTGATAAAAGGCGGCGAAACAGCGCCGGGCGTTCTACTCCCTGGTGGGGGCTGCAGTCCAGGAATTAGTCATGTTTTGACTGGTGGAGTTATGGAATTTATAATGGAGGCCCCAGAGAAATTAAACACGGATTACGGCCAACTCCTTCCCCCAGCCGAATGTCTCCAGCGGGAAGGGTGCTTCTGGGCTCCCACACCTGCTCCAGGAGTCTGGTTTGCTGGCCAAGCGCTGACTCCCGCAGTCAGGCTTAGAGATGGTTCTGGCTACGCTGCCTGTCCACCCCTGATCGAATCCTGGGCGGTGGGGACCAGGTCTGTCCTCCGTGTCCCAGGCAGCATGAAGCATCCAGCTGGGGTTCAATGAATGAATTGAATGAACCTGTATCTTCAACCCCACCCGCGTTCTTGTGTTAAGCATCATTTTCTCCCGGGACAGAGGTGAAAGTTGAGGGGCTGGCCACAGAACTGGCAGTCAGAAGTGGCCTGAATTTAGGCAAAGGATTCCAATGAATTCTACCTTATTTAAGAAGAGTTTGGACCCACCTCTCACACTCTGATTTTAGGGCCGCTTTAAAGCTCCAAAGAGCCCTGAGAGTAGTTGTATATCAAGATCATAACACCTTACTTGAAAAGTTCATCAAAAGGACAGGGTGAAAAAAGAAGTTTGCCCGCAGCACAGGGGCTTTTGGGGTATGCTCTGTGACGCCTGTAATGTGGTTGGTTGCGCTTAGAGCCTTTGATCCTAGCTTTTTGTTACAGATGAATAACTCAGGCAGAAAATTAACCCTTAATGAGCACCTACTATGTGCCAGGCACTGTGTTAAGCCACTTCAGAAACATTCTTCAATCTAAGAAGAGGGCTCACCATGAAGTACATGGCTCATAAATCATTCACTGAATGACCCGTATCAGCCCGGTGCGGTGGGTGCTATCATCCCCTCCCTAGAGTGGAGGCCACAGAACCAAAGTGGGGGCTGTCCTCTGTCCCAGGGGACTCCACAGCCAAGTGGGGAACAGAGACTCGAGCCCAAGCCTGCCCGACTCTGACCAGAGCTCTTAGGAAAAGACACCACAGTTCCTTCTTTCTCAGCAGTGATGGGTTCTCGGGAAGAGACGACCACGAACGAGGCGGGAAGTGAGAGGCCGGGGAGCTGTCCGGCACTCACAGTGCTGAGAAAGCCCCTGGAGCCAGCCCCGGGCTCAGCGGATACAGGGCATGTCTTGCTCTCAACCCGAATTCATCTCCTTGGAGACGACTCCCCCCACGCCCCACACTGGGGGCTGCCTCTCCTCATCATCCGGGATAAGTTGCTCTATAACTGACAACAGCTAGACCTCAGCCCGATGACAGGAAGATGCTTTCTGGTCCCCTAAACCCACAACCCCAGGTATGGCCAACACCAAATTCCCACTCTGAAGCATCCTGAACAAACGGAGTTTATCCTAGAGTCTAATGGAGTGCACGTTTTCATCATCTGTAGTATTGCTCTGCTCAGATCCCTCTCTGGGCCATTCTCCAGGATATTCCCAGAGTTCCAGCTCTTCAGGTGATGTCATGACTCTGCTTCCAATTCGGACAGACCTCCCCATCACGCTCAGGATGAAGTCTTCACTCCTTGGTGTGACACTCAACGTCCTTCAAGAGTTGGCCCTACCAACCTCCACCTTCATTTCACCCCACTCCCCACAGCTCTCATTCTCTAGCCATTCTAAGTGTTCCATCTGTTTAATCCCACACTTTATGGTTGCTGTTCACTGTTCACTTGCTAAGTCATGTCTGACTCTCTGCAACCCCATAAACTGAAGCACACCAGGCTTCCCTGTCCTTCACCATCTCCCAGAGCTTGCTCAAACTCATATCCATTGAGTCAGTGATGCCATCCAACCATCTCATCCTCTGTCGTCCCCTTCTCCTCCTGCCTTCAGTCTTTCCCAGCATCAGGGTCTTTTCCAATGAGTCAGTTCTTCGCATCAGGTGGCCAAAGCATTGGAGTTTCAGCTTCAGCATCAGTCCTTCCAATGAATATTCAGGGTGGATTTTCTTAAGAATTGACTGTTTGGATCTCCTTGCAGTCCAAGGGACTGTCAAGAGTCTTCTCCAACACCACAGTTCGAAGGTATCAATTCTTCAGTGCTCAGCCTTCTTTATGGTCCAACCCTCACATATATACATGACCACTGGAAAAACCATAGCTTTGACTAGATGGGACCTTGTCAGCAAACTGATGTCTCTGCTTTTTAATACACTGTCTAGGTCTGTCATAGCTTTCCTTCCAAGGAGCAAGCATGTTTTAATTTCATGGCTGCAGTCACCATCCGCATTGATTGTGGAGCCCAAGAAAATGAAACCTGACACTATCCACATTTTCCCCATCTATCGCCACAAAGTGATGGGACCGGATGCCACGATCTTCATTTTCTGAAAGTTGAGTTTTAAGCCACGTTTTCCCTAGGTCAAAAGCTGCGATGCTACTGATAGCAGGACAGGCATTCCAAACAGAAGTGAGCGCTTGTGCTAAGTACTACTCCTCTGGTGAAAGTCATCTCAAGCACCACTTCCTGCCACTCCCTGTAGCCAGCTTCTCTCCATCCCTGTGACACCTTTGTGTATGGAATGTGAATCTGCTCCAGCACTCAATTACCCTTTAACGCCCTGGAAGGTAAAGTAGCCATTTTCTGATGTTCTGTATCTCCTACCTGCATGTGGCCAAGTTAAAATCAACAGAAAAGTCAGGGTCTTTTTGCCTCAGGACTTGTTCAATATGGGTTGCTGAATACAGATGTAATAATAGCTAACTTTTTGGGTCTGGCACTTTCTAAGTGTTTTACATATGTTAACTCATCAAAACCATCCGGTAATCAGCAAAACCACGCTGAGGTAGATGTCTTTATTGGGTCAATTTTTCAGATGGGAAAACTGAGGCACAGGAGGCTACGTAACTTCCTTCAAGGCGACAGAGCTGGAAAGCGACACAGCAACGACCTTAATCTGGGCAGCTCGGCTTCAGAGTCTGGCCCCTATCCATTCCATCATCTTCCTCTCTAGGGAAAGGGGACCAAGAGGCGGGAGAGACACTGAACATCTCTTCCAGGGCCAGGAGGGGATGCACGCACACGTGCCAAGTCGCTTCAGTCGTGTCTGACTCTCTGCAACCCTATGGACGGTAGCCCGCCAGGCTCCTCTGTGCATGGGGTTCTCCAAGCAAGAATAGTGGAGCGGGTTGCCATTTCCCTTCTCCAGGGGATCTTCCCCACCCAAGGGTTGAGCTCGGGTCTCCTGCCTTGTAGGCAGATTCTTCATCTGAGCCACCAGGAAGGTACTGAGTGTTAACACTGACTGTTTCTGTATCAACAGAGCCTAAAGCTTCTATCGGGGTTATCTCAGGGAACTCGGGCATCCAAATCCCACCCAAACCCAAGTACAAGGGTGCCAAGCCCCAACAGAAACTGGCAACAGAAACTGGCACGACTGAAGCCTCACAGCTGTGAATGGCCCCCTGGGGGCTCTTCCCTTTGTCCCTTCTGCCAGCCCCACCCAGCCCCTTCCACCGTTGCCAAGACCCTGCCTCCCGCTCCCCTGCACCTGGCTGCCCTGGCAGGCAGCCCCAGACCCCTCACAGAGGATAAGCTTCCCCAGCTCTGAGCGGCTGCCAGGCCGTGCCCGAGCCGGCAGGCATCTCCTGGGCACCACTCACTGCCCTACCAGGCCTACGTTAGGTTGATGGCCCCACACGGCCCCACGGAGGTGCTATTTTTAATTTAATTGGACAGTTAGAGGAGAGAGATGGTACCCAGCAAGGGAGTTTTAAAAGCTTCCAGGGTGGGGGCAGGGGAGAGAAAGCAAAGAAAAGTTCATAATTATACACCAGGCAGCCAGATTTGATGCTTGAACAGAAAGGTTAAATGTTACATTCAGAATAAAATGAGAAATAGTTCTGGTGACAGTTGCCCAGAGCTACACAAGGAATAAAAAATACCCCTTGCCCAGCTCTTCTCCAGCAAGCTCTTTTCTCTCATACTCACTTCTGCATTTCCCCCCTTCTGCCAAGAGCACACAAATAAGCCGGTTTGGAGTACAGAGATTATTGCCTGATATGTCAACACCTTGCTTTCAATTCAAAAGCAGCTTTCACTCAAGCCTGGAAAAATCACACATCTTCATCTCTCAGGTCAAGGGGTCCAACAAGGCCCAGAAAATTGGGAAGGTAGTCTGAAACTGTGGGCAACAATATGGGCCCTAGTATGGATAGACATAGATTCAAATCCCTCTTCTGCCAAGGGACACATGATGAAGATTGTGAGATTGGCTGAATGACACTTTCCTATAAATCACACTCTTTTCAACCTACCTTTTCCTGTATGGATGGTGGGTGTGACGCCAGGAGCCGGTGCAGCCATTTTGTGACCACAAGGCAGCAGACTAAACGTGGCAGAGCCCTTGACTATATGGATACACCACTGCCCCACTGGGCTGCCTACTTGCTGAGACAAGAAAAGGAAAATCCCAATATGTGTCAGCCACTTTTAGTCTAGTTTTCCTTCAGGAATGCTGAATCCATTCCTACCTGGCCATTCATTATTAGCTTTAGCATGTGTGTGAACTTGAGGTGCTTAGTATCTCTGAAGTTCAGTAGGTCAAATATCACTTATTTCACAGTGTGTATGCAAGGATTAAATGCAATTCCTTTTGTAAAGCACTCACCACAATGCCTGACAAGGCATAGTGACTGCTGTTGCTATTAATACTCCTGGTTAATAGGAGAGAAATAACAACTTATAAATTTTAAAGTATGTATTTCAATGCACTTTCTCATTTTCAATGTGACTTCTTCTCACCCTTTGCTTTGGTTCATCCTCAACCCCAATCCTTGGAGAGGAGGACGTTCCACTCCTACTGTTCACCTGGTTGACTCAGAGAAGATGCAGAAGCCCAAGGTAGCTTCATTACTAGCAGGGCCAGCCTGTTACTCAAGTCTGACTCCAAGACCATGGGGCATTTGAGGCCCCACTTATGCCTCTGGGAACCACTGATGGATAAGGTTCAGGGCTAAGGATGTGGATGAGAGAACGCGGTTCATGTGTCAAAGATGAGGCGAGTTTGACTCACCTCCTCTTCCTCCTATTCCTGGAACTCTTGAAGAGTCCCTTGGACAGCAAAGAGATCAAACCAGTCAATCCTAAAGGAAATCAACCCTGAATACCCATTGGAAGGATTGATGCTGAAGCTGAAACTCCAATACTTTGGCAGCCTGATTCACTGGACTTATTGGAAAAGACCCTGATGCTGGGCAAGATTGAGGGCAGGAGGAGAAGGGGGCAACAGAGGATGAGATGGCTGGATGGCATCACCGACTCGATGGACATGAGTTTGAGCGAGCTCCTGGAGATAGTGAAGGACAAGGAGGCCTGGCGCACTGCGGTCCATGGGGTCGCAAAGAGTTGAACATGACTGAGTGGCTGAACAACAAATTCCTGGAACACCAGGGTGCCCTGGGCTCAACCCTCCACCATACTTTTGGTTCCCTGATGTTGAGGGGCAGATGGGAACGAAGCGTGGGGGGAGCCAGTCTCCCTCCGGAAGCAGCCACACCAGAGTGGCTGAGAGCCCAATCTGACGTGAAGCCCACCTCTGTTTACAAGGGGAAGGTTGTTTCTTGCTGTTGTTTCTCAGCCGCTCAGTCGTGCCTGACTCTGCGGCCCCACGGACTGCAGCGCACCAGGCCTCCCTGTCCTGCACCAGCTCCCGGAGTGTGCTCAAGCTCATGTCCATCGAGTCGGTGATGCCCTCCAACCATCTCTTCCTCTGTCATCCCCTTGTCCTCCTGCCTTCTGTCTTAAATAAATAGTAAGCTAGGATCCCTTTCTCTGTATCATTAAAATAAGCAAAAAGCCGCTGTGACCATCCCCAGACCTCAGTGGCTGAACACAGCAGGTTCCTCCTGGTGTCCCGGGGCGTGCAGGCTGGTGGGTTTGGGCAGGAGATTCCTACCCTCCGCCCCTCAGCCTCCATCCCCCTGCCGCGCTCCCCTCCCCCATCAGAGCCCCTGCACCCCGGGGGCTCACAGGGCAACTGTAAGGAGCAGGCACGGGCACACACTGAACTGGCCGGCACCTATGTGTGGTCCCATGGTCCTGACCCCAAGGATGCTTGGCAGTACGACCCCACAGCGTGCTGCAGAGCGGGGGGCACATCCACCCACAGTCCCCAGAAACCTCCAGCTCGGCCCACCCCATTGAAAACAGGCATCCTGCCACACCCTGGATCATGTGACCTCGAGCACTTAATCATTTCATTCATCAGCACCTAAACCAGATTTCCCGACAGACACACCTCATTCTCCCGCGCCTCACTTCAGCATGCTTCACAAAGAATTGCGATTGTTTTCTTTAACCAACTGAAGGTCTGTGGCAGCCCTGCCCTGAGCGAGTCTATAGGTGGCCGTTTTCACAAGTGTTCGCTCACTCTGGGCCACAGTCTGGCAATTCTCACCACCTTTCAGACTTTCTCATTATTATATTTGTAACGGTGATGTGTGGTCAGCGATCTGTGACGTTACTACTACAGTATACTGAGGGCTCCGGTAAGACCATCTATTAGCAGTACAAAGCTGCTTCTGTTTCGGCTGTGTCAGCTCTCAGCCGCGGCGCGCGGCCTCGCCACGGTGGCAGGCAGGAGCTTCCGTGGCAGCGTGGGGCCAGCAGCTATGCCGCTTGGGCTCTGCAGTTGCGGCGTGCAGGCTGAGTAGCCCCGAGGAACATGGGGTCTTACGTTCCTGACGGGGATCGACCCACATCCCCTGCATCGCAAGGTGGACTTTTAAGCACTGGACCACCGGGAAGTCCCAGCAATCAAGTATTTTTAAATTAAGCTGTGTATGTATTTTGGATATAATGATACTTCACACTGAATAGCCTGCAGTATAAACGTGACTTTCACAAGCGCTGCTGATGCTGTTTGGTCGGTCACTCAGTCGTGTCTGACTCTTTGCAACCTCATGGACTGTAGCCCACCAGGCTCCTCTGGCCACGGGATTCACCAGGCAGGAATGCTGGAGTGGGTGGCCAAGGCCTCCTCCAGGGGACCGTCCCAACCCAGGGATTGAACTCGGGTCTCCTATATTGCCGGTAAATTCTTTACCATCTGAACCACCAGGGGAAGCCTTTTATATGCAGTGGGAAACCAAAACATTCAGAGGGCTGTATCACAACATTCGCTTTCTCGGGGCAAGCTGGAAGCAAGCCCTTGGCATCCCCAGGCCTGCCAGTACCTGTCAGGTGTGCCCCTGCAGGAGATGACAACCTCCTGGAACCAGAAGCCTCATGCGTCTTTTCATCCTGAAGTCCCCAGTGCCCAGCAGAATACCAGGCACATGGGGGGTTCTCCAGTACTGACTGAATAAACGTTAACAGGAATGCCTGCTTCCGCAGAGCACCGTGACATCCGGAATGAGTGGGGAGGACGTGGCCGTCAGAGAAGGGTGCTCCAGGCTCTCGCCCACCGGGCTCTGGGGAACCACTGACTCAGGCCCGCGAAGCCCCCACGGGCGGCCTGGGCCCCACCCCGGCACTCAGGTGCTCTCACTCCTTGGGTCCCCCCAAACGGACTGCCCACCCTGCCCCATCCATGACCACAGAAGCCAGCACTTCCAAACAAGGTATTTATTTGCACATGGAAAACAAGTCCTCAGCCAGGGGCCCAAGGCAGGAAGGGTGCGCCAGGCTTCCTGCACCAACCCCCACTCAGCTGGAAGGAGGGGGTAGGTCTATAAACTTCAACTCTCCCGTCCCCACCCACCCTATCCCATACTCAAAAATAATTCTCCCTTGCCTGCCCCCATTAAAACCTACTCAATCAAAAGAATGGGACCGCCCAAGAGAAATGCCAGGAAAAAACAAGCTACTGTTAAGCATGGAGATGGCAGCTGGCCGCTCCACCCCAGTGACAGACCAGCCCCCCCAAAGGGTTTCCAGGGTGGTACCCTGTCCTCCCATGGGGTGGATCCCACTCTTGAAGCAAGATAAAACCCTAGAACCTAGAAAAATCTCCCATAACCTTTGAATTCCAAAGCCAGCTAACCCCAGCTCAGCCCAGCCTCTCACTGGGATGAGCCCACCCACGCCCGTCGGAGGGAAGCTGGGCCGCGGGAGCGGGCCGCTGGTCACATCCTGAAGCCAGCTAACCCTACCCCGGCCCAGCCTCTCGCTGGGATGAGCCCACCCATGCCCGTCGGAGGGGAGCTGGGCCGTGGTTACATCCTGAAGCGCTCACTGTACTCCTCCTTGGTCAACCACTCGGACTTGTAAGTCGACAGGTGAGCCACGACAGACGCTCCCAGCCAGACGCTAAACTGCCTGTTGGAACCCGCAAACACAGAGGCCCTGGTGGGGGAGAAATGGCTGGCCACCAGCTGGTAGAGACGCGTGGTGAAGCCAGGGTAGAGGGTGTTTCCCCCGCAGGGCACCACATGGGAGGTGAGCAGCGGATGCAGGCTGGGCTCACAGGCCTCGATGGACTCCACGACGGCCTGGGGGAGGCTGGGCCCCTGCAGGTTGAACACCTGGGGGCTGAAGAACATCTCGGGGGCCAGCCGCTGCATGGCGGTCAGCTCCACGGGGGTGCCATCTGGGAGCTGGTAGCTGTTGTTCCTGTCGGTGCCGTCTGGCAGGCTCTGATAGAAGTCCAGCTCCTCCCCCAGATTCTGCGGCACATAGCACTTATTCATCTGGGTCCTGGCCACGGTGTCCAGCTGGAACAGGTTGTGGCGATTGTAATCTTCCTTGAAGAGGCTCTTGAAGAGATAGGCCGAGAGGTCCTGGCCCGCAAACTCCAGCGTCTTCGCCCCGGGCCACAGCGGGCGGCCCAGGTGGAAGGGTTGCACGCGGGTCAGGCCACAGCCCGAGTCCACCACCACGCCAGTCAGCAGGCCAGACGAGTACAGCGACATCTCCCGCTGGTCGGCCAGGAGGACAGACGGCACATCCAGCAACTCGAACATGATCTGCAGGAGGGGAGAAGACAGACGCTCAGCATGCTCTCCCCAGAATGCCCTCATCTGTGTTTCCCAGGACCATGCCAGGCAAAGCTCAAGTCTGCACAGACGCATGTCCTCCAGGGACCGGCCAGCCCCCTGCAGCTCACGCCGGGGGGACTCAGGGAGGGTTCTGGGGGATCAGTAAGAGCCAGGCTGGCCCTCGGGAGCTTGCCTGACGATGGCCTTTCAGCGGACCGTTCTGGCGGAGGGGTGGGAAGAGCCTCGGCGTGTGAACACAGGCACTGAGGCGACTGGCCGTGTGAGCCACGCGGCACAAGCCGGGACCAGGTCAAGGGCAGGAGGTGCAGCCTGGACTGCTTCTATCTTTTGGCCGTGCTGGGTCTCTGCGGCCCCACGGGCTCTCCTCTAGTTGCGGTGACCGGGCTGCCTGCCAGGGGCAGAGCGCAGGCCTCACTGCGGCAGCCTCTGCCTGTGGAGCTCGGGCTCCGCAGCCGCGGCTTGTGGGCTCGGGGGTTGCGGCTCCCGGGCCCCAGAGCTCAGGCTCAGTCCTGTGGAGCTCGGGCTTAGCTGCTCCACGGCACGTGGGACCTTCCTGGACAGAAGCCGGACCCGTGTCTCCTGCACTGGCAGCTGGATTCTTCGTGGCTGAGCCATCAGGGAAGCCCCTGAGCCATTTTATTTTAGAAGAAAGAAGAGATGAGAGAAGAAACCCGTGCTGCACACAGACACGGCCTCCTGAAAGGTGGGGCAGCAGGAAGGGAAGGCGACGGGGGAGGGAGACACACGCACCTCCTGACACGCTGAAGCCTGTCTTTTAAGATAAACACTTTCCAAACACCACGACAAAGCTGGAGCTCTGACCTTTGGCACTCGGCACGTCCCCAGCTGATTCTCCCCTGCCTGCCACCCCCTCGATCTTTACAGAGCACCCCACCCCCTCCTCCCCACCTGCCCAGCCCTGGCTGCATCCCCAGGGCTCTGACACCACAGACGCAGAAAGGCTCTAACATCCCCGCTCTGGAGCCTCTGGACGCCTGGCCACCTTTGCAGGCCCATCTTCTCGCCTCAGTGGGAGGGCATTCCGTCCATTCACATGCCAGACTGTTGTCCCCTTACTAGCCATTCCCCATACAGAAGCCAAGGTCCCCTTTCCAAATAAATATCAAATGCGACCCCCTCACCCCACTTAAAGCCCTCCAGGAGCTCCATATTCACTCAGAGCAGAGGTTGGTGAACATTTCCTATAAATGGTTCAGGGTGTCAGATGTACCAAATAAAAATACAAGATGCCCAATTAAATTTGAATTTCCAATGGACAACAAATAACGCTTCACTATATCCTAGGACTTCCCTGGTGGCTCAGACGGTAAAGCATCTGCCTACAACACAGGAGACCCGGGTTCAATCCCTGGGTCAGTAAGATCCCCTGGAGGAGGAAATGGCAGCCCGCTCCAGTACTCTTGCCTGGAGAATCCATGGATGGAGGAGCCTGGAAGGGTACAGTCCATGGGTCGCAAAGAGTTGGACATGACTGGGCGATTTCACTTTCACTTCGTTTTATATCCTATGCAACATTTGATACACTGAAACATCTGCTGTTGATGGGAAATTGCAATCTAGATAGAACTGTGTCTAGCAGACCTACAACCCAAGTATCTTCCAGGCTTCATGAGCTGCCGGCTCTTTCCGACTACTCAGTTCTGCTGCTACAGGTGAAAGCAGCCATAGGTGATATGTAAATGAGCGGGCGTGGCTGTGTGTCATAAATCTTTATTTATAAAGACATATGGTAAGCCACACTTGGCCAACTGGCTATAGTTTTCCAACCCTTGATTTAGAGTAAAATCCAGCCACATCCCACAGCCTACCAGACCTATGAGATCTGGCCCATCTCCCTGTTACCACCATCCCTGGTTTGCTGGGCTCCAGCCTCCCAGAGAAGGCCTCCCTGATCACCATCTTCAAAGGGGCTCCCCTTCTTCCCCTCAGTTTTTACCCCATTGCATTTTGGTTTTAGAACTGATTACTACCTGGGATTTTTGTTAACTTGTTCACAGTCAAGTCTTCCTGCAGAACATAAGCTCTCTGAGGCCTGGAAGATGCTCTGTGAGCATTGATGGAGCCCACGAGTACCCTGCGTCCCCCTCCACACAGCACCCTGTTCACAAGAGCGTTGCCCTGCCATGCCTCCTTCTCCAGGAGCGGCCCTGTGAGCCCCCTCTCGCCTAATACGAGCGCCGGGCACACACTCGGGGCCCAGTCAGTATTCACAGCGTCAGTGCTTTAGAAGGCGGAGCTCCTGTGCCCACGCGGCTCTGAACACAGTGTCAGGCCCACTCCCTGGAGGGGCAGCCCAGAGAAGACCTTACCTCCAGGGTCTTCCGACGGTCCTCGGGCTCCTTCAGGGGGCTCTCTGTGACGATCACAGGGAAGTCCTCATGCTCCAGGCGATGCTTCTGCAGGACAAAGGACCAGATGTGCTCCACACCCTCCCAGTTGATGACGCGGCCCCGCTGCACGGGATAGCTGAAGGTGTCGGGTCGGCAGATGTCGATGCCGAGACTCACACGCCGCCGGGCGTAGCTGGGGCCGGGGTTCTCCCGGCAGGGGATGTAGTTCACGACACTGGGGAAGACCAGCTGGGGCTCATTCCAGCCCGACAAGCCAGCCTTCAGAAAGGCAGAGCCATGGTCGATGATGATGGTTCTCGCAGACATGGCGGAGGTGGGGGAGGTCTGCTCACGGGCCACCTGCGGAGGGAGTGGACAGGGCTGATTATGAACCAATTCTAGGCCGCCACTGGTTCTCCACCCCAGTCAACCCTCAGGCTCCCCTGAACTCATCCACTCTGCTCACCTTCTAAGCCTTTAAACAAGCTGCACCTGGGAGGCTCTTCCCAAACTCCCATCACAAAGTCCACCCACCAGCCCACCCAGC
>CM035293.1:53235916-53283023 GCA_020226075.1 Hydropotes inermis
CCAGGGATCGAACCCACCCGTGTCTCCTGTGTCTCCTGCGCTGGCAGGCGGGACTCTTTCCCACTAGTGCCACCTGGGGAGCCCTGATGGACGGGTGGGACTGCAGATCTGGGGATGGATGAGGCCATGCAGGCACTCGGTGTGGAGGAACGCGGAGGTCTGAGGGGCCTGAGGTCTGGAGGCCGGGCCTTGAGGGAGACCAGCAAAGAGGGTGAAGAGCAGCAGCCACAGGGGTGAGCAGGGACCCGGGGGGCTGACCCAAAGGCCAAGCAGAACAAACATTTCAAGAAGAGAAGCACTGCGTGCGCTGAGAAGTCAAGATGAAGGTAAAGACAGACCGACTGGATGAAGGGACACAGAAGCCATCAGGCAAGAGCGTTGCACTGGAAAGGCGAGGAGAAAGGTCTGAGGAGTGGGAGAGATTCCACAGAACCGAGTCTGCTCTGCAGAAACACCGGCACTCCACAAAACAAAAAGCAAGGCTAAGGGAGCGCTGAGAATTAAAGGGCATGGCCACCAACACAATGCACATTTTCCGATCCTGGACCACTGAGAAACGAGTTCCCACAAAGAGCGTCCGTAACGTATTTCTGGTACCAGTCAAGATGGAGTAAGTGCACTATAGCCCTCTCCACCATGAAAGATAACTAACAAGTTTAAAAACATACAAAAAGCAACTACCTGGAGACTCTGAAAAGCCAAAGGAAAACAAAACCACAGACTGAGAAGTCAACCTTAGAGAAGCGACCCGCGGGAGGGTGAGGCCGCTGCTTGCTCTGGGTCCTCTTCTCTCTCGCAGAACTGACTTGAGGCACATAAAGCATGTCCTCTGATCATAAAGGAATTAAAAGAAGTCAAAATCAGAATGATATCTGGAAAATCTCCGAATACATGAAAATTAAGTTAAAAGGGTGCCTGGGTCAAAGAAAAAAATTATAAAATACTTAAACTGAATGAAAACTGAAGCAGAATCTAAAACCTTGGGACACGCGGCTAAAACAGGGCTCAGGGGAGTTAAAGCATCGCAGTTCAGTCGCTCAGTCGCGTCTGACTCTCTGTGACCCCGTGGATGCAGGACACCAGACTTCCCTGTCCTTCACCATCTCCTGGAGCTTACTCAAACTCATGTCCATCAAGTCAGTGATGCCTTCAAACCATCTCACCCTCTGTCACCCCCTTCTCCTTCTGCCCTCACGCGTTCCCAGCATCAGGGTCTTTTCTAATGAGTCGGCTCTTCACGTCAGGTGGTCAGAGTACTGGAGTTTCAGGTTCAGCATCAGTCCCTCCAATGGATATTCAGGACTAGTTTCCTTTAGGATGGACTGTTTTGATCTCCCTGCAGTCCACAGGACTCTCAAGAGTCTTCTCTAGCACCATTTATAGCATTAAATGTTTATATTTTAAAAAGAAAAACATGCTTAAAATAAGCTTCCATCTTTAGAAGCTGGAAAAAGAAGAATGCATTAAATTCAAAGCAAGCAGTGGATGGAAATAAAGAATAAAATCAATAGGAAACCAATAGAGAAAAGTCAATAAAACCAGAAGCTGGTTCTTTGAAATGATTAATAAATTGATAAACCTCTAGTCAGATTGAGGAAAAAAGGAGGTAAGACACAAAGGATTGCTATCAGGAATGAGGTGACATTACTTTGACACTACACACATGGAAAGAATAACAAGAAATGATCATGAACAATTTTGTGACTATCAATTTGACAATACAGGTGAAAAGAAGAAACTCCTTCAAAGACATAATCTATTCAAGTTATAGAATATATAGAATATATATTATATATAGAATATATATAGAGAGAATATATATTCCTTCCTCAAGAAGGAATATATAACCTGAACAGCATTATGACTATTAAAGAGATTTGGTGTTTAAAACCTACCAATGAAGAGAACTCTAGACCAAATAGCTTCACTGGTAAATGCTACCAAAAATTTAAGGGGAAAAGTGATTCTAATCGTATACAACATCTTCCAGAAAGCCGAAGATAAAGTACCGTATCTCGTGAGGGCAGTGTGACCTTGGTGACCAAATCAAAGATACCATAAAAAAAGAAAAATACAAACCAAAGTCTCTGATAAACAAAATTCTGAATAAAAGATCAGTAAACTCAGCGATATGTAAACAGAATGACATGTTAACTCTTGTTGTTCGATCACTAAGTTCTGTCCAACTCTCTGTGACCCCAGGGGCTGTGGCCTGCCAGGCTCCTCTGTCCACGGTGTTTCCCAAGCAAGAACATTGCAGTGGGTTGCCATTTCCTTCTCCAGGAGATATTCCCAACACTCATCAGCTAAATGGGGCTTTTCCCAGAAATGTAAAGCTGGTTTAAGATTTTTAAATTAATATAATTCAACCTATTGACAGAAGAAAGAAGAAAAACTACACGACCATCTCAGTGGATGCAAAAAACAACTGGATAAAATTCAGCATAAACTTGTAATAAAAACTCTCAATTACTAGGGATAAAAGAGAATTTTATTAACCTAAAAAAAGGCATCTGCAAAAAAAAACCCTACAAATAACACACTTAAGTTTCCTCCTGAGACCAGGACTAAGGCAAGGAGGTCAATTCTCAACATTCAGTTGCTGGAAGTTCTAGCACTATAAGGTGAGGAAATCATGCAATAAAGAGCATATACACTGGAAAAGAATAAATAAAACTGTTCCTGTTTGCAGAAGACACAACCATCTATACAGAAAATCCCAAAGAACTTACAAAAAAATAGTAGTAATAACTGGGCTTGGACAACTCCCATGAGATAAGTTCAATATTTTAAAAATCAACTGTATTTTATAAGCTAGCAATAAACAGCTGGAAATCAAAATTTTTTACAATAACATCAAAAACTATAAAATACTTTGGTATAAATCTAACAAAACATGTTATACTGAATATAATATGCTAACAACTACAAACACTGATGAAAGAAATCAAAGAAAACCTAAATAAATAAACAGATATGCTGTGTTCATGGATTAGACAATTCAACACCATTAAGATGTTAATTCTCCCTAAATTGACCTTTAGATTTAATCCCAATCAAAATCAAGCTTCCCTGGGGGCTAAGATGGTACACAGTCCGCCTGCAGTGCAGGAGACGTGGGATCGGTCCCTGGGTTCGGGAGATCTCCTGGAGAAGGGAATGGCTGCCCACTCCAGTATTCTGGCCTGGAGAACGCCATGCAGAGAGAGGCCTGGCAGGCTTTAGTCCATGGGGTTGCAAAGAGATGGACACAACTTAGCGACTTTCACTCACTCACTCAAAATCCCAGTAAGATTACTGTTTTAGATATCAACAAGATGATTCTAAAATTTATATAGGAAGACAAAGAAACTACATTAGTCAAAATAATTCTGAAAAAGAAGAACAAAGTTGGAAGACTAATACAATGTGATTCCAAGACCTACTATAAACCTATAGTAATCAAGCAAGTACAGTATTGGTGAAAGGATGGGCACTCAGATCAGTGGAAAACAGCACCCAGGAACAGACTGCGACAAATAGAGCCAACCGATTGTGACAAAGACGCAAGGACATTTCAGTGATGAAAGACAGTCTATTCAACAAACGATGCTGGAAAAAACCGAATCCCTCTGAGAGGTTTAAAAAAAAAAACCCTCAACCCATTCTTCACCTCTAATACAAACATTAAGTCAGAATGAATTATGTAAACCATAATTATAAAACAACAACAACAACAAAAAAAAAAACCCTGTAAGACGTACAGGAGAAAACAAAAGAGAAAATCTCTATGACTTTACCTGAGAACATCTAAGTGTTCTCAGATACAACATCAAAAGCAGAACCCATAAAAGGAAACATTTGTATCCGAGACTTCATCAGAATTAAAAACTCCTGCTTTTTGAAAGACACTATTAATTAAAATTCAAAAGACAAGTCACAGGATGGTAGAAAATACAGTTTACCCTTGAATGATACAGAACTCTGCCGCACACAGGTCCACTCAGAGGCAGGTTTTTTTCAATAAACACCCACAAGGCTGTGCAGCCCACGGCTGAATCCAAAGATGCAAAAGGTGGGCACAGAGGACCACCTGTAAAGCTACATTCAGAGTTTCAACTGTTCAGGGCCGGTGTCTCTGACCTCCATGTTGTTCAAGGGTCAACTGTATTTGCAAGTCAAACTTCTGACATAGGACTTGTGTCCAGAATATAAAGAGCTATCAAAAAATCAACAATAAGAAAAGAAATGGAGGTGGTTCAAGATGGTAGTGTAGGAAGACCCTGAATTCACCCTCTCCCACAGGACACACCAAATCTACAGCTACATGAGGGACAATTCCCTCTGAAAACTAGCTCAACTGCTCCTCAACAACAAAGGATCTGCAGAAACGCTGTCTCACCCAAAACCCCATCCCCGGCCCAGAGGCCCACAGCTGGGGGCTCTCACAAGCAGGGCGCTTCTCTCTGGAGAGAGAGGGGTCTGTATCTCACACCAGGCACCCCAACCCTGGGGCCTGCCCTGGAGACAGACGCCCCACCGCACGTGGCTTTGAATACCAACAGAACTCACATCCCAGAGGGAGTGGACACCCCACTCTTTAACATGTTTTCCTTTTTATTTTGCGGAGTCATGCTAAGCCTGAGACATACACGTTTGCAAAAAGGATGTGTCGGATTTGGCTGGGCCAAGAGGGCAGACGGAGACTTGTGGGGTGAGGAGGAGCCCCGTGGGGAGGCACGGAAACAGTGCCAGCTGGAGCAGGGGCTGAATTGTGAACCCGAAAGAGGTCCCCCCCAAAATAAAAGAGATTCCCTGTTGCGTTCTAGGACAAGGAGGGAGATGTTAGAAGGAGGACGGACAGGGTGATTGTCTAGCCAGAGAATCCACCCTGAAAGGGCTCGTGGGCAGCCCCACTTGCCTCAGGACCGCAGGCAAGAGCAGTGAGCGCGTCGGCACCTGGACACACACGAGACACTGACCGGTCAGCCGTGCAGCGTCTGCGGCAGGGACGGGGGCCTGCAGGGATGGAGGCACCAGCCAGCCTCCTGTGTGGATGCCCTCTCTACCCCGCGAACTCCAGGGGACAGGCCCCGCCTCCATGCTACCCCCTGCCCCTGCTAAAGCTGGCAGGCGTGCCCAGCCTCACACTCCCCCATGGCCCTGCTAAAGCTGGTGGGCACACTTAGCCCCCACAGGGGACATCCCCTGAGCGCCTGGCTCTGGTGTTCAAGGGGGGCTCACATTTCCGGGCCCCATGGACCTGAAGCAAAGACATTTCTTGGCAGGATACCACCTGCAGGGCACTGCACAGCCCTCAAACCGAACACACTCCAGGCTCCCTGTGAAAAAGGCCTGGTCACTTGCCCAGGAGCTTCGGCCAGAGGGGCAGGGTACAGGCACACCACACATCTAGAGGCTCTGGGTCTACTTTTAAAGAAGCAGGTTGGGAGAAGTGTGAACAAATGAATAGAAAAAGGTGTGTGCATGTGTGCACACTCATGTGCACAACGGAATAGTACTCAGCCAGAAAAAGAGAGTGAAAGTTTGCCGTTTGTGAGGATACAGACAGACCTTGAGGGTGTTATGTTAAGCGAAATAAGACAGAGAAAGACAAATACTGTACGATTTCACTTATATGTGAGATGTAAAAACAAGGAACAAACTCATACACAGAGAACAGACTGGGGGCTGCCAGAGGGGAGGGCAAGATGGGTAAAGGGGTGAAGAGGCTATCGAGTGAGTGAGTCCAGGGATGTTCACCACAGTGAGTGCAGCCAGCAACACTGTACTGCATATCGGAAAGTTAGTAAGAATGAATCTTAAAAGTTCTCATCGCAAAAAGAATGTTTTTGTGACTTTGTATGGTGACAGATGGTATCCAGACTTACTGTGGTGATCATTTTGCAATGTATACAAATACTGAATCATTATGTTGTACACCTGAAATTAATATAAGTCAAGTATATGTCAATTTAAAATTAAAAAGATGACAGGAAATGAATATTTTAAAACTGGGCGAAAGATGTGAACATGCCATCAAAGAGGCTTTATAGATGGTGAGCGCACAAAAAGAGGCTAAATATCACGATGGAAATGCTAATTAAACCACAGTGAGATGCTACTACATACACACTAGAAAGGCTAAAATAAAATTTAAGTACAATACCAACTGCTGCAAGGTTAGAGAAATGGAACTCTCACAAGCTGGGAATATACAAAGGTACAATCAGGGAAAGAGCTCGGATGTTTCTCACAAAGTCAAACACACACCACCCAAACCAGCAACTCTCCTCTGAAGGGAAATAAAAGCGCAGGTTCGCATGCGAGCCTTTGTGCCGACGTAAAAATCACTTTATACCAATGCAGATCGCTAAGAGCTGGAACTGGCTGTTCACCGGTTCTTCAACTGGTGAATGAACAAACAAGCCCTGGCACCCTCATTCCACGGTGTTCCTTCCACTCAGTAACGAAAGGAGACTGACTACCGAAGCAAACAGCAGTGACTGACTTCCAAAATCAGCCCCGAGTGAAGGCAGCCGGACCTATCTGCCGCAGTTTCCACTCATCTGGCTCTGTGGAAAAGACACAGCTCTGAGGACAGAGGACGCATCAGCTACTGCCACGGGCTGGGGGTGGGGGAACGCGCAGACCACACAGGGGGCGGGGTGGGACTAGATTATATCTCGGCAGCAACGCTGGTCACACACCTGTGTGCATTTGTCAAAGTTTAGAACTACACATCAAAAACAGTGACTCTTACTGCACATAAATTTTAAAAAGCACATTTCAGAAACTATGGGTAAAATGTGAATATGGGTTATATTTTCAATGTTAAATTTCCTGCCCTTGATCACTATATTGTGGTTTTGAAAGAGAATATCCTTGATTTTAAGAAGATCTGTGAAGAGGTATTTACAGGTAGAATGTCATGCAATTTACTTTCAAGTAGATCAGGGGAAAAAAGCATGTATAGATAGAAAAAGCCTCAAAGCAAATGTGGTCAAAAAAATAACTACTGAATATGGGTGAAGGGGGCATTCTGAGGTGCACGGAACTATTCTTACACCTCTAGGTATGAAAAGTTCTTAAAATTAAAAGCTTTGAGAAAAAGAAAGGATGAGGAGGGAAATTAGTTTATATTGGAGACAGCCGGTAGACAATTTTGATGAGTTCTACTATGAAAGGAAGCAAAGAAATACAACAGATGTGAAGAGGTATGGGACCCCAGGAGGTTTGGGTTTTTTTAAGATAAGAAATAATATGCTAAGGGCTTATGCTGATTGCAATAACCCAGCAGGGGCAGAAAGTAGAATCACAAGTAAATCTGGACTCTGTTCATTAAACCCGTGCCTGCTTCCCCACGTCGCCCGTCTCCAGGCCCACTGACCTTTCCTGTCCCTCTGTCCCTTCCTCCCGTGGGGTCCAGCATGTGCGTCCCTTTCTGTCTGAAACACCTGTCCCAGCTCTACAGGAAACCACCCTTCCAGGCTCAGTTCAAGGGTCACCCCACAGAGAAGGCTTCACTGGACCACTCACTGTCCTCAACTGACCCCACACTAGCTGCTCTCATCTGCACAGCGCTCGCCCAAGCACCCACTCGGTCACCTTACTGCCTAGCTGGCTCCCTCTCAGGAAACAGGGATCTAGAGTCCAAGGTGGACGGGTTCTGGTCTTTTGCTTCCATGTCCCATCACATCACTGGCATACTTTTGTTAAATCCATCTGGGCTGAATGATGCATTTCTTAGAATACACCAACTCGCTGGCAGCGCCACTGTTCCATATGGACTCTGCGCCCATGTCCCTCAGACAGCAGACCCTTCTGCAGGCTTCTGGTTCCCTGCCCACTCAAAACCCACAGCCAATAAGGAGGCTTCCCAGGTGGTGCCAGGCGTAAAGAACCTGCCTGCCATGCAGGAGACGCAAGAGATGTGGGTTCCATCCCTGGGTTGGGAAGAGCCCCCAGAGGAGGAAATGGCAACCCACTGCAATATTCTTGCCTGCGAAATCCCATGGACAGAGGAGCCTGGTGGGCTAGTCCACGGGGGGAGTCGCAAAGAGATGGACACGACCGAGTGCCCAAGCAGGCCCACACACAGGCCACAAGATGAAATCTGTGCTCACCCTCATCTGCAGAGGCCCCCGGTCCCAGCCCCCGGCCGGCCTCCCCGCCTCCTCTCCTCTCCACACACCTGACGCTAGAGCTGGGCTGCAGCAAACGCTGCTTTAAAATCGGGCCCTTCCTGCACCTCTTCTGTCTGCAGCTCTCTTCCACCCCAGCTCAGCGGTCTTTGAGATCCCAATCAAACCTTCACTCCCAAAGGCAACTTCACACCAGACAACTTCCACCTCGCAGCTCATGCCTCCACAGACCACACAACACTCGCTGAGGGCTCACTGTGCATGCGGTGCTGGCCACAGATGAGCCCATTAACCTGCGCAACCCCAGGATGAGGGCACGGGACTCTAGTCATATCTCTGGCTTATGGACGGAGCAAGGAAAGTTTAGAGAAGCAGAGGAATCGGTGGAAGACACCCTGGCTTCAGGGCAATCAGGAGTCACACCCACGCCTGTGGGTTTCCAGAGGCCCAGCTCCTAACTACCACTGTGATTAACCACATGACCTTAGGTTACTCAATTCTCCAAGCTGTAGTTTTCAGATGAGAAAATCTCCCTTTCATGGATGCTCAAAGGATTAGTAATACCGTTTGAAGGAAAGAGGATGCAAACCTGAACACACTGGCTTTTGCTAAACCTGTGGCGCCCCAACTGCGCCTGCTCCCGTTAACTGTCTGCCCGGGGTCTCTTCTCACCTCCAGCCATCACCTCTCCCCTCCCCAGGGTCTGCAGTGTCTGTACACAGAGGGCCCCTGAGGGTTTGCCCATCAGGGCTCCATCCGGGGCCCCTGTGAACTGCTCTGTGGTTATAGACATTTTGCAAGGAGTTCTCCACTTGGGACTTTTACCTATTGGGTTGGCCAAAAAATTTGTTCAAGTTTTTCCATAACATCCTACATAAAAAATCAAATGAGCTTTTTGGCCGATCCAATCGCAGGGACTCTTAAACAGCTTTGAGAGGTTAGCGGAGGGTTGGTGCCAGGGGGTAGGTGCCATCATCCTGGTGTTCATTCATTTATGTACCCATAATCCATCTCTGGATCCATTTCCAGGACCCTCTGCTGCTAGAGAACACAGAGTGTGCTTCCCACAACCCAGGCACCCTGCTGGGCACTTCTGTCCTCATTTCAGAGCACAGCCCGTCTGTGAAGGAGGCACTATCGCTGGTCTGTTTTATGTCTAAGGAAACGGAGCCACAGAAAACTCACCCTGTTTCCCACAGCTTTTGAGGAGCTGGACTAGGGTCAGAACCCACAGGCTCTGGCTCCCAGGTCCAGGCCTGTCACCAGGCAGCCACCTTGCTTCTCATCCCACAGCTGCGGGGCTCAGCACAGCACCAAGACGTCCACATCCCACCCACCGTGAACGTGCTGGGATACGGGGCAAAGGGCAACAAGGGTTCCTAATCACCTAGCCATGCGTTAGGGAGAGCTACCTGGATTCTCCAGGGGAACCACAACAACCTTTTAGAGGCAGGAAGACGGAGGCAGAGAAGGGTGTGAAGACGGAACAGCGCTGCTGGCTCTGAAGACAGAGGAGGGGCCGCAAGCCAAGGAATGCAGGCAGCCTCCAGAAACCAAAACAGGCAAAGAATCGGACCCTTCTCCAGAGCCTCCCAAGGAACACAGCCCTGCTTTTAGCCCAGGGAGACCCATTCTGTACTCTGACCTCCAAACAATAAGGTACTAAACCTGCAATTTTAAGCATGAAGTCTGTGGTCTCTTGTTACAGCAGCAGCCACAGGAAACTCAAACAGATGCCGAAGCAGCTCACAGCCCTTTCCTGCTCAAAGCTGGCCAGGCCGTCACAGTCGTGGCAGGGTCCGAAGGCAGAGCCCACCCCGGCACCCTCCCCTGGCCCCCATGGGGGGAGCCATCCAAGGCTCCCTCAGGCTCTGTCTGCCTACCAGGTGAAACCAGACGTTTCTGGTCTCGGGACCAGACATGGCCCAGCTTCCCTGCAAAGCAGGAACCAAGCTGGGAGCACAGAGGCCAGGGTCCCTACACAACAGGCCGAGGTGGGCTCACAAGTCCCCCCCTGGGGGCGAGGTGCTGGCAGGCCCCACCTGTCAGAGGCAGAAGGGCCGAAACTCATTACAAGAAGCCTAAGGACAAAAGTGAAGTGGAGAGACTTCCCTGGTGGTCCAGCGGTTAAGAACTCACCTGCCAATGCCAAGGACAGGGGTTCGAACCGTGGCCCGGGAAGACTCCACGTGCCCCAGGGCAACCAAGGCCACATACCCCCAACACTGAAGCTTGTGTGCCTAGAGCCTGCGCTCCACAACAAGAGAAGCCACTGCAGTGAGGAGCCCACCCACAACTGGAGAAAGCCCGCATACAGCAATGAAGACCCAGTGCAGGCAAAAATACACAAATAAAATTTTTTAAAAAGGTGGTGTTGATCCTTCCAAGGAGCATGTGGGTCCAAAGTGAAAGTGAAGTCGCTCAGTTGTGTCCAACTCTTTGCAATCCCATGGACTGTAGCCCACCAGACTCCTCTGTCCATAGGATTTTCCAGGCAAAGGTACTGGAGTGGGTTGTCATTTCCTTTTCCAGAGGGTCTTCTCGACCCAGGGATCAAACCCGGGTCTTCTGCGTTGCAGAGGCTTTACGGTCTGAACCTTTACTGTGCAAAGGGTTGGGGGCACAGGACACAGCTCAGAGAGACAGAAAGAGACATCAAATTTGCATGAGGGGAAGACAGGGTTTTAATTACTCCTTTTCTTAACCTCATTGTGCCTTGAGGTATTTTAACATTACTCTCCCTGGCAGGAAGGATTGATTGATTGTCTCTTGGCATTCAGAAACCCTGATTAATGTAAAACTAACCAGTCGTTCTGAACTCTGGGGAATTAATCACTTAAATGTGGGAATTACTCAATAAACCGTTCAAACATGCAATAAACCAAGCCATTAAAAATTAATCGCTCGACATCCCAGCCGTGTAAACAGGGCTAATAAGATCCTGGCAGCTTAGAGTGAGGAGGAAAAGGAAGCAGCTGGGGGAGCAATGAGTTTAACCAGCCACCCCCAGGAACCAGAGTGGACACACCGATGCCCCAGCCACACAGCCCAGATCACTGGGTCAGGGGACATCCGCTTCCTGGGCCCTGCTGCCCTGCCCTAGGACAAGGGCAGGCAGATGAGAGAGAAAGGAAGTGCTCCCGGACTGTCAGGAGGATGTGGTGGGGTCAGAGCTACTACCTGTGGCAAATATTTACTGAGCACCTACTAAGCGCCAGGCCTGTGCTGGGATCTGCAGATTTGAGCAGAGCTCACTCTACTGCATTTTGGAGATACTTCATTTTTACAGATTGAAGGTCTGTGGCAATCCTGTCGCGAACAAGTCTACGGTATAATTTTGCCAGGAGCATTTGCTCACTCCGTGTCTCCATGTCATATTTTGACAACTATTGTAATTTTTCAAATGTTTTCATTATTGTTGTATTTGTCACGGTGATCTGTGACCAGTGATCATTAATGTTATTATTGCAAAGAGATTATGACTCACGAAACTTCCCTGGTGGTCCAGTGGCTAATAAGACTCCACACTCCCACTGCTGGGGGCCCAGCATCTCTGGTCAGGGAACTAGATCCCACACGCTGCAACTTAGACCTGGTACAGTTAAATAAATCAGTTCATTAAAATATATATATATATATTATGACTCACTAAAGGTCCAGATTATGGCTAGTATTTCTTCAAATAAAATACTTTTAAGTAAGGTATGTATACTGGCTTTTTAGACACAGCATTATTGCACACCTAACTGACTACAGTATGAAATTAAAAAGTGTAAGTTAGTCACTCAGTTATGCTCCACTCTGTGATCCCATGAGCCACAAGCCCGCCGGGCTCCTCTGTCCACGGAATTCTCCAGGCAAGCATACTGGAGCGGGCTGCCGACCCCTTCCCCGAGGGCTCTTGCTGGCCCAGGGACTGAATCCAGGTTTTCTGCACTAAAGGCAGATTCTGTACCGTTCGTGCCCCACGAAAGTCCTCGCTAGAGTCGAGTGTAAACATAACCTTTACACACACCGGGAAACCGAAACATTCATGTGACCCGCTTCGCTGCTGCACTGGCTTGACTGCCGCGGTCTGACCGAACCGGCCGTGCCTCTGGGGTCTGCCTGTGACCAAGGAGACGGCAGAGGTGTCTGTGTGTGGGTGTGTGCGGGTGTTAGGAAACGTTTGTTTTTTAAAACATGGGCTATAAAGGAAAACACAGCACAGGATGGCAGTAGGTATCATGGGAGAAAAAAGTTCTTACTTCAGACAAGCTGATCAGAAAAGGCCTCTGAAAAGATGCCGTTTGCATGAGGCCTGAAAGAAGTGGCGGCACGCAGCGTCGAAGGGTCTGGGGAGGCGGGCGGCGAAGGCCCCCAGGTCGAGCCACCCAGAGGCTGGGAGGGAGTGCCCGGAGTGCGGGCTTCGGGGGCAGCCGGGCAGTAAGGGTGCAGAGCGTCTGAGGCCAGGAAACCATGGCGACTAGCTTCCGCCCGGGGGACGCTGCCACTGACGGCTCCCGAGAGGAGAACCACATTGGCCATGGCGATGACACCAGAAGATGAGGCAACGGCAGGCGCGGGAAGGCCAGCCGGAGGCCGCTGAACCGTCGGGGGCGGCCAGCTGCTGCCTCCCCAGTGCCCGTGCCCCCTCCCCAGCCAACAGCACCTGCTCCGGCTTCGGGCCCGCCCGGCCCTCTGCCCCAGCGAGGCGTGCACAGGCCTCCCTCGGCTCTCAGCTCAGAGGCGTGTCCCAGCAGGTTTAGCCCGATGGGCTTGTCCCAGCACTCTGACCACTGGTGATCTGACTGAGGAGCCCCCCACGGCCCCGCACGACTGTCGGCTCCGAGATGGCCACAGCCTCCACCTGAGGACGGAGCAGATCCCTGAAGAAGGGCGGAGCCAAGAAAGTCATGGAAAAACAGGGCCGCAGTGCAACACCAGCGATTTCTGGATCAAACTGTTCCTGAAGCCAGCTACTTCTGAGGTTTCCAGTTCTTTCCGTCAGTTTCCTCGTTTTCAGCCAGCTGGAGGAGGTTAGATTCCTGACTGACACGGCACCTTAGGCTGTGTGTGTATTGTTTCACCCAGGGCTTACAGGTGCTCTAAGCAGTAAGTACTAGAGCCAACTTGCTAACTTACAGGTGAGAAAACCCCGCTCAGCGCCCAGGAGCACACTGCGGGACGTGGCAGAGCTGGAATGTGAGCCCAATGGTGCTGGGTAAACCCCGCCTTGACCTTCTCTTCTCAGCCTCTACGTGCATCTCCCTCTGTCTGCGTGAGATAAAGCAGCTTCAGTCATCTCCAGCTCTTTGTGGCCCCATGGACTGTAACCCGCCAGACTCCTCTATAAGCAAGAATCCGGAAGTGGGTCGCCAGGCCCTCCTCCAGGGCAATCTTTCTGATCCAGGAATCAAACCCACATTTCCTGCATTGGAAGGCGTGTTCCTTACCACTAGCACCACCTGGGAAGCCCATCTCTCTATATATGTATCTTTAAAAATGTTGCTCGGTGGGCTTAATGATTTAATTTCAGAACAACAGGTGCCACATACACGGCCCTCTCCCCTACCTACATCTTTAGCAGCCTCATCGCTAACAGGCATCTCTAACTACCTGAAGAGCTCGCTCCTGCAGGGCCCTGAAACAATATGGCATCTCTTAACGTCCCTGCAGCCCCTAGATAATGAATAACACAGTCCTGATGAGATAGAGATGCAACACCAGCCACTAAACTCTGGCAAGCAGCCCTCTCCCAGATCCTGTCCTGCTGGGGCCACGGGGGGAAGTGGACGTGGACACTGAAACCGAGGAGAAGCCACTCGGAGATGGACAGTGGCTGGGCGCCCTGTTGGGAGGCAGCAGCCCCAAGGGGAAGACGGCCAGGCCCCGTCCACCAGAGACGGACAAAGGCCAACGCTGCGTCTTCTTCTGGGTCCCCCACACAGATCTGAAAACCAACAAAGTTTCCAGAAAATATAAACTGCCAACAGCGGACCAAATAAACTATTCAATAAACTGAAACGGTAATCAGAGATTCCCTGACCTAAGGACCGTAACTTCAGATGATTGTATGGGTGAGTTCTACCAAACTGATTATGCCCACAAAGAAGAAGTGTACACACATATATTAAACTATGACTCAGCCATGAAAGAGGATGAAATAACGCCATCTGGAGCAACATGGACGGACCTGGAGATTATCATACTAAGTGAAACTGTCTCAGACAAAGACAACTATGTGGAATCTAAAATATGACCGAAATGAACTTATCTACAAGTTAGAGACAGACTCACAGACATAGAAAAGAGACTTGTGGTTGCCAAGGGCAAGGGGGCTTGAGGGGAAGGCTGTGAGTTTGGGGTCAGCAGATGGAAACTCGTATAAACAGAAAGGATGAACAGCAGGCCCTGCTGCGCAGCACGGGGAACTTACTCAGAGCCTGTGATGAGCCACAACGGGGAAGGACGCACACACAGACACACACTTGGCTGAGCCACTCTGCTCTACAGCAGACAGTCACGCCACACTGTAAAGCAACTAAAACTCCAACTGTGAAAATTGATTATACCCAGCTTATAGAGTATCAGAAGAAAGGAAAGCTACCAAACTTATTATATGAGGCTGGTAAGGACTGAACGTCACAATGGAATAAAGATAATATAATAAAGGAAATCACTGGCCCATTTCACTTATGGACAGATCATTTCAAAGTGAAGGGTCAGCTAGCCACGTGTAAGTCACCTGAGAACAGCGGGCAGACAGGCGTGCGGCGCTGTGGTGAGCAGGGCGGGGAGAGTCAGACAGCTGGGCTCCGATCTCGACCCCTCCACGCCGCGCTCGCTGCGGTAGCTCCCTGAGGCCCAGGGGACGGGGCCCCTGCCCCGGCCCTGCTGTAACAGGTGCACGCACGCCCCTCCATCACAGCGCAGGTACAGCAAACCCCCACGTCAGCAGCCACATCCATGACGGACACTCCGGCCCCGAAGACGCCCCGCAGCATCTCCTGCGGGACAGACAGGGAACCCGCAGCTGCAGGACGAGATGGACCCGTCCGGTCCCCCAGGGCTCACGCAGCAGGGTCCCACGGAGCCAAGGACGCTTCTGGGAGTTCCCACTTCCTGGCCCCTGTGTTTTAATCTGCAGGAGGCAGAAGGTATTCATGATTTTGCCGGATTAGAACAGTTTTTGTAACAGCCTCACGCGGCACCTCAGGAACCTTCTGAAACACTGGGACTCACCTGGTGGCCAAGTGTCCAGGAGGATTCCACATGCCACAAGGCACCTGAGCCCGTGGCCCACAAACAGTGAAGCCTGCGTGCCCCAGAGCCCGCGCTCTGCAGCGAGAGAAGCCACCGCACACGACGCCCGCGCACTGCAACGAGAGAACGCCCGTGCGCAGCACTGAACACCCAGCGCAAGGAAAAATTACATACAGGGAGGAACACTGAGAAAATCACAGGACTCACACGTGCACAGGCAGGCCTCGGAGACACTGTGGGTTCTGCTCCAGACCACCCCAAGAAAGCTAATATCAGAATAAAGTGAGTCACACCAATTTTTTGGTTTCCCAGTGCATATAAGTTATGTGTACACTCCACTGCAGTCTATTACACATGCCACAGCATATGCCCCCAAAAATCAATGTATATAGCTTCATTAAAAATACTTTATGGCTAAAAAACACTAACCATCACTGGAGACTTCAGTATGTTATAATCTTTTTGCAACTGTAACACCAAACTTCACTGATCACGGATCACCATGATGAATATAATAATGATAAAAACGTTTGAAATATTGCAAGAATTACCAAAATGACATGGAGTGACACTGAGTAAGCAGGTGTTGTTGGAAAATGTTGTCGACAGACTTGCCTGATGCCGGACTGCCACATCACTTTATAAAACACACACACACAGTGTCAGGATCTCTCTGGAGGTCCAGTGGTTAAGAACCCACCTGCCCCTGCAGAGACATACTCGACCCCTGATCCAGAAAGTTTCACACGCCTCTCAGCAACTAAATCCATGAACCACGACTGCAGAAGCCTGCACCCTAGAGCCCGCACCCCACGAGAAGCCCGCATGCACGGAGGAAGACCCACCGCCGTCAAAGATGGATGAACGCGTGATAAAAACCACAGCATCTGCTAAGCACAACAAAGCAAAGTAAGCCTGGATCTAGATACAATTCGGGTGAAACCATGATACTAATTATTTATACTGGCAACTAAATGGATATTGAACGCTACAATTATATTTTCAAAGGGTAAATAAATTCAAGCTTTAAGTAAGTTTGAATGTAAACTTTTATTGATACATATTCTGCTTTCTAGGGTCTGCAGGTAATTTTACATTTTAGATGAAAAACCTTTCGAAAGGTGAAGAAATTCTTTTCTGCATTTATCTCATAGTTGATTAAAGTTTAATTCTGTATACTCTGAACATAATTATGCTCCATATTTTCATGTTTTATATCACTGCTATCAATACAACACAAACCATAGGAAAGTCTGAATCACTACAAAATTCACTTTATTGAATTGGAGGCAAGAAGACTGTTTTATGGAATACAAGTATAAATTATGAATTATGTATGACTCTGTGACTCATCCAAATATCTCAGATTTATCAACAGAATATTGAAATGTGTACGAATAATTAAATTCTGTCATCTTGGTATCTCGTAGATTGGCATCTTGCAGGGTTTGATTGAGGCCTATTTCTCAGATAGGAGGATGGAATATACTTAACAGTTGGTCAGCTTGTTTCAGAACTTTAAATATTTATAACTGGTATGTGAGCATCCACTTACACTCTTCCCCTGGATCCACAAATGCCAGAGTGGGGCCTGACGGGCTGTGGGGCGCTGAGCAGGTTAATTAGCCTTTCTGTGCCTACCCTGTCTCATCTAAGAAAGGGATAATAAATAGTGCCTAGCTTATACAGTTGTTAGAAGGATTGAGTTAATATTTATAAAGCACTCCTAACTCAGTCTGGCACAGAGACGGCCTTCATAAGTACTTTTAGACAGAGTGGGATTTAACTCAGAAGTGCAGGAATTATTTCTCAAGACTGACAAATGAATTTGATCAAATTTAACATCTATTTATTTTTTCAAACTCAAACAAGAAATTGAAGAGAAGTTCCTTAACTGGATCAACACTACAGAGTAAAACCTAAAGCAAATGCCATCCTTGGCTGAGAATCTTAGCTTTACTCCTTTTAAGATTAGAAATAAGGCAAGGAAGTCGGGCCCCTGTTACTACTATCCACATTGCACTGGAGGTCCTGGCATTTTCAGCAGGATAAGACAAAATAAAATACAAGGCAATCAGAAGAAGAGAGGAAAAAAAAAATCACATTTCAGATAAAAATGTCAGCATTTACAAAAAAAAAATCTGACAGAATCTGAATAGTGGAACAAGAAACTTAAAAATCATCAGCATTCTTCGACACTGGCATAAGCCAACTAGAAACATAATAGAAGATGAGATACTATTCATATTATCAATCAAAAATATAAACTAGGGCTTCCCTGGTGGCCCAGTGGTAGGGAATCTGCCTGCCAATGCAGGAGACGCAGGTTCGATCCCTGGACCAGAAAGACCCCGCGTGCCAGAGAGCAACTAAGCCCGTGGGCCACGACTGAGCCGGCGCTCCAGAGCCCGTGAGCCCAGCCACCGAGCTCAAGTGCCACGAGTACTGAGGCCTGCACTCCTCGAGGCCCCGCGCCGCACGGAGGATGCTCCCGCGCCGAGACACGCTTCCGCAACAGGGTTCACGGGCCGCAGCCGGAGCGGTGCGCGCAGCAACGAAGACCCGCAGAGCCAAAGATAAATAAACTACACACGTATATATAAACTGGTTTGGAATTGACCCACTTGCCCAAGACTTGAACAGGGCAAGTTTAAAACTATTAAATAACCAAATTAAATAACTATTAAAACTATTACATAACAAAAAAAAAAATCCAAGATAAAAAATAACAGGAAACCTAAATGTCAGATTAACATTATTAACATGCTAATTTCCGAAAGTAATCTTAAAAACTTAATGCAATTTCAATAACAATGACAGTGAGGTGTTCTTTAAGAATTTGATCAATTAATTCTAAAATTCATCTGGAAGAAGAAAATGTCCTTTATGTGCTCAATCTCAAAATGGAAGAGAAAAACATATGGCCTCCGAGGGATTAAGAGAGATTCCAGAGGTGCAGTAATAAAAATAGCTGTGATGCTCACATACAAAGCAGATGAACCAACAGAACAGAAGAGAGAGCCCAGAAATAGACTCTTCTGGGTGTGGAAAATCAAAGCGTGATGCAGGTGGTTCCAGAAACCAAAGGCGAAAGGACGGGATGTAGGTGGCAGGGGGCAGGGGCGGCACTGATGGACAGCGTGGGGAAAAGTAAAGCTGAGTGCTGGTCACGCAGAACACAGAACAGAATCCCGACGGATTAAAGCCCCAAATTTTAAAAATAGAACTATAAAGAAAGCTAAGGGAAGAAATCATGGGGGAATCTTTTCGGCCTTGGAGTAGGGAAGGACTTCTAAAACCAGGACAGAAAAATACATGCATACACACACTTCATAAGGCCAAGAGAGAGAGAGAGGGAGATGTAAGAACATAAAAATGATAGACTTCTATTCAGTGAAAGCACAGACGTATTTAACAGAAATCTATCTAAACAGGACAAGATACTGGCAACATCTAAAAGTGACAAGGAAGGATCTCTTACAAACCAACGAGAAAAACGCCCCCCAAACAGGGAAACGGACAAGCTGGATGAGGAATCGATTCGCCAAGGTGACCGGCAGATCAGTCATTAAACAGCCAGCAAGCACGCAGAGGTGTTCGGCCACATATGCATCCGAGGCCCACACAGGAGAGCAAGCAGATGCTTTGCACACTTCAGTTAGCGGAACCAGAAAGTCACCAAGCGCGGGTGAGGACGCAGGGAGAGGCTGCTCCCGGCCCCGCCGGGACCTTCTGCAGAGTCAGCCGGCGGGGCCTGACACATGCCAAGGGCACGCTGCGGTGTCACCTTTTCCCTCCTGGGTCCACACCCCCTTCAGAGGACGCCTCCTGCAGCCCCGCTCAGGGAGACGCGCCACTCGGGGAGCAACCAAGCACCTGGGGCGCCCGTGAAACGCATGCTTGTCCAGGGTCACACCTGCCGCACGGACATCTTTAAAACAGTGGTGAAGGGAACAGGTAACTGAAACACGCTCTTCAACAGCACAGCACAGTGATGGAAGTTAGCACAGGAGCCTACACGCTTCTTACCCACGCACACACCTCGGGACAGAAGGAAAACCGCCAAAGCACATGTGTTCCGAGACCAGAGTCCAGGAATCAGACGAAGAGAGTGAGGCCGGGAGCTCTGCCCGACAGGAACTGGCTTCACCCCGGGGGCAATAGGAGAAGTTTCTGTATTGGTTTTGGCTTTTGAGTAGTCCCGTGTCTCCACCTCCCTAGTAGCAATTAGGGCAGGACTCAGACGAGCAAGCCTTGAAAGCACGGCTCCCAGGAGCGCTCTGCGGGCCTTTCAAATCTATTATTCTCACGCTGCTGTTGCTCGGTCGCTAAGTTGTGTCCGACTCTGCAACTCCAAGGACTGCCGCATGCTAGGCTTCCCTGGCCTTCACCGTCTCCCAGTTTGCTCAGATTCATATCCACTCAGTCGGTGATGCCATCCAACCATCTCATTCTCTGCTGCCCTCTTCTCCTCCTGCCTTCCATCTTTCCTAGCAGCAGGGTCTTTCCCAATGAGCCAGCTCTTTGCATCAGGTGGCCAAAGGATTGGAGTTTTAGCTTCTCGTCCCCTGCTGCCCTCTTCTCCTCCCGTCCTCAATCTTTCCCAGTATCAGGGTCTTATCCAATGAGCTGGCTCTTTGCATCAGGTGGCCAAAGGATTGTACCTTCAGCAGCAATCCTTCCAGAAGATTCAGGGTTGATTTCCTTCAGGATGGACTGGCTGGATCTCCTTGCAAACAAGGGGCTCTCAAGAGTCTTCTCCAACACCACAGTTTGAAGCATCTAAGCTCCAAAGCTGTACATGACCATTGGGAAAACCCCCTGTCTGTCTGTCTATGTCTCCCATCTGTCCTTCGCTGCACTCTGCACAGGTCGGCTCCGAGTCTTCCTTTGAGAGCCTTCGCCCTCTCCAGGATGCTGTCCACCAGGCCCTGCATCCCAACATCAAGTGGGTCCTCTGCCCTCGCAGACCCCACCCCAGCTGTGCATCCTAACTGCACCTTCGCTGCCCAGCTCCCCGCAAGATGTCAGCTCCTTGGGGGAGCTCGTCTGTCCCCTGTGTCCCAGCTCCGGGCACCTCAGAGGTGGCGAGTGTCTGCAGAGTGAAGTGACAGCGCACGCCGCATCCTGCAGCGCTCACTCTGCAGAGCCCGGGGCCAGAGGGAAGGCAGAGCCCTGGCTGGCGAGGCGGCTTAGCTGCGCCGCAGACTTCACAGGCTTACAAACTGATACCACCTCACCTCTGCCTTCCAGGCAGAGCTGGACTAATGAGCTAACTCTATGAGCTCCTCAAAGAGAAGCCAGGTGCCCCTGGAGCAGCGCAGTGAGGGGAGAGGAGGAGGATGGTGAACTTACCCGGGGATTTAGCTACATGAAAAACCATCACGGGGAGAGGGGACCTTCCTCCCTCGCCTCCATCCTTTCCACATCCAGACCCCATGGCATTCTAGCATCTTCATTAATCCAGGTCCACCTCATCTCCTCTGAAGCCAACTCAAGATGCCTTGCTCCCCACCCCACACCCCCTTGTGCTGGTAATCCCTGGCTGGAGACCCACAACATGCTTGGTGCTGTGGTATCAGCTTTATGTCTGTCCCATCATTTAACCCTTGGAGACCCAGAAAGCGGAGGATCCCTCTTCCCATTTCACAGATAAGCAAACTGAGGTTTGGAGAGGTTGCACACATCTAATAATTGGAGGACACCACCAGAGCCACGCCCAGGCCTACGGGTTTCCAGAACCTTCTCTTAGGGATGCTCTACACTGTATTCCACAGGAAGGATGAGAAGAAGGTCTGATTGTCTGGCGAGTCTGAGAAATGCTACACCCTCGCCCTGTGTCCGCTGGAGAAACTGACAGCCTCTCTGGCACACGGAGGACCCTGGAACCGGTTTGATGCAGCATTTCTCACACACGTTTCACTACAGACCCTGCTTCCGGGGACGCTCATATCTGCAGAACACGGTTTGGGAGACGCCCATGTGGTACTAGGTCAGCTCCAGGAAGGATGGGGCCCAATTCCAAGCAACCACAGCCTCACAGGAGAGACAGGAGTTCATTACGACTGACGACCTCGACGCACGGAGCACCTATCACTGAGGGGTTTGGCCATCACCTCGAGTCCCCCAGCAGCCCGAGGGGTGCCATCCTGCCTGTGAGGATGCAGACACAGAGGCTCTGGGATGCTGGGGGCCCAGCCCTGGACCATCAGGGAGGCAGCAGGGATTTGTGCCTCCAACCTGGTCTGGTGCGAGGCCCGCACTTTCTGCAGGAACCAAGTGCTTCCTAGTCACGGGGCTCCCAAACCAGGCTCGAAGCCTGTGGTGGGGAAGGTGGGGCCCAGAGTGATGGCCACGGCCCTGGGCCAGGAAGAGCCCCCATGGCTACACTCTGCAGAGGCCAGAGCAGAAGGCTCCTGCCAGCGGCCAGGGCAGACTCCGCCTTCCACCTCAGCCCTTGGAGCTGGCCTGGCCCCCCGGAGATATTCCAACTCTGTCATTCTGGAAAGTCCCGGCTTGGAGGCTGACAAGCCGACTCTAGGACAAGAAGGTAACAGCCCAACAAGCTCCCATCTAAACCTTCCTTCTGGGTTCAGGCTGAGTCCGGAACACACTATGATACTGCAGAGAGGGGTCCACTTGGAAGGGGTTAGAACAGGACATCAAGAAACAAACTGTCTCCACCACAAATAAAAAAGAAAAAAAAAGGAAAAAAAAAAAAGAAACAAACTGTCTCACTGCAAATAAACTATATTCCAATATTTTTTTTTAATTTGCAAAAAAACTACACTGTCAGTGCCTTGAGCCAGCTGGGCCTGGATCTGAATCCCAGACCAGCCCCTGCTATCTGTGTGAGCCTGGAGGTTGGAAAGTTCTTCAATCTCCTTTGCCAGGCTGTGTATACACACACACACACACACACACACAGCCATCAAGTCAAACGCCCCAAAACTCCCTCCCATTCCTCCTCTTCTCCTTCATCCTCAGGGAATTACACTGTGCCCAGCAGAGTGGGTCTGGCATGCTCAGCGGCCAGGGCAGCTGGGGGTCCACCAGGACCTGCCACTGCCTTCAACACCCCGCCGCGGTGAGATGCCAGGGAAGAGCTGCACTCCCAGCAGACCCCGATGAACAGAGCGAGCCGCCTGCTGGGTTCCCACTCACCAGCTCAGCTCTTAACAGCCCCCGAGAGACAGGAGAGGGTGGGGCGGGGAGGGGGCTGCACCACAGCACACCCCACGGCACACTGCTTGCTGCGCAGTCTTGGCATCGCCTGAGCTCATCTCCAGTTGGAAAACAGCCACATGCGCAAATGTGCAAACCCAGACCACCTTCTACAAGTGTCGCACTTTCAGGGATGCAATCGCAGAGATCTGGGAATCCTAGGTGGGCAAGGTCATCCAGGGTCATCAGGTCCACACCCCGAGTGGTCCACATGGGCCCCACACCCTGCTTCTTCATTTCGGTTTTACAGCCTCCCTGACTGGAGCCGAAGGGAATCTGCTCTCCCAGCACTCACGTATGTGTGCCCTTCCCTCTCAGAGCGTCCTTTTTTTATCGCTCCTAAATCTTTCCTGAAGCAGCTAAAGCTTCCCTCTTAGTCCCGAGTAATGCAGGGAAGGGGAAACTAACAATAGAAGGGAACCTACATGTGCAGACACCTGTTAAGTTTTACCACATTCTTATTTAATCCTCCCAAGAACCCTGCGAGGTGGTGAGGCTGTTTTTGGTAGAAGATAAAGGCTCGGAGAAGCCCAGGTTTGCTTGGGATAAAGACTTCCTTTCCCAGCCTTCGCTGAAGCTGGATGTGGTCCTGAAACTGGTTAGCGGGAGTACAGGGCCTGGTGTCTATCTGCAACATCGAGGAAGGGTCCTTAAGGCGGAGAAACTGTGTCCTCCTTTGTCCTTCTCCCTCCTGCCAGCCGGAGCCCCAGGCCTTGGAACACGAGCATCTTGGAGAATGAAATGACTACACCGCAGAAATGGAGGAAGACAGATCCCGACACAGCGGGGCGCCACGCCGGGACAGATCCACCTCTCAACTATCTGAACTTAAGGGTGAACCAACTTCTGTGTTGCTTAAGCCTCCTGCTGGGGGTTTTTCTGCATTAATTGAAAATGGACACAAGGACCTCTGTATGAGGTAATCTTTGGCAGACCTTATCAACAGATTGTCTACTGCTTCAGCCTTGAAAGGGTTAAAGGGAACTTCTAGTATCACTGACCACCCTCTTCAACAAGAGCAGTTCTGTTTTTAAAGACGCTTTCTCTAAGGAGGAAGAACTAGAATCTTTACATTACCCTCAACTTCCCCTCCAACGGCAACCAGAGCTTCACAGAGGAATTCAGGAAACGTCATGTAAGTTCTTATGGTAGGAAATAAGACACAATGGAAAAATAAATCACTGTAAAGAAAAGAGTAGAAAAAAGCAAAATGAGATCAGGAAGGCCTATATACACTTGCAGCACTCTGACTGAGCTTCCTAGCAGACAAAGCAAAAAGGGAAACACACTCGACATGGTGACTGTTGCTCAATAACAACTCCCAGCCTGAAGGACATTTCTCCACTGAGCTCGTGCGGGGCGGGGGCCAGTGCAATGTGCAATGACGAGTCCCGCAGCATGAAGTATCAATCCTCCCAGCCACCCTTGGTATTCTGTGAACTGTCATCCACAGTTTACAGCTAAAGAAATCAAGGCAGAGTTAATGACTCTGTCCAAGGTCACTCATCTAGGAAATGTCAGAGCCAAGATTCCAATCCAGGAAATGAAGCGTCACAATCCAGGCTTTTAACCAAGGGGTCTGAGGTTAGCCTCACCTGGGTTCAAATCTCACTCACTACTTGCTGCCGAGACCTGGGTGAGTAACTGCACCTCCCTGAGCTTCTATTTCCTCACCCATCAGTGGAAATAATCCCAGAAACCGGACAGAAAGTGGCAAGAAGAGAATGTGAGGGGCCTTCTCCTGGTGCCTGGGATTACACCGAAACCAAAAAGAGAGACCAGGACAACCGAGTACCCTAAGAGTCAATAGACAGCTGACAAGTAACTGCTAGAACCTGGGCCAGACCACCGCTTCTTGTCCCCTGCCAGGGCTCGCCAGGAGGCAGGACAGCCAGCCCCAAACACCAACGCTCCTGACACAGTGTGTCCAGAAGGGCAGCCTTACAGACAGCAGCGTGCTGGCCGTGGAGAGGTGACAGGCAAGGAGATGACGGTCGCCGAGCAGGGGGTGTCAGGCGGTGCTGTCAGAGGGCGGAGCCTGCCAGTGGGCACAGAACCCACCGGCAGAACAGGCGGTCCCGCCCACTGCAGCTAGCGGGTCCAGAAGCGAGCAGGCACTTCCTCCCCCACCTCCTGGGGAAAGCCGAGAAGTCTGCAGTGGGAGTGGAATAGCTTTAGATGAGGCACAAGACCCACAGCTCTGAAGCAGACTGGACTACAATTTAATAACTAGAAGGGACAGAAAAGAGCAAACCTCACCTGAGGACATTAAGGCCCAGGAAGAGAACACAAGGGAATTCCACTAAGGGTGGGAAAATTCAAACCCATCTTCACCCACAAAGCACGAACACTCCTCGGTTAACTGGCTATGTGAATAAAGGAGCAGGAGGGTGGACACTGCCCAACAGAAGCCCCCGTGAACTCTGGGATGAGACGGGAGCCACTGTCCCCAATGTCAACACACAGGCGGTGGTGGGATGAGCAGGGCCCTGCCGGAAGGACAGGGCAGGTAAAGTGGGAGCTCGGTGGAGACGGATGAGTGAGACTTCCACTCACCCGTCTGAGGCCTGAAAGGAACAGAAAACACGTGCAGTCCTCCAACCCAGCCTCATGGAGGTTACATCGGATGATGAGACACGTGGGGCTGGACTTCCCTGGTGGTCCAGGGGTTAAGACTCCACTTCCAAGTGCAGGGGACACGGGTTCCATCCCTGGTCCAGGAGGATCCCACATGCCTCGGAGCAACTAAGCCCGTGCCCCACAACTCCTGAAGCCCACGCGCCTAGAGGCCGCGTCCCTCAACAAGAGAAGCCACTGCAGAGAGAAGCCTGCACACAGCAGCCCCTGCTCACTGCAACTAGAGGAAGCCAACTGCAGCAATAAAGACCCAGCACAGTCAAAAGCAGATTGTTTTGAAAATGCATAAAAAATTTTAAAAAGAAAGATGAGGCTTTTTCTTGGGTCTGATGCAACCAGAAAATGCTTCCAGATATCTGAAAGCAAAGTCACAGGATCACATCACTTTCAAATAGCTCTTATAAATGGTGGGGGGGGGGGGGTGTTCCACATTTGATCAAACCAGTCACAGCCCCGTGCAACCCAACTCTGTGCTTCAGTTTCCAATCTGTCACATCCTCTAGGAAGAGTTGGACTTCCCTTGTGGCTCAGCTGGTAAAGAAACTGCCTGCAATGTGGGAGACCTGGGCTCGACTCCTGGATTGGGAAGATTCCCTGGAGAAGGGAAAGGCTCCCCACTCTAGTATTCTGGCCTGGAAAATTCAGGCCAGACACGAGTCGGAGACGACTCAGCGGCTTTCACTTTCACTAGAAGAGTTAAAATGCATCTCCTAGGAAGGAGAGAGCTGGAGTGATGGGGTTCAGGTGGCTGGCCCTGGGCAGGGATACGTGCCCACAGTGGGCACCGTAAGTGCGTGGCTGCCCCTTCATCGAGCTCAGACCGAGGCAGCTGTCCTCAGTCAACTGAGCTGCTCTGATGCGGAGAAGTGGGGTCCTGAGGCGTGGGGCCTGGCTGCAGCCCAGCCACGGAGGGGCAGGGTTCCAACCCAAGGCAGCCACGAGTCACGAACCTCACAGATGGCAGCGAGAAGGGGGCCGCGAACACGCCTCCCGTCTCCAGCTCGGAAGAACCAGCTCGGGGACAAGCTCTTATTTTCCTCTCCCTCTCTTCCGTGTGTGATGTGCTTCTGACAGTAATCAGAGACCCACCCCCCTGGGAGCCAACAATAATGATTAATGGTGTTAAATATAGCCAGAGGCTGCCAGGGCAAATTAGGCGCCATGCATAAAACATCACCCTCCTCGTCAAGCAGGCAAATCAGCCGGGCTCCGGGGCCTGGTGCCCGCGAATCAGCGCCCTCCACCGGGCGCCCGATCCAGCCGGCTTCCTCGTCAGCTGCCCACAGGGAGGCGTCTGCCAGAGTGCCTGCCTTTCAGTCTGAGCCCGTCTGTGCCCCTGAGGTGACCGTGAATAAAGGAACTGCTGGGAATCTGAGATGAACACATACATGCTACTATATAGATATAAAACAGGCACCCAACAAGGACTTCCTGTGTAGCGCAGGGAACTGTCCTCAGTATTTTGTAATAACCTAGAAGGAAAGGGGGGCTTCCCTGGTGGCTCAGCTGGTAAAGAATCCGCCTGCAGTGCAGGAGACCCAGGTTTGATCCCTGAGTTGGGAAGATCTCGTGGAGAAGGGAATGCAGCCCACTCCAGTGTTCCTGCCTGGAGAATCCCATGGACAGAGGAACCTGGCGGGCTACAGTCCGGGAGGTCACAAACAGTGGGACATGACTTAGCAATTAAACCACCACCACCACATAAGGGAAAAGGATCGGAAAAATAATAAATATACGGACACGTGTCCCTGAGTCAGTCTGCTCTACGCCTGACACTAACACAGCACCATAAGCCGACTGTGCTGTGCGCTAAGTCGCTCCAGTCAGGTTGGACTCTCTGCAACCCCAGGGACTGTAGGCTTCCCTTCCTTCGCTAACTCCCGGAGTTTGCGCCTACGTCTAGATACATCCTCCACTATGCTGCGGACGGCAGTGAGAACCACCCGTGCGACCCCCAGGACTCAGACACTGATTCTTGCTCTCAGGGCCCCTCCTGACAGTCCAGTGGGGACACGGGCAAGAAGTTAAACAGACCAAGTAACGACAAATTATAAAAGATTTTCTAAATAAAAAGAAAACAGAAGCTAAAATAAACTCTAAGAGGGACTGGAAGGGGGCTGCTCCGAGGAGGTGACAGATGAGAAGCGGCAGCCTTCCAGGGGCGTGGGAGGAGTTGTTTCCTTCCCACAATCACTCTCGATGTCCTCAACCACCTCAACAGCCCTCCCATCTCTGTCAGGGGTCCTCCCACTCCTGGGGCTGCTGGGGGTGGCCAAAGTCACTCATCCCACGAAGATCCACGTGCTCCAAAGTCGTGACTGTGCCTCACATCCCCGTGTGCACGTTTATCATCATAGCCATGCACCACCTTCTTAATTTTATGTACATCATTAAACACACACAGAAATACACCTTCAGAGGAGGAAGGAGGATATAAACAGAACCGAACTTCTAATTCTGCCCCCACGCTCCGTGGTTCCTTTCACACCCTCCTGGGCATCCACAGAGCCCACTTGGCGACCACTGATCAGGAGCCCTGAAATGCCCGAGGCAAGCCAGGAGGCCAGCTGGCAGGCACCTGCTCCGGCAACGCGGATGCAGCGGACTGGAGTCACGTTTGCTCAACTCTCTCCCCACACGTTCCCCGACACTGGGCATCAGCTCTGGGCCTCCTTCTGTTCTGCACTTGACCTTCTGAGGCCTGGTCCTGGGCACCCTTCTCCAGATTCCTAGCCTCCCCTGCACCCCACTCTTCCCACCAGTCAGGGCCCCTCAGGGAGCACAAGCCCTGCCGCACCCTCCCACTGCCCCCCAGGACCTGCACCCCTCCTTCCTCACCTGGCCAGCTCAGCCACCATCCCCAAAGCATCAGCCAAGGCAACCCCACGACATCCAACACAGAGAAAATGATACTCATGTGGGGTCCGTGGATAAGGCTGCCCACGGCGGGCAGCGACCTTCCTGGGGGCTTGGGCCCCTCCAGGCCCCGCCTGTCTGCTCTGAGGGCTGAGGGCACTGGGCCTTGGCAGCCCCGCACCCTGAGGCCTCACCGGAGGCCCTGAGTGGAGGGAGCAGCCCTCCTGAGCCCCCCACCTGTGTTCCGCTCTGTAATTCCCCGGGGACACCGAGCTGCCTCAGGGTGGGGACGCCTCTTCTCTACCCCCGGTCTCCCCCTGGCTTGGGTCGTACCCTTGACAAATGCTTCTTAGACTTTACTGTGACGTGAAAAGAAAGCAAACACGGGCGGGTGAGGAAGCCTTCTTAACCAAAGAAGACCATGGAGACCCAGAAACCCCAGACAAACAGACAAATATTCCTGGGACTTCACTGGTGGTCCAGTGGTTAAGACTTCACCTTCCACTGCAGGGGGCACAGGTTCGACCCTGTTCAGGGAGCCAACTTCCCACATGCCTTGCACCCAAAAAAAAACAACATAAAACAGAAATAATACTGTGATAAATTCAATAAAGACTTTAAGAAGGGCCCACACCGAAAATCTTAAGAAAACTATTTAAAAAAAGACAAGCATTCCTAACTATATGATAACTCTAAACTTTTGTATGGCAAAAGAAACCACAGAGTTAACAGAAAATGCAGCATCTCTTGCAAAAGAACTGCTCCGCAGAGGCCAGAATAGGGTTAATATCTACACGATACAGAGAGCTGACAAGTCGGCCCGACGGGGACGAATGACCCTTCGGACAAATGAGCAAAGGATTCACATGGGCAATTCACAGGCGGTTGCATCCAAACGGCCAAACAGATGAAAAGTAGCTCAGATCCACTGCTCGTAGGGGAGATGCAGATTGAAAGTAATGATGAACTGTCACTTCATAACTCTCAACCTGGGCAAAACTAACAAGACCAATAACAAGTCTTACTGGTGGGATTCAGGGAAAAGATGAGTTTCCAATTACTGGGGTGAAAGTGCTACAGCCCCTGGGGAAATCAAGCTGGCAACAGCTACTGAAACTAAAAGTACACAAACCTTGTGACCTGGTGATTCAACTCCTGGAATCAGGCCCCAGAGAAATAAAACGGAAGGATGTGCGTGTGGCTGGACATTTATCTTCATGCTTATTATAGCAGCAAACAGGAAGTGATGACAATTGATGGGGGAGCAGCCAATGAGATTACAGGACATCCAGGCTCTGGAATACTATCCAGCTGCTAAAAAGAATGAGCGAGAACTGTAGCTCTTGGTACAGAAGGATTTCCACAAAGTACTGTTGAAAGAGTGATGATCTAGGAATGTGAAAACATTTAAAATGTTTATATATGATTTTGAGATGATGGGAGCATATGAAAGGATCTACATGAGAGCATTAGCATGTTTCAGAGTGGGAATCAGGGAGGTTTATGTCACTGGTTAGCATCGGTCGCTCAGTCGTGTCCAACTCTTCGTGACCCCATGGACTGTAGCCCACCAGGCTCCTCTGTCCATGGGATTATCCAGGCAAGAATACTGGAGCAGGAAGTCGTTCCCTTCTCGAGGTTACTGGTTAGGGGAATAAACAAAAAATTTGGGATAAACAAAAGAAAGGAAAATTACACCAAAATGTATACTGCAATATTTATGCATTTATATAAAACTGCCTGTGAAAAGAATTTACTTCTGTGTGCAAAGAAATCTCATGTGTGTTCCCCTCCCTCCTTCATTCTCTTGACTTCATGCTGGCTTTCATCCCCTACTTTCTTCACTCTTCCTCTCGGGTCATACAACTCAGACAAGAAAAGCAAAAAGATTCCAAATAAGAAGTAATACCTTATTGATCTGGCCCCCTTAACTCTCCAAAACACAGGTTGGAACTACAAAGCAAAAAGAGATCTAACAGCCAAAAAGGATTATATGTTCTTTACCCGAGGAAAGTGCTTTGAGCTAATTACCCTTATTTCATACAATTTTAATGAGCCAGCCTATCAAATCCACTATGGCAGACAGGCCTGAACACGACCCCAGCGATCCACTCCAGGGCATAATCTGCTCCCCTGGCAGGCAGGCTTCCTTCTAACCAACAGACAAAGCTAAACCAACAAACCAAAGTCACAAAGCTGGTGTGACAGCACACCCAGGAGTGTCTCACACCTAGGTGTGTCTCAGACACACCGCTCTGTCTCAGCAGGCTAAGAGAGGGATGCCCCCCGCTGGCCTGGGAGAAGCGAAGTGCCTGGCTATAAGCTGCCCGTGGAGAGCCACAAGGCCAGGTCTGTGGGGAGCCTGGGGGCCAGCCCCAGCCAGCAGCCATGGAAGAACTTACATCCTTGGTCATCCAACCACAGGGGGTGCATTCTGCCAAAAACCCAAACTAGTTTTGAAAAGATTCTTCCCTGATTAAGCCTTCAAATGAGAACACAGCCCAGTCCACCTCACTGCAGCCTCATCAGACCCTGAGCAGAAGGCCCAGCTAACCATGCCTGGGCTCCTGGCCACAGAAACCAGGAAACAGTAACTGTGTGCTGTCTCCCACCTCTAAATCTTCTCATCTGTTGTGATGAAGCCCGTGCGCCACAACTCCTCAGCCTGTGCCCTGGAGCCCGGATGCAGCAGCCGCGGAGTCCACGCGCCCGGAGCTGGTGCTCGGCGACAGAAGGCGCCGCGAGAGGAGCGCGCCGCGACGAGGGAGGAGCCCACGGAGCGAGATCAGAGAAAGGCCGGGCAGCAAGGAAGACTCAGCACGGCAAAAGTCAGTCAACACATAAAATGTTACAAAATAAAGTCCAAGCCTTAAAAAAGCAAGAATCGACAGCGCACGGCAGCACCGATCCGCTCACGTGGAGACGCGCGCCCCGCGTGCTGACGCGGCGCCCGCACACCCGGCAAGCACAGGGGCCGCCGCCAGTCCACAGGCGACAGAGCAGGGCCCCGAGGGCACACAGGCTGCCCTGGGCCTCCTCTCAGCCACAGCCCTCGCTCAGGACCGCGCTGCTGCCCCGGCCTCAGTCTCCTCCACCTGTACACGGGGAGGAGGGAGGCGCTCACCTCCCGAGGAGCAGACGGGCTGACGCACGGACAGCACTTGGAGGAGCACCTGGAAAGCGCTGAGATCTCCTTCCTACTGTTGTCCAGCTGTCAAGTCGTGTCCGACTCTGCAACCCCATGGCCTGCAGCCCGCCAGGCTTCCCCGTCCTTCACTATCACCTGGCGTTTGCTCAAACTCAGGTCCATCGAATCAGCGATGCCATCCAACCGTGTCATCCTCTGCCTCTCCCTTCTCCTCCCGCCTTCAATTTCCCAGCATCAAGGTCTTTTCCGATGAATTAGCTCTTCGCATCAGTATTGGAGTGTTGGAGCTTCAACTTCAGCATCAGTTCTTCCAATGAATATTCAGGGTTGATCTCCTTCAGGATGGACCGGTTGGATCTCCCTGCAGTCCAAGGGACTCTCGAGAGTCTTCTCCAGCACAATTCACTCAGCCTTTTTCATGTCCAGCACTTTGTATCTGCAAATGACTACTGGAAGAAAACACAGCTTTGACTATATGGACCTTCCAAACAGTAACGACCAAATGAACAAAAGTACAATTTCTGAACTCTGGGAGACATGGGTTAATATACATCATTCCTCCAAGCCTACAGCCCTTTTCTTCACACACAAGGCGCAAGGAGACTAGCCCCTACCCATTCCTACCGACCACATAAAGGAAAGGCCGTCCTCCCACATCGGAGACCAGACAACAGAGGCCTGGAATGGCTGAACCACCTGCCCCGTCCACACAGCACGAGGCAGGATGGAAGATGGACTCCTACTTAGATCTAGAGGGTGACAGAGGACCCACCCCAGAAACCCTTAAGTTCTAAGTGATTAACAGTTCAAAGGCTTTCAGCCAACTGGCTAGGACTTCCCTTTAACCAGCTCAGGCTAACAGCTACTGTTCATTCCAGAATTGCAAGCTAGTGGAACCCAAGACACACATACCCCTGGAAAAGAGAGCTTCTCCTTAAAATGGGAATGAGCACTCACACGGGCTTCCGCAGTGGCTCAGTGGCTAAGCACCCGCCTGCCGGTGCAGGAGGTGCGGGAGACCTGGGTTTGACCCCGGGGTCAGAAGAGCTCCTGCAGGAGGGCATGGTGGCGCACTCCAGTACCCCTGCGGGGAAAGTCCCACGGACAGAGGAGCCTGGTGGGCTACACTGCAGGGGTCGCAGAGTCGGACGCCACTGAAGCAGCGGGGCACAAGCACGCACAGGCGCGTACACGGGAAGAGGCCTGGGGACGGCACCCCTCGCGCCGCAACCACGCAGTTCTGGAGCCTGAAACCTCACGAGAGAGCAAGGACTCATCTCCAGGACACACTGGGGCCACGGTCAGCGGGGTGGGGCGCCGCCTCCTCTATTCCAGGCCAGGCCAGGCCACAGGCAGAAAGCAACGAATGCTCTGAACACAAAACAGAACCAGACCGACTCTGAGACGTGGAGCACGACTCTGCGGCTGCCCACGGAGAGAGGGGCAGGGACGGGCAAGACAGACTAAGGGGTACAATCAGGAGGGCACACACCACTGGAGGTAAGATGAACGGGACACAGGGACATAAAGGCGCGGCACGGGGAATGCTGCCAACCTTACGCAACAGTTTTAAGTGGTGCAGAATCCATAAAAACACGGAATCGCTATGTTGTACACCTAAAACTAACATAGCATTGTAAATCAATGACACTTCAATAGAAAATTAAAAATAACAACCACCACTTTCAGAGACAGCCCCCGCACAGGATCTGACAGAGACCCAGCCGGGAAGAGCCCGGGGGTCACCCTCGGCTCTGGGCGCCCCCACCCCCACACAGGGCATAGGGGGGCACGCTCAGCCGTGCCCGACGCTTTGTGACCCCCATGGGCTCCCCGTCCATGCAATTTTCCAGGCAAGAGTACCGCAGTGGGCTGCCTGCCTGTCCTCCTTCAGGGGATCTTCCGGACCCAGGGATCAAACCCAAGTCTCTTCCATCTGCCATACTGGCAAACGGGTTCTTAACCAGCTGAGCCGCCAGGGATGCCCCCCCACCACACAGTTCAGTTCAGTCGCTCAGTCATGTCCTACTCTTTGCGACCCTATGAACCACAGCACACCAGGCCTCCCTGTCCATCACCAACTCCCAGAGTTTACCCAAACTCAGACCCACTGAGTCAGTGATGCCATCCAGTCATCTCATCCTCTGTCGTCCCCTTCTCCTCCTGCCTTCAATCTTTCCCAGCATCAGGGTCCTTTCAAATGAATCAGCTCTTCAAATGAGGTGGCCAAAGTACTGCAGCTTCAGCTTCAACATCAGTCCTTCCAATCAACACCCAGGACCGATTTCCCTTAGGAAGGACTGCATGGATCTCCTTGCAGTCCAAGGGACTCTCAAGAGTCTTCTCCAACAGCATAGTTCAACAGCGTCAATTCTTTTCCACTCAGGTTTCTTCATAGTCCAACTCTCACATCCATACATGAAAAACTATAGCCTTGACTAGACGGACCTTTGTTGACAAAGTAATGTCTCTGCTTTTAAATATGCTGTCTAGAATGGTCATAACTTTCCTTCCAAGGAGTAAGCGTCTTTTAATTTCATGGCTGCAATCACCATCTGCAGTGATTTTGGAGCCCCCCAAAATAAAGTCAGCCACTGGTTCCCCATCTATTTGCCATGAAGTGATGGGACCTGATGCCACAATCCTTATTTTCTAAATGTTGAGCTTTAAGCCAACTTTTTCACTCTCCTCTTTCACTTTCATCAAGAGGCACTTTAGTTCCTCTTCACTCTCTGCCATAAGGGTGGTGTCATCTGCATATCTGAGCTTACTGATATTTCTCCTGGCAATCTTGATTCCAGCTTGTGCTTCATCCAGCCCAGCTTCTCATGATGTGCTCTGCATAGAAGTCAAATAAGCAGGGTGACAATACACAGCCTTGACGTACTCCTTTTCCTATTTGGAACCAGTCTGTTCTTCCATGTCCAGTTCTAACTGTTGCTTCCTGACCTGCATGTAGGTTCTCAAGAGGCAGGTCAGGCGGTCTGGTGTTCCCATCTCTGTCAGCATTTTCCACAGTTCATTGTGATCCGCGCAGCCGAAGGCTTTGGCAGAGTCGGTGAAGCAGAAGTAGGGGTTTTCCTGGTGGGACCCTCTTGCTTTTTTTTTTTTTTTTTGGACACAGACCCAGTGTCAAATAAAGGCTTTGAGATGGGAAATCCATAGAACACTTTACCGCTCAAGGCTTACAACACATGTCCCTGCACAGATGCACATCTACAAAAAAGCTAAAAGGGTGTTCACAACAAAATTGTTTACAAAGAAGGAGAGGAAACAGGGCAATGTGCCCTGGGAGCAGAAGACCAGTTAAGCTCCACACATCCAGACACCAGAATGCTATACAGTCAGAAAGGATGCTTCGTGACCATCATTTCTTCCCATGAAGAAGTATTTAATATTTTAGGTTAAAGTGTGAGTTTTACACGTTATTAAAAGCATAAAACTATTACGAGTATTATCATCCCCTTCCTGTCAAACTGAATACAGAGGAAAAGGTTTCCAAGGTCGTGGTCAGAGGTGTTACGGGGGCGATCTTCAGGGAATGAGATTAAAGGGATTTTCTTTCTCAGGGCTTATCTGCATGTGTTCTTACTGTGAACAGATAGTGCTTTGTACAGTTTAACAAAAAAGAGATGAAATACATAATTTAGCTTTTAAAACCTGGGAGCACTTTCACCCATGTTATCTCCTGTAATCCTCAAAACCAGAAGCAGAGGAAGGGCTCCCACCGCTGGCCCCCTAACCGCCAAATCCGACCCGAACCGTCTACACCGGCGGCAGTGTTTCTTGCAGCTTCTCCCTCTTTCTTCCAAGCTCTTCTCCTCTGGCGGGGGGCCCTAACTGAGGTCTCTGGGGACCCAGGAACAGGCCTGAGGGGGGGGGCAGGCACAGGCAAACTGAGTCACACACTAAAGCAGGCGTGTCCGGGAAGTACCGCCTCCTGGAGACAACACTGAAAAAATCATGTACTTATGTTTGGGGGGTCGGAGGGCATGCTGCGCGGCTCGAGGGATCTCAGCCCCCTGACCAGGCGCTGAATCTGGCCCAGCAGTGAAAGCGCAGAGTCCAGCGGCACTGGACAGCCAGGGAAGTCCCCGTATTGTCAAGATGCCGTGGCCCCCAGCACGGGGGCCTGTGCCCGGCCCTCCAGAGCACCCTCTTCCCAGCCCCTCTCGCTCCAGCAGGCTCCTTCCCTGGCGGCCAGTTCCCCAGAACCCCCCTTCTTCCTGTGTTTCCCACCACCTGTCCTCTGACCTATGGTCCCATCTGAGATCTGGGTCCTGCAAGACTGCCGCTCTCTCATCCTGGGGCTGACAAATCACAGGAAGCCGTGTGTCCTCCTAGGGGGAAACACACACTGAATTTCACGATGGCTCTAGGAGGCCTGCACCCTCCTGAGGCCTACCCATGACTGGGCTCTCCAGTAGGCTGAATAGCATCCCTCCCAGATCCTACGTCCTCCCAGAACTTCAGAATAGGACCTTATTTGGAAATCCAGTAAGTCCCCTACATAAGAACCTTTGAGCTGCAAACGTTCAAAGGTTCAAACATGCACTGGCAGGCCCAGTCACGTAAGCTATCGACAGCTCACGAGCCTGGCGGACATATGGTCACGTGCGTGCCTCCTCTGTAGATGGCTGTGCCGTGGGGTCCTTCACAGGAGCGTACAGAGGACAACAGGGCAGCATCTTTATTTCAAGCCCGGCATGTCCGGAAGCAACAGCAATGCAGCTGGGAGCCGTCGCTCAGCCACCCAGACATGCCCAGCTCTTCTGCTGTCCCATGGACTGCAGCCCGCCAGGCTCCTCCGTCCAGGAGATTTCCCAGGCAAGAACACTGGACTGGGGTGCCATTTCCTCCTCCAGGGGATCTTCCCAACCCAGGAACCAAACCCGCGTCTCCTGCACTGATAACCGGATTCTCTACCACCGAGCCACCTCAGGGGCTGATGTAGCTGGTACTACTGTACTTTGCAAGGTACTGTACCGTAAGATTAGAAATCCTTTTTTGTGTTTGTTTTTAAATGTTATTTGTGTGAAAAGTATTATAGACCCATTACAGTTTCCCTGGTGGCTCTGATGGTAAAGAGTCTGCCTGCAATATAGGAGATCTGGGTTCGATCCCTGGGTGAGGAAGATCCCCTGGAGAAGGGAATGGCAACCCACTCCGGCACTCTCACCCAGAGAACCCCATGGACAGAGGACCCTGGCGGGCTAAGGTCCATGGGGTTGCAAAGAGTCAGACACAACTGAGTGACTAACACTTTTTACATTTCCGAATACGCGCGTGCAGGCCAGAGTCCCCTGGCGCGCCCGCCCCGTGGCTGCCTCTCTGTCAGAGCCTCCAGGGTGCCCCTCGCCCACCCCGCCCTTCTCAAGTATCCCTGCTTCATGCCGACTCCGTCCACCCAGGCTCTGAAGCCAGCACCCTCAGCCACAACTTACACCCTCCCCTCCCACATCCTATTAACAAAACAAAGCAAAAATTAAATTACTTCTAACACACCCCCAGTCTGCTTTCAAGAGGGCCGGATGGTTTGAAATTCTAATTTGCTTTCCAAGGTCTTAAAATAATTTCACAAGAGCCGCAGCAACGCCGCCCCCATCCCCGCCTGCATCACACAGCAGGATCAGACAGCAGGACTACCAGGAGACACATCAGAACCGTGAGGAGAGGACAGTGTCTGGACAACGGGAGGACTGGGAACAGCTCCCTGCCCCCCAGACCCCGGGGGCCGTCTCGGGCAGGACCCCCGGCCCCTCTGGACTGCAGCTCTCCCATCTGGAACGCGACGCGGGAGGCGTTCCAAGTCTGCTCAGGCTAAAGTCCCTTCCTGGCTGCTGCCAGTCACGAAATCAGAGCCGCTGACCCGATCTGGACTCTGGACTGTGATGAGAGTCCTCGGGGCTCCTCCAGATGCAGTCCCCCTCCCCGGGCACGTGGAAGAAATGTCTCGGCGAGGCCGAGACCGGTTCTGGCCTGTGACTCGTGAGCAGGAGCCGCCCCCCCGGGCAAAGGCACTAAGTCAGCTCCACCTGCTGCCCCCTTAGCCGTGACCACGGGGCCCCTGGGGCTTCCCAAGGGAGGCGCAGCAGTGAAGACCCCGCCCGCAGGGCAGGAGATACAAGAGACGCGGCTTTGATCCCTGGGTCGGGAAGGTCCCCCGGAGAAGGAAACGGCAACCCACTCCAGGATTCCTGCCTGGAGAATCCCATGGACAGAGGAGCCTGGCGGGCTGCAGTCCATGGGGTCACAGAAAGCCGGACCCGACTGAGTGAGCACACAATAACAGAAGTGCCACGCCGAGATGGCGGAACCAGGGCCCACCCTCGGTCTCTGAGTTACAAAGCGGGAGGGAGGGAGCCGCCGGAGAGCCACCAGGTTCGTCTCAGACCTGAGGCAGGCAAAAGCCGGACCGGACTGTCTCAGCCACTGAGGCCCCAGGACGTTTGTCAGAGCAGCACGCCTGGCCTCGCCTGGCTAACGCAGGTACTGTTTCTCATCTGATAATGAGGAGTCTGGGCAGGAAGTTAGGGAAAGTGAACGTGAAGTCACTCAGTCACATCTGATTCTTTGCGACCCCTTGGACACCAGACTCCTCCGTCCATGGGATTTTCTAGGCAAGAGTACTGGAGTGGGTTGCCATTTCCTTCTCCAGGGGCTCTTCCCGACCCAGGTATCGAACCCAGGTCTCCCGCATTGTAGACAGATGCTTTACCGTCTCAGCCACCAGGGAAGTCCAGAAAGTAAAGGGGCCTTCCACAAACTCACATGCTGACAGCAGTCAAATCCAGTGAGACAGAGACTTCATTGGTGGTTCAGTGGTTAAGACTCCGCATTGCCAATGCAGAGGGCATGGGCTTGATCCCTGCACAGAGCATCCAGAAGATTTAGAAAAAAATTTTTCGTTAAAAAATAAGCAGACAGTGAGACAAAGATTTGAATGAGCAAGGGGGTGAGTGGTGGGGGTCTCGGATTGCCTCTAACACAGGCCAGGTGCCAGGCGCAGGACAGAGGACAGAGACAGCTTCCCAGAGAGGCCCACCCCAGCTGAATGTTAAAGGGACGGACGCATGCAGAGGAAGGAAAGGTCTGAAAGAGGAATCAGCAGGCACAAATACCCAGAGGAGAAATCAAACACGGAGCTGTGAACTGTCGAACGTGGCTGAAATCTCAGGGGTGTGCAGGGAGACGAGGACTGGAGAGGCAGAGACAGGAGCCCCTGCGTGGGGAGGGGGCGACCAGAGGCTTTCCCGGGTCGTGCCTGGAAAACCAGGGGCAAGGCGGCCTGCAGACGTGTCTGTCCTGACCCGGAAGAGCCTGTCACCGGTCCATCTGTCCATCTCCCCATCGGCCGCTCAGCTCTGGCACTTCTGCAGCCGGCAGGAGTGTCAGTCAGCGATGGGGAGGGTGGGCTCCCGGGACCCACCACCGCTGGCTCCTGGGTTCAAGCCACAGACACTCCACCTGAGGGCAGCCAGACCCCACATGTGCCCAGGACTGCCCACTTCCGCAGTCAGAGCAGGAAAGGCCTCAGATCTCTAGTCATCCCCCTTCTTATACAGAGAAGACAGACAGGCAGGGAGAGGGGAAACAACTTGCCTAAAGCCTCCCAGCAAACCCATGGTGCAGCGTGGGGACTGGGCCCCCAGCGAGCTCTTCTTCTCCTACTCCACTTCTTAAGATCTCAGGGTCCTTGGGATGCATGGTTCGCCAGAAACTGGCCCTCTGCTGATTCGGCAGCCACGCCCAACAACACACCTTCCAGCGACTGGCTGTCAGTTCTGGCTTAATGTGCACTGAGGAGGAGAAAGATGACCCAGGATCTCAGGGGCAAATGTTGAGCTCGGACGCCTCCAAGGGTCCCGGCAGAACCAAGGCCCTGTGCTCCGCCAGCCCCGGGCTCCTCCCCACCCGCACTCCCCAGGAGCCTGAAAGACACCCTGGGGTGTGGCCCGAGAGTGCTTCAGCCTCGCAGCCTCTCTGCGCCATGAGGCTCCACTGAGAAGACAGCAGGCCCTGTGCACCAATACTAGAAGAATCTCAAGGCTTGGTGCCCGGGGAACCATTTCCTGTTCACCCCGAAATGCATGCTGGCTGCTGGCAGAACATGTGTTATTGGATAAACACGTATCTCAGAATGCAGCAATTCCCAACTGCTCCCCCAAACCTGAACCCGTCTCCCATTCAGCTCTCAAAGCAGCCAACGGGCACCTCCACCCGTGGCACCAACTTCCACAGCACAGACATGACGAGGCAGGAAAAGGCCAGAGGAGAGGTCCCCGGCCCAGATGGCAGGCTCGAGCACGCCGTCCACCGCTCTGCTGCCCCCTCGCAGTCGCGACAGACATCACTCATCAATCACAGTACCCTCCCCTACTGAGCACAGCCCATTCCAGTCAGCAGCGGCCATCTATCAGAGCCGGCACACGAGAGCAAAGCCACTTTCCACACCTGCCATCACAGCCACGGATCTCAGACACGGGGGCTGCCTTTCACCTCTGGGCACACATCTGTCTGATGTCGTGAGTGAAAGAATCAGGACACACCTAGACGTGGAAGGCAGCATGCCTGGGAAAAGGGATTTCAAGCTCCTGCTGAGCAAGAGCTGCTGGGCACACGGAAGTGACGGGCAGGGGGAGGTGGCGTTTGCACGATGCCAAACACCAGGCAGCACTCTGGAGAGGCCAGGAGGCGCCTTGGGACTCCTTGAGACTCCCTGAGACTCCTTGAGACTCCCTGAGGCTCCTTGGGAGCCAGGACACAGAATTTCAGACTTCCTGGAGGCTCTGGCGGGGTGAAACATGTATGTTACTTGCATTTTTCACTTCCTCTGCTGTGGTTAGGTTATTGGCTTAGAAAAAGGAAAAGAACAGGGACACACAGGTTCCCCCGGAGGGAAAACGTGAAAAGCAAGGTCACCATGAGGACTGGTGCTAGAACCAGGCTTAATACCCTCACAAGTGCGCCAGGCAAAGGGATGTGCGTGAGATTGCCCAGACTGCCAAGGCTGCAGATGGTGCCGCCTGCCTGCGCGGGGAAACGAGGCCATCGGGACATGCGGCAGGGAGGAGGAAGAAGTGGGGAGGCGGAAGGGAAGCCAGGACGCCTGGAACAGGAGCAAGGCAAGCTCAGGACCAACACGGAGGCTCTTGCAGCCACTCCAGGGACTGAGCCTCCCAGCTTCACGGCCCCAGGGGCTGACACAGGATCTGGTTCAAAGCCATCATCTTTGCCATCGTCTAAGCCCACAGCAGCACCTCCCGAAGAGGACAGGTCTTTCTGGAGCCAGTGGGAAGGGCAAGGGAAGGCTGCTTGGGCAGGTCGCACCCCTGGGACCTTCCCCTGGTCTCGTCTCTTCCGTCCGCAGCTCCAAGGCCTTCCGTGGCTCCCTGTGGCCCTGAGGGACAGGTCCCAAGTCTTGATCAGGCAGCAGAGGCTAGAGGCATCTAGCCTGTCACTTCCTGCCTGTGTGGCCGTGGCCAGTGACCCCACCACCTGCCCCTCGGCATCTCCGCAGCAGAGATAACGACGGCTGCTCCCAGCTCTGAGGACAGGAGGCGATGCTCCCTGCACACCAGATCTCAGGGTTCTCTGTCATTGCCATCGGTCTGTACGAGACCTCCCACGACTCTTCTTCTCCAACCCTCAGAGAATAACAGCAGTCACGTGGGACCTTCTGTCACCTCTCAGACACGCTGTATTCCCATCGCTGCCCTTCTGCCTGCAGTGACCTTCCTTTCACCCCACCTTACACTCCAGGTAACTTTTCTGCATCCAGTCCTTTCACTGAGAAGCCTCCTCCAGGAAGCCCTCCCTGACTCTTCCAGGTAGACCAGAGGCTTCCCCGCTGTCCGAGGATGCCCCTTCCAGCTCTAAGATCCCCTCTCCACCCCACGCTGGCTTTACAAGGCTTTGTCTGTCCACCACACCAGACAGAGACATCCGGGGCAGGTGAGGGTTAGGAAGGAGGGAGGTCAGGAGAAACCCCAAGGAGCTCCGAGGGAGAAGTGCTCACACCTACACAGGGCATGCAGCTAGGTCAGGGAGCATCACCTCACCCAGAGAGCACTGTCTTTGGGAACGGAAGGGGCTGTGAGCGTTCACTGTCCACAGTCACAGGCGGCAGCCCCTGCGAGGGCCTGCAGCCTGCTGAAGGTCTGCCCTGGTCCAAGCCTCCAACGGCTGCCTCTGAGCGTCACCTCCGGGCACGCCTGCGCTGATGGCGCAGACCCTGCTGACTATTCTGCCCGGCCTCCGGCACCCCACATCCACTGCTCTCTACAAAACCTGCAACGCCTCCCCCTGCCTGCCCAGCCCGCTGCTGACGGATGAACTTCCTGGCCACCCCCACCCCAAGAGGCACCTCTCTCCCCTTCACTTCCATAGAGTTAACAGGCTCCGGAAGCCCATCGCTGGGGTGGGCAGGGCGCCCCCCTGGATGCACAGGTCCCTCCCAGGACCCCCATTCCTGGCCCCCACTCCGCTGGACACCTTGGGCCCCAGACTTCCAGCCTGATGTCAGCCCTGGGTCTCAGCACCTGTTAGGTGAGCTTGGGCCAAACACTGCCCCCTCTGACCTCAGTTTTTCTGCAGGCAGGCTGAGAGAGTCAAGAGTTAATTCTGCTCCGATCTCACGAGTCCCTTCCAAGGAGCCATCGGGACCACCCTCCCTGCAGCCCGGGGAAGAAGCACTTTCCAGAAACCTCTAGACTTCTCTCTCCTCACTCCCAGGCTCCAGGGCCAGCGCGCCCACATGTGAACCAGACTGTTTTTCAATGGTGGCTAGAGTCAAAGGAGAAGGCTGAGAAAGACAAGGCGGGCACACCCCACGAGGGGAGACACGTGTCACCAGACTGGATGAAGATGCCGGCAGGAGACTCCAGGAGGAGCTCCTCAGCCTCCTTCCAGCTGCCTGGGAACTGGCTGCCCCATCGCCGCTCAGTCCAGTGCTCCCAAGCACGCGAAGCTGCTTCAGTCGTGTCGGACTTTTCACGGCCTTCTGGGCTGTGGCAGCCAGGCTCCTCTGTCCATTGGATTCTCCAGGCAAGAACACTAGCGCGGGTGGCCGTGCCCTTCCCCAGGGGGTCTTCCCAACCCAGGGACCACGCCCGCGCCGGCTACATCTGCCTGAACCGGCAAGCGGGTTCTTTACCACGAGCGCCCCCGAAGCCCTCTGGTGCCCCCAGCTGCCGTCAAAGCAGGGAGCGCTCTGACGTCACCCCGCTCACCGCGCCCCAGGATCCCGGCCCAGCTGCTCCTCAAATGCGCTAAGGCACGCGCCTGCCCGGGGACCTCTGCGCCTCCTGCTCCCGCTGGAACCCCCTCCCCCGACAGCCGCACGGCTGCGCCCGCCCCACTCTCGACTCTCTACTCGGACAGCGCCCTCTCCGGGGCTCTTCCTCGGCCCCTGGGGAGTTAAAATTGGAAGCTTCCTCAAGTGCTCTCCGGAGTCCCAGCCCCACCCCCTGCTGTATCTTCTCCCTTCACACTGACGGCCATCCAACATCCCGGAAGCTGCGCACCAGCAGGGTGCTTGTCTGTCTGACACTTACTGAGCACCTACTAGGCACCAGGAGCTGTGTCTGGCCCTGAAGACGTAGCAGTGGGCCAGGCAGTCCACACCCCTGCCTTGGCACAGCTCTCAGCCAGCAATAAACCAAGACGCCCAGGGTGGCTGAGACCAAGGGTACCACAGCTGCTCAGCTGGGAAAAGAGTGTCCCCTTTGCCCAAAGGGGGAAATGCAAGACCAGGACCAATACAGGAAGCCACTGTCTGCAAGGCCACAGAGCCTTTGCTCATAAAAGCCTCCTACTGCCCGCCCACTGGGGCCAAATGAGCCCAGGTCTGGGACTCAAGAGAATCCCAGACTTTAATTCCCCATCTGCGGCCTTCAGTCTGCACCTCAGATGGTGCTTGTCTGTGAAAACAAATGAAGAGACACCTCTGGGGTCCTTGTGAGAACAGACCCCCACCTCTGACTACTCTCAACGTGCCAGGCACCACACAGACACGACTGCACCATACCCTCTTTATCATCCTAAAAGGTGGCATCACTACCCAGAAAACGGAAGCTTCGAGACCCTGTCAGTCCCCCAGCAACCAGCATGGGCCAAGCTCTGTGCTCCCACGTTGCACTGTCACTTCATTTAATCTCCCATTAACGCTGTGGGAGAGATCCTCATCCTATCTCCATCTCACAGGCAGGGGAAGCTGGGCGCAGAGAGGCTCAGAAGTGCGCCCAGAGTCACACAGCCGATGGGAGAGCACAAGTCTGAGCCCCTGGGACACTGTCTCTTTCTCCTCCAAGCAAGACCACTCCCCTAATGACGCAAACTAGGACAGAAACCAGCAGTCTAAAAAAGCTCATTCCAGATACAACACTTCGAGACTGTCAGGCACAAATATACACATGTGAGTGGGGCTGAGCTACCCCTTTGCTCGGCCATTTCTGAGACAGCCAGCACTTGTTCACACCTGAGAGAAAGTGCTTTCCGGGCATTCTCACTTCACTGCCACTGTTAAGGTCTCTCACGTCGATGAGGGACCGGCGAGGTGCGACGGCGTGCCTGAGCTCACGCGGCAGGCTGCGGGGAGCAGTGGACCCCGGCTCCAGACTCTTCCAAACTCCAGCCCAGGGCTCTCCTGACCTCAGGGGGCGCCAGCAGGCACCCAGCTGGTGGCAGGGAGCTGCCTGCACTAAGTCTGCTTCTCCTGAACACATAAAGCAGGAGTCTAATCCTTGTTATTAGTGTAAATAACATTCTGGCCAAGAAAGCAAGCCTGCTGCCTCCCCAAGGGGCTTCGGGGGATTACGTCTACACTGTCCGCTGCAGCGAGGACAATAACCAGTTGACTCTTATTAAAACTCCAATAATGCTGGTGTGATTGCGGCTTTGACAAGCGCACTGCTGTGCGCGGGGGTCAACCACATTAGGAAAACATAATTAGACTAATAAATTCTGGGCAATCCTTTTGTGCTTTTTCCTCCCTCTTTGTTCCAAGGAGGAGCCACGTACCAGACCTCATTGCCCACGTGGAGGCCCCGTGGTAGACTCTGCTGCTAAGGAAAGCAGACCACAGCAGGCCTGGGCCTGACTGGAGAAAAGCCCCAGGCCCAGGGTGCGCCAGCCACATGGCAGAGGCTCTGGGGAGCTGGGGATGAGTGAGGGGGGCTGGACTTAGTAGAGGACCCGGTGTGGTACCTTGAGATCTGAGAGACCAGCTGACAGGAGTCACAGGGGAGACAGATGTTAGGGGAGGCTCAACTTCACTCAAGCCCCCGGGCCACCCCAGCCTTGAACTGCAGAGCGCCAGCCCCCCACCTGGGGGCAGGCAATACTTACAAGGAAGTCCCTATTTAGGAGCCCCTCCCATGCCTCCTAACACCCAACTTTTCAAAGTCTGGCCAACTCGGCTAGAGTGCTTGTTCGGAAAACGCAGATCTGTTCCAGGGCAATCCCTGTATTAGGGGACAATCTGAGCATCGTGCAGATTTTACATTTGCTTCCACAAGATTTCACGCACAAGAAACAGCAGGTAGAACACCTGCCCTGCTGAGCCAGGTAGGAAGACAGACGCGCGCCTCACTAGACCACGGGGCCACAAACCTCCCTCCCATCGCTTCCCAGGGCCCCTCACACCCTCCCCCTCTCCCTTGGCCTAGTTTACGCTTTTCTCTCCATCCTCTCGCCTCTTCTTTCGGCATCTGCTTTCGTTTTCCTTCCCCCTGCACACCGGCGGCAGGCGTGCGAACTGCGTGGGCGGCCAGCAGGCAGGACGGCACACACACCCACGAGCGAACGCCGGGTGTCCTTCGAGATGAAGTGCCGTGCTTATTAGCTTCACACTTGTGTGTTTCCTAACCTTAGCCGTGGACAAAACACGGCTACCGTTTCATCCCATTTCTATGTTTATGTGCTTGACTGTTGCGCTCTTAACCCCATCTTCCCATAAGCCCTGGGTTTTACTGTGATTTCATGTAGCATGCCTGATGGTGTTGAGGCAATCGGAAGGGTCTGTTACAGAGAAGGGGTGGCTCTTCTCATGCACAAACCATCCTGTGAGGCAAGAGCGGGACGGGGATCACGGGCCCGTCACACGGGCGGGGACGTGACGCCCAGGGCGGGTCAAGACTCACCAGTGATGTCACGCTGGCCGCAGCCCTGGGTTTTCATGTTGATGGCAGGACAGCCAAGTGAGAACAGGCTCAGAGTTACGTCCCAGCTCTCCCGCTCAGCTCTGCACCCCGAGCAAGCTATGAGCCCCTCTCCATGCCTCAGTCTTCTCAGCTACACAATGGGAAGAGCTCAGAGTGACTGTGGCGATTATAAAGTCAGTCAGCATAGCAGACCAGCGACTCTCACACTGCTGCTAGCTCAATGCCTGGGGCACTGTCACTACCCCCAAAACGGTGGCTACACTCACTACCAGGCCCCCGTAAACTCCAGCGGCAGCTGAAAGATGGACGTGGCTGCGGATGCCGGGTTAGCAGCTGCAGGCTCTTGCTGCCAGACCCAGATTCAAATCTCAGCTCTCCCTTCCTCTTCTGCGGCCCCAGAGGGGTATCTGGGCTCAGCCTCAGTGTGTGCATCCACATGATGGGGTAAAACACCCCTCCCTGAGCAGCTGAGGATTCGTGGACTCCCCCATGGGAGTCGCGCGCACAGGGGGCCCAGTGCGTGAACCCCAGGACCCCCCACCCAGCAGACCCATTCACCGTCACCCTTGACTCAGTCACTTTCTCTGCCCCCGACTCAGCCCCACTGCCCTGTGGGCCCAGAGAGGTTTGCGCTAGGCTGGAGGTCCTTCATCCCTGCCACCCGCCCGTGCCCTGAAGATGCCAGCACGCAAGGCCAAGAGAGGACAGACGCAGCGGCCACGTCCGGAACGGCAGCTCCTCCTTGACCCTCCCAGTGCAGCCCAGCAGCCCGGGCCCAGGGCGGACGTGAGGGCAGAGCTGGAGCCCAGCAGCCCGGGCCCAGGGCAGACGGGAGGGCAGAGCTGGAGCCCAGAGCGTCCCGGGCCCAGGGTGGACGGGAGGGCAGAGCTGGAGCCCAGAGCGTCCCGGGCCCAGGGTGGATGGGAGGGCAGAGCTGGAGCCCAGAGCGTCCGTCGGCAGGGACGCTGCATTTCACGTGCGCTCACTCATTTCATGTTGAGTGGCAGAGAGGCCTGGCGTGCTGCAGTCCACAGGGCTGCAGACAGTTGGCAAAGAATCAGACACGACTGGGCGACTGGACAACCACCACCCATTTCAGCCTCGTGACCACCGTGTCAAGGAGGTAACACACTTCCACTTCGCAGATGGGGAAACTGAGGCTCAGAGAGGCTCACAAAGGTAAGAAGCCGCAGCGCTGGGGCCTGAGCCAGCTCCGTGACTGCAGTCTTGGTTCCCGTCCTGCCCCCTGCCCCCACCCCGCCTAGCTGGCGGGCCCGGCCGTGTGGCCAGCTCCTCCTCTACCCCCCAGCTCCCTCCTGTTAAAGAGGAGCAATGCCAGGTCCAGATGACTCAAGAAGAAGAGGGCAAGGTGCTCTGAGATCAGGAAAGGGACCTGGAAGAGGGGAGCTGCCCGACCAAAGGGACCTGGAAGAGGGGAGCTGCCCGGCCAAAGGGACCTGGAAGAGGGGAGCTGCCCGGCCAAAGGGACCTGGAAGAGGGGAGCTGCCCGGCCAAAGGGACCTGGAAGAGGGGAGCTGCCCGGCCAAAGGGACCTGGAAGAGGGGAGCTGCCCGGCCAAAGGGACCTGGAAGAGGGGAGCTGCCCGGCCAAAGGGACCTGGAAGAGGGGAGCTGCCCGGCCAAAGGGACCTGGAAGAGGGGAGCTGCCCGGCCAAAGGGACCTGGAAGAGGGGAGCTGCCCGGCCAAAGGGA
>CM035293.1:53283123-53297599 GCA_020226075.1 Hydropotes inermis
GGGGCAGGAGCCCACCACGCCCAAGGCACTCTGCTCCAACGGTAGGTACCTTGAGCTGCTGGAGGCCTCAGACCCAAAAAGTCATCAGAGCCAGAGGACACCCCACGGGGTGGTGGGGACAAACTCTGTCGTCCTTCCCTGAGTACAGTCACCACGCACCCTGGCTCCCCACAGCTCTTTCTCGGCCAAATATTTTACTGCCTTCAACCCACCCTCCAGGGATGAAAAGGATAATGAATAAGATAAAGATAATTTCAGTGACTAACATTTAACGAACATATAATAGGCATTATTCTACATCAAGAATCAGCAAACTCTGGCCCGTGGGCCAAATCCACCCGCCTGTCTGTTTTACATGTATGGCTTGTGAGCCAAGAATGGTTTTTGCATGTTTAAATGGTTAGGGAGAGGGAATCAGAAAAAGAGGACTCCCTGGTGACACATGGCAAGTAGATGAAATTCAAATTCCAGTGTCTATAAAAATAAAGTTTTATTGGAACACAGCCCTGTCCATCATTTACATATTGGCTACAGCTGCTTTCAAGTTACTACGGCAGAGCTGAAGAGTTTGGCAGAGACTCCAAGACCCAAAAAGGCTCAAATGTTTACTATCTGGAACCTTTACAGGAACAGTTTGCAGGTTCCTATTCTAGGTGCTTTACACGCACCATCTCGATCCTCAGCAGAAGCCACGAGGAGCTGCCTACTGTGACCTTCACTTCACAGACAGCAAGTAGGAGCTCAATCGCCCAGCTGCCTCGTGGCGGCGGAGCGCAGCCTGGGACCCAGTCACGTGACGCGTGTCTGCGTCTCACCCACGCCCCTCGTCCCATCGGAGCCCAGGGCTGACGTCTGTCACACGCCGCAGACCGTGGCGCACCTCCCCTGCACCTATCGGCCCTCCTGGCTTTCGCTGTGCCTCGTGGGAACGACCAGAACACCTGGTCAGCTCCTCGGCCACTGGGACCCCGAAACCTCTTCTAACCCTTGTGGCTCTTTGTGGTCTTTCCCAAGTCCACCCATAAATGGGCCTATAAACCCACTGCTCTCTGGATACTAAAAAAAAAAAAATCGATCCACAAGCACCCTCCAGTCCAGGGACAGCAGCAAATATGATAAAGTCAGTAGCTCTCGCCAGAGGTCTCTAAAACTTTATGAGAGCCAATAAATCTTGTTCTCGGGCTGCCCACTGGCTTAGAATAAACCCATCCTGCCCACCGTCTCCCAGAAGCAGAAAGCAGAAGTCCCTGGGACCGCTGTCCAGGTTATGGAAATCTCAAGGCCTCCCTCCCCACTCTTCGCTGTGAATATAGGATGAGGGGAGACGCTAGCATGCTCTGTTGCCATGGAAACTAGGCTAGGTTACATCTGCATCAGGAAGGATTAAAGACAGACGTTAGAGGCGGAAGTACTCCAGAGGGAGGTCCAGACACACGGGTCCCTAATCTGAGATTAAAGTTTCTCAACGAGGTTTCTGCCCCATTATTAACTCTGAGCTTAGATGCACATTATAAACCACAGAGCTCATCCATAAATACAAATCAATATATCTGGAAGGCAAATATTTGATTTTTATTTATATGCATATTAAATAGAGCCGTATCTCAGCCAGCTAGAAGAAACCCAAACAAAACAGCCCAGGCGCTGCAAGCTAGCAACCCACCGGCCAGCATCAGACCATGGAGCCGCCATTACCGGCCTCCACAAAATCCTAACTAAGGTGCTAGCATTTAAAACTTGAAATCTTCTTCCAGCACAATTCAGAGTTCTGCCTTTTCTGGAAAGGAACCTAAAGATTGGGCGGTAGCAACCCTAGGCAGCAGCGACCAGCTGGCGCTGACGAGGGACCATCCCTGCATGTCAGGCCCCTGTCCTCGGCATCCTCCACACCTTCTCTCTCCTGGAGGGTCCCTGCATATGTCCCCAGCATGCTCTTCACACTTTGTCTCTTCTGGAGGGTCCCCACAGGCTTCCAAATTTGTGACATGCCACGTGAGGACCTGCACCCCCATTTTACTGCTAGAAACACCGAGACCTACAGAGGAAAAACATCGTGCCTAAAATGCAAGAGTAGATTCATAACAAAACTGGTCTCCCAACATAAGACGAACAAGCAGCACCCAACCTCGCACCTGATGAAGGCAAGTAAGAAGGCTAATATCTGTCAGCTACAAACGTGTCTAAGGTAAAAATTAGACTTTTCTGCTGACTCCAACTTTGCCAGCTTCGCTCCATCTCTTTGCAGGGAGCAGGGAAGGAGGAGGGAAAGCTCTGCAGAGACAGGGAGAATGTCTCCTCAGACCCTCCCCAACCCCCGTCTCCCACCACCCCTGCTGGCCCACGGCCGTGCCCAATGCTGTCTAGGACACGGAGGAAGAAAAGGCTGGGGGGAAACAATGGGGCCGCAGCCCAGGACAGGCGGCCAGGCAGCCCCCAACTTCGCAGCTGATGATTGCAGCTCAGGTGAGCAGAGAACATCTGCTGGGCCTGGCGCAGATCCCCTCTCTGGCACTTGCTCGCTGTGTGGCCTCGGCGAGGTCACGTCACCTCTCTGAGCCCCGTCTCTTTGGCTGCATGCAGGAGTGACAGCAGCCCTACTGGGTCACCCTGCCGTGCAGGCTGGACAAAGCCACGACAGAGCGCCCGGCAGAGTGTCAGGCCACGGGCAAGAGTCGGGTCTGACGCCTTACAGCCCCAGGGGCTGCAGCCTGCCCGACGCGTCTGTCCCTGGGGTTCTCCAGTCAGGAGCACTGGAGTGGGGAGCCACTCCCTTCTCCAGCGGAGCTTCCTGACCCAGGGGTCAAACCTGGGTCTCCTGCATCACAGGTGGTCTCTTCACTGTCTGAGCTCCCAGGTCCCCCATAAACCAGTGTACCCACGAATCCTCAAAACCCGCTCCCACCCCGGCCAGCCAGTCACCCTCCCACACCTGCTAATCAGTTCCACCCTCCACCTGCAGCTCCAGCCACACTCCCCGCTCCCCACCCGGGTGTGAATCACCAGCTGGTCTCCGCCTCCACTAAATGCAGCAGGCACATCCCCGCCTCTGAGACTTAACCCAAGCGGTGAGCCTCGCTCAGAACACCGTTCCCCACACTCACCCCTCCAACTCAAGACCACGCAGATCCAGGGTTCCCACAACCTCCCGCAGCCCCTCAACCTCTGTCCACCCTGACCTCTGCTCCTTCATTCGCCTGGAGAAACTTGGTCCTGTTCGCTAATATTCCGTAAGGCGCCACCTTTAGCATCTTGAAGGATGTGGCTCACACATCTTTGAGATCCTCTGGGGGGACATTAGCTGTTTATAGTGGCCACATGCCCAGCCCCTCTTCTTCTGACACCATCACCCCAAATTCCTGTCCAGGACTGATCTTCCATTCCAAAATCCAGTCTTGGTGGGACTACTGATCACAAAGTTCCAAATGCCCCCAAGCCCGACTCAAAGCCCCCTCAGTTAGATCCGTCTCTCCCAGGACATGGAATTCCATCCTGCCTGGTCCTTAAAAGCTGGGGATGCCCACCCTGGTGGTGCAAGTGGTAAAGAACCTGCCTGCCAATGAAGAATTAAGAGATGTGGGCTCAACCCCTAGGTCGGGTAGATCCCCTGGCATAGGAAATGGAAGCCCACTCCCGTGTTCTTTCCTGGAGAATCCCATGGACAGAGGAGCCTTGTGGGCTATAGTCCACGGGGCCAAAAGTGTCGGACACAACTGAGCACACACACAGTGCCCATCCTGGTGGGGTCCCAGAGACTTTGAACAGATCTTGCCAAGAGACGGCCTCCCTAGTTACCTGAGCTCCTGGCCTTTTAAAGCCAGTCCTTCAGTTCAACCTGATCCCATAAACTTGCTTCTGGTCAATTCCTTTTCTGCTGAAGTTTGCAGAAAAGAGCCCTCCCTGATTCGCTAGAACCCCCATCACATACATGCTCCCACATGCTTCCCAGAGCCAACCCACAGACACCCATCAGAGGGGCTCATGGGCACCACTTCCGTGTAGATACAGAGGCCACAACCTTCATGCTCCGAGAGAGAGCCAGGATTTCAATGACTTCAGTAACACAGCTTAATTTCCCCATGTCAGCAAACAGAATCCAAATGCACCGAGAAGCCAAGTGGGAGTGGTATCTCTTGCTTGGAAAAAATAAAAGGTGACAATGAGACGTAACTGAGCAGATTACACATAAAGCAGGTATTTCTGCAGGTGTCGAAAGTGAAACCTGAAGACCCAGTAGGAGAAACACACACGCATGGATCTTCAGGCAGTGTCCAACGAGCACAGGGCTGAGGACGCAGAGACCAAAGGACGAGACCGTCCGGCACGGAGCAGCACCGGGGCCTGGGCAGAGAGGCAGCCAGCCCGCCTCCCCAGAGAGAGGGAAGGCCCGACACGAGGCAGGGCCGCTCGGAGCTAGCGCCGGAGGAGGGGGAGAGGAGAGGTGTCTAAGGACAGCGTGCTCAGAACCACCGTGGCCTAGGCAGCCAGGACCTCCCGTGGTTGCACCACGGCAACCACCTCTGCCTGTCTCCTCGGCCGCCGCGTCGCCCCCAGCCTTCCCCAGCAGCGCGCGTCAGGTCGTTCTCCTCTGCCCGAATGCCCCTGCCACCACCCAGCACCCCCCACACTCGTCTTTCCGACCTCACCTCCTCCCACCCACACGTGAGTCCTCGAGCGGACCTCGCAGAGCCCGACCACAGGGCCTCTGCACACACTGTTCCCGCTGCAGGAAGCCTCCCCCTGTCATGTCCTCATGGCCCGCTGCTGGCTCCCCTCGGGTCTCTAACCCACCTCACCTCCTAGCTAGGGTCTCCCTCACCCATCACGGGGCCTCCTTCCTAGCTTATCTTTCTCCACGGCTCTCCCACTCTGAGATGGAATTGTCCGTCTGCTTATGGTTTGTCTCCCCCAGCTGGAACAGAAGTTCCACAGGGGCAGGAACCTTGTTCTGTCCAGGACTGAATCCCTAACACCGGGGGCGATGATTGGGCCACAGTCAGTACCCATAAACAAGGGCTGAGTGAACGAACAGAGTCCCTGAAGAAAAACCAGAGTACATCCAGGACGGCTGGCCTTCTGAATCGTTCACATGGCAGGATGATCCGAGGCCTGGCCCTGGGGACTGCCTGGGTTCCAGCCCCACCACCCGGGTCAGCACACCGACTCTGGGCTTCAGTTTCCCCTCCGTAAACTGGGGACAGTAACAGCCTCCACCACGGCAGGCTGGGAAGATGAGATGCGTTACTATACAAGGCGAAGCGGATGGTGCCTGATGAGCCGTGAGTGCCCAAGGTTATGATTTTTGCTTTTATGTGACTGTTCAAACGTCAGCAGGGTGGCAGAATCCTCAGGAGGTCTTCACTAAGGGGGCCTCTGGGAAGAAGAGGTGGGAGACAGCAGGGGAGCGCCAGATGGGGGACAGGAGACCCCAGCGCGAGCCGGGCACTGCCGCCGACACGCTGCACAGCTCAGGGAGGCACACGACTTCTCCACCCGACCGTCCGGGCCAAGTGCCCTCCCGGCTCACGGGGCTGCCATGGGACCCCAAGCTGGACCAGCCTTGTGAACACAACAGGGCAGGGGCAGTGAACCAAAGCACCCACCCCTCAGTCACGGTTCCATGCAGACAACAACCATGAAGTCAAAAAGCCAGAGTTCAAAGGTGACGGTGCTTCCAACTCACACCACGATCCCCCATCTCCCTTTGGAGATGTCGGCTGTGCTTTCAAAGCCTCAATTACAAGGGCAGGGAGTGTCACGGCTCCTCACATTTCGGTCACAATATCAGCCAAGAGCTGAGGGTTATGCAGGGGAAATTATAGTAATTACCCCTCGGGAGGGCTGGCTGCGTGAACTTCGGCTGATCTAAAACCTGGGGTGAGATTTAACTACCTGGGAGCGGGGGCAGAAACACACGGGGGACCTCTGCCTCTCATCAGGGTCCCGGGGAAATGACGCCGATGTCATAATGAACTCACAGCTCCTGTCAGGCCGAGCGACAGGAAAGAAAAGAACCCAGATGCCACATCAGATCAGTGGGCTCTGCTCTCCTGTGATCGCCACAAGGCAGACGCTGTCCTCAGAGACCTCACCTTCCAGGGCAGTAGAGACAGGACATTTCTACATGCTACAGACAAAGCGAGGAGGCTGAAGTCTGTGTCAGTGGCCCAGGGCTCAGGACAGATCCCGGAAGCAAAACCGAAGCTGAGCCCTGAAGGAGCAGGAGGAGCCAACCGGGCCTCGGTTGCTTAGTCTGTCAAATGGGTATAATTAGCGTGCCTCCCTCCTGGAGAGCACGCCTCCTTCCTGGGGCGTGACGAGTGTACAGACACGTCGGCGTGAGCTCCGGGTCTGGTCCGCTGGGTTCAAGGAGAGGCTGTGGTCTGAAGGCCAGGAGGGCGCTGTCCCCTGATGGAGCGTGAGCCCCTCTGTCCCAGACCCAGGTCAGTCACCAAGACGTGGCGGTGAAGTGGAGGAGATACAAACCCCGGCCCCAGGACCAGCGCAGGAAGAAGGCCGCCCAGCACGGCTCCCGCCGAGCCCTGGGTCACGGTCCCTTCCCACGAGCCTCCGGCTCATCCCACCCGCCTCTGAACTGGGTGCCGTAGGGACGGCACCCCTCCCCCACACCACCGCCCAGCCGCCCGCTGAGACCTGCGTCCCGGCCCCTGAACCAAGGTCTCGGTGTCGGCCTCCTGGGCAGCCTGTGACCCACACAGAGCCCGGGCCCCGGCCCACGGGAGAGCTTCTGCAGGTCTGAGGAAGACCCGGACGCCGGAGGCCACACGCAAACCGTCTGCCCATCAGCCCTCAGCCCTGAGTGCCCAGGGCCTGGAGCACAGACACTGTGAACCAGGTCCCAGCCTCCTCGCTCCCCTCCCAAGGCCCGCAGTGCAGTCACTGCACAAGGCGCGAGGGGCGACCAGCTCGGACCTGCCCCCGGGGTCAGAGGAAGGGCAGAGCAGGCAACCTGGTGCAGAAAGGTCTGCTTCTGAGCCACAAGTCTTCAGCCTGAGAACGGGAGCCTTGACTCCAAGGTGCGGAGAACTCCAGGCTCAGAGGACTTTGATCTCAGACAGCTTCTAATCCAGTCCCTCACACACCTGAGGAAAGTCTACTCTGACCCACCTGGACAATGGCCATCGGCCCCCTGCTTGCATACCCCCAGCAACAGGGCACTCACCACCTCACGTGAAAGCCCAGCACACAGGCAGACTGGTCCATTGCTAGAAAGTTCTCGGGGGCAAACCACTCCAGGACTCTTGCCTGGAAAATCCCATGGACGGAGGAGCCTGGTAGACTATAGTCCCCAGGGTCGCAAAGAGTCAGACACGACTAAGGGACTTCATTATCATCATTCTCGCTTCACAAGCCAATCCTGCCCTTTGACTCCACAGACTGAGGCTGCTCCTCATTTCATCCAACTGCAGGGAAGTCACGGGAGATCTGCTAGGGTTGGAAGGTCAACTGAGGGTGGCAGGCTCAGTGGGAGCAACCGGGGTCCAAGCCCCGGACCACCACTCAGCAGAGGTATGACCCTGGGCAAGTGACCCCTCCAAGTTTCAGCTTCCTGGTAATATGGGGGAAATAACAGTGTGCCCATTATTACATAAGGCTGGTGTGTGTGTGTGTGTGTGTGTGTGTGTGTGTGTGTGTGCGCGCGGGCGTGTGCACACACTCAGTCGCTCAGTCGAGTCTGCCTCTGTGACCCCATGGACTGTAGCCCGCCAGGCTCCTCCGTCCCTGGGGTTTTTCAGGCGAGAATACTGGGGTGGGTTGCCATTTCCTCCTCCAGAATGTCTTCCTGACCCAGGGATCAAACTGCTGTCTCCCACGTCTCCTGCTTTTCAATCGGATTCTTTACACTGAGCCACACGAGGTTACCAGGAGCCTAGCTCAGCAGCATCCCAGGAGTTCTGCAATGACATGGGAGGCACTGGAGGCAGGCAGATCACAGGGTCTTGAAAGCTGGGCAGAGGGGGTGATCTGTCCCCAGCACAGCCCTGAAGGCCTCCGTCTCTTTCACTCATGGAGAGGGGAGTGGCCGGGCAAGTCACCAATAAACGACCGTGCCCTAGGCAGGACCAGGGCCTGGCATTCCCGGTGCCTGCCGCTCATGGCACCCAGCCATGACATTCTGTCCATTCTGACATTCTGTGCCCACCCAGCCCCCAGCACCTGCACAGGAGCCCGGAGTCAAGCACAGCTCGGGTTGCGGGCAGGGGCTCGGGAGAGGCACAGAAGCGAGGCCTTCTCCGCAGGAGGCTAAGTGGGAGCCAGCCCGGAGACACTGCAGGCCTATTAACACATGGGTTTCTACGTGAACTCCCACAGGGAGCCAGGCGGGCAGAGTCAGAGGAATGAGGGCCTGGAGACAAGCAGAGTTTTTTTAAAGAAATATTCAGCCACTAAAACCCCGGCTCTGGCTCTCGGGCGAGGCCTGGGCTGCATACTAAGCAGGGCTGGCGGACCGTCAGCTGCGCCTGTGTGGGGTGAGGAGGCGGCGGCTGGAAGGAACCCAGGCATCAGGAGGAGGGTCACCGAGGGGCGCCCCCAGAGGCTGCACCACTGCGGTCACAGGCTGCCCCGGCCAAGGGCACCCAGACTCAAACAGGCCTGCCTGTGGGCATCTGCGATGTCCCCGCCCACACCCATCAAAGCAGCAGGAAGAAACACGCGAAGCAGAAGAAAATTCCCAAATTTTAGGCTAACTTCATATGAGCTGCCCAGCCTTGCCCCAGATACTCATCCAGTGATTCCCCACTACTGAGCGCCATCGACGGGCCCGGGAATATTGACATTTGGGGCCAGGTAAGGAAGGGCATCCCGTGCCGTGTGACAGATTTATTAGCATCCCTGGCCTCTACCCAGTAGGTGTCAGTAGCACCCCTGCCCCCAAGTTCTGACAACCAAAGACCCCTTAAGGGCAAAAAAAGCCCCGAAAAACATAGTAAAGATGACTGGGCTAGAGAGATAAAAGCCATTAAAGAACAAGCCTGATCTCACTGTCCCCGTTTCAAACCGTCCCTGGCACCCATCGCCCTCGGCATGGACCCCAGGCGCCGTGGCTTGACATTCAAGGCTCCACCCCACCAATGCTCACCATCCCCTGCCCCACGCCTGGCCCTCCAGCAGAACGCAGCACGGGTCATCCCAGCCCAGAAGCCTTCCTGGTTCCTGGCCTGTCGTTCTTCCAATCCTCTCGTCTGCCTGCCTTCTGCCCGTTCATGTTTAGAGTCCACTCAGATGCAGCCTCCTCCAGGAAGCCTTCCCTGCTACTCCCCACCCGGGGGGAGCTGCACGCACTCTGTGCTCCCACATCCCGCGTCGCGCTCCATCGTCTCTACTCCAACTAAGGATTCTGTAGGCAGGACCATGGTGCAGTCACCTGCTTGCCCAGGCCAGCCTTCACCCTCAGGGGAACTTGCAACAGAATGAGTGGCTCAGATGGGAAGGAATCTGCCTGCAGTGCAGGAGACCCAGGTTCAACCCCTGGCTCTGAAGATCCCCTGAAGAAGGAAATGGCACCCCGCTCCAGTACTCTTGCCTGGAAAACTCCGTGGACAGAGGAGCTTGGCGGGCTCCAGTCCACGGGGTCGCAAAGAGTCAGACACGACTGAGCAACTAATACTTTCTCTGCCTCCTACTGAAAGGGGCCTCACTCTCTGCTGTAGTCGAGAAGGGAAATCCAGGGCAGTTTCCACGGCACTTCGGAGGAAAGAATCCACCTGCCAGCGCGGGAGACGTGGCTTTGACCCCTGATCCAGAAGACCCCGCAGCCCGCAGAGCAGCCAAGCCCGTGACCCTACTAGTGAGCCTGTCCCCTGGCGCCCGTGCGCCGCCAGAGAGAGCACTGCAGGGAGCAGGCCGGGCAGCACAGCCGCAGAGCGGCCCCTGCTCACCACCGCCAGGGAAAAGCCTGCGCAGCGACGAGGACCCAGCACAGCCGAAAACCAACAAACGGTTTTCAAAAAAGAAGAGGGGAACCCAGAGCTGCAGAGGACACCGATAAACGCAATGAGGACCAGACTCTGAGGGAAAGACAGAGGGGCCCCACACCAAGGCCGGCCACCCGAGTGAGGGGCTAGCCAGAGGCCGTGAGCACATCGAGGGCCCTGGTAACCCGGAGAGCCCTGCCGCCGGCTTCCGGAGCCTCAGCTGGCTCCACGCCTTGTGGCTCTGGTTCCGTCCTCTGCTACTGGATCCGGAACACATCGCCAAACATCACCGTCATCGTGACAGACAGTACGAGAGAAGTCACTGTCTCATTAACCCTGCTGACGGCTCCCACTTAGCAGACAGAAGCTATGGCTCAGACTCTCTGGGCCATCCGCTGGTAAAGCCCAGAGCTCTGCCTCAAACTCGGGTTTCCCGACGGCGGACGCCCTCTACCCACTACACCTCTCAGCTGGAAGCCCCCAGTCCCCTGTTCTTTTGGGCAGGGGATGGCGGGCAGACGGGAAAACATAGGAGTAAGATGAAGGAACACTTTGCTCTCAGCCTTTCAGTGCCCAAGGCCGGGGCATGAGCCCAGAAACCCCGGAGAAGGCCTCCAGCTAATGAGAAATTGGGATGAAAAGATGAAATCAGCCCCTTACAAAAGCCTCTCCAAGCCTGAGGGGGATTCTCTGTGCCCTCCAAACCATCCTTTCCAGATGGGACTCACCAGACTCTCCTTCCAGGCGAGAGGTCCCACACTGTCGTCGTCCCAGGGAAGGGTGGTGGGGAGGGGACCCGGAGGGGCTCGGAGTGGCCAGGCTCCAGGCGGGGGCTCCCACCGCCAAGCCCATCCTTCTCCAGGTTGAGATGGGAGAACCATGGGGGCAGGAACATGCAGTGTGACTGAGGGAACGCGGAGGCCCCCCCCGCCCCACCCCTCATCCACGCCACCCACTTCTGGTGGTCTCAGCGCTGCTGTAACCTGCAATCCTTCCATGCCTGGGTTGGCTTGTTCACTGCCCGTCTCCCCACCCACCAGGGGCACCGGATGGGCTGGCTTCTCCTGCCCTGTTACAGCATCGGGCATCAGCGGGCACATTCACTAGGTAAACGCTGTATTTGTTAGAGAGACAGGAAGGCCAAGCCCCCAGGCCTGAAACCAACTCTCTCCACCGCAGCCCCAGCCCCCAGGCCTGTCTCATCCTTTGTAAAAGCAGTGATGATGGCTGTGTTGCTATATTACCGTCAGAAGGAGTGGGAGTTGGGGGGAAGGGGAGTGGAAGGGGACTAGGTGGGGCAGAAATGGGGGCACACGCGTGTGCCAAGGGCCAAGCCGGGACCCACAGGCATTGCACTGACAAAGCCCCCCACTATTTTAGACACCCCGAGACCCCTCTGGGGATGAAGTCATCAGCACAGTGGAAGTTCATGCAAAGACCCAAACCCCACTGTCATTCAAAGCTCACAGGGACCAATGCCTTTCCCTGGCGCCTACCCCATCACAGGGTCTTTCATCCCCTAGTGGAGGCGCCTACCCCATCACAGGGTCTTTCATCCCCTAGTGGAGTACCAGGGAAAGTTCTAGATCCTCACTGCAGCCCCAAAGCCTCCCCTCCCCAGAGATGCCCTCGCGTGCTCAGAAGGGGAAATAAGGAACTGGAGACCTGCTCCTGCCAGCAGTTTCTCCCCCGCATGCTCACGATGAGCCCACAAGGCAGGCTGACATTCCCCGCCACAGAGATGCGAGACCGAGCCCCGGGGTCACGCAGCAGATCACGGAGCTGCCTCTGAGCCACAAGCCCTGCGTGGCGGACTTCCCCCTCCACAGCCGCCAGCTGCCCAAAGGAACAAGCTGCAGGAACACCCCGTCTGGGGGGGGGGGGGGCGGTACCCGGGGAGAAGGCGTCCCTGAGGACAGGCCCCACCACAGGGCTCAGCTCCGCACAACAGCATCGGCCCCTCCATCCCCAGCGGACTCCAAACACTCCAACTACGAGGTCCCCCTCAAAGTGCCCGGCAGGGAAAGGGGCCCAGCGCCAGAGTTACCTGTCCGGAGGGGAGCCAGGGCCAGCAAGGGCGGAGGCCCGACGGCTCCTGGCCGCAGGTGTCAGCCATTTGACAACCAGCTCTAAGGAAAGAAAGCGCGGCCGGCTGTAGGCCCAGGCGTGTGCCCCCGATTTTAAAAGGCCCTAGAGGGAGGGGCAGGCCAGTTTGTACTTGACCGGAAGGTGGGCAGGGAAGGCCAGGGAGGAACGGAGAGTGACCACGGAGAGACCTCTGGCCTAGCAGGCCGGGGACTGTGTGTCTTCAGGTCGCAGGCCCAAGCCCTGCCTTTGGGGGTCTGGACCTTGGGAACCACCCTCTCTGGGTCAGGTAATTTATCTCCACCCTCAGTGCTGTTTGAATCCTTTTCAGCAAGACCCCCCATCTCGCCGGCTCACCCCAGCCAGCAGGAACTCGAGTTTGCCCCCAAAGCACAGTCTTGCTCTCAGTCTCTCAGGCAGGACGAAGGAAGAGGGCTGGACTTCAGGAGCCCCTGGCATCCCGGTGACTTCAGAGGAGTCCCTCAGCCACCTCAAACCTCCCCATCCAAGACGAAGATGTCACCTCCAACCCCAGACACAGAGGGGATAAAATGAGCCAGGCACCAGAGCAGAACCATATATGATAAGAGAACAAGGCTGAGCCCACATCCTCAAACACCTTTCCTCTCAGTGTTCCTCTGGGACAGACGCTTGGTAATTAATTGTCCCATTTCAGAGATGAAGCTATGGAAGCCCTGGGGTGTTATACACTGCTGGTCACACGGAGTCTACTACAGCGGGACCCTGGCCCAGAAAGACTGCTGCCTCTGACCAGGAGCCTGCCTCAGGCCCCAGAAGAAGACGGAGGGTAGCAGAGAAATCAGAAATGTGCATTCATTAAGCGCCTGCAGCGTGCATCCAGGATCATGCTGAAATGCCACAACCCCCAAGGTTCGAATGCAGAAGGCCCTCTTCTTCCTCCCTCTGCAGTGAAGGAGGCCCGCATAGCCCAGCCCCCCGGCCTGGCCCACCACCGGGATCTGGATCACTGTGATAAGGACATCTGCAACCTTGTTTAAAAGTCACTACCACACAATTAGAGGCACTTACCCCCTCAGAGCCATCCTTCTCCTCCGATTGGTTTTATAGCCAGTAATAACTCCTGTAAATTCCTCAACAGATGGAAATTTTATTTGACTAATCATGGCCGTTTGACTTGCTGGGGTGCGGAGGCTCGGGGCTCAGGCTGGCAGGGTGCCAGCTGAGGTGACTGTCAAGGGGCTGGGCAAAGAGCCCAGAACCCAAGGCCACCATGTGGGTCCACTCCCCAGAGGGAGCCACAAGAAGGTGTCGAAAAGTGCCAAGCACTGATCAGCAGTGGGCAGCAGAGCTCTGCCTTTTCTTGGCCCAGAGGTGCCTCCAGGCAGGGTGCTGAGACCCTTGTCTGCCCCTCGAGGCTCCATCTCTGGACACATGGGAGCTCGTGCCAGGGAGAAACCGGAAAACCCTGGCTTAAACACCCAACAAAACCAGCATTTTGGCTACAATGCCCCAAGCACATCTACCCCATGCCAGCCCCATGCCAAAGGCCCCATGGGCATCATCCCACTCAGTCCTGCCAACAATTCTGTAGATGCATGAGAACATTCCCATTTCACAGATTTACAAATAGAAGACAGAGCAGGTGCCAGAGGCACTAAGCTGAGCTGCCACCTTCACCTCAGGGAATTGAAGGTCGGTGCCCCCACAACTCACACAGGGGCAAGCAATCCTTCTAAGACCCACAATGAATCCCGTCACTGCTACCAAAAAAAAAAAAAAAAACCCACCATAAAACTCCCCGTAATTCCTCAGCACCCTCCAAAGTTAAAGTCCATTAGCCTGGCCTTCACAATGGAACTGATTCAAGGTATCTATGCAAGCAATATGAAAACATAGCACACAGATCTTGTCCACTTGACGACATGTGTGGCAAATTACTCATGAGCCCTAAACGGGAAGTGTCAACATGAAAATGGACAAACTCACGATCTACACGTACCACGTATGTCGCTTTGCAACCGACAGGAGGGAGAAAGCAGCCGCAACGCACAGAGCAAGCTCCACGGCAAGAGCAGGCCGCCTCGAGCAGGCCCGGCTAGCGGGAAGGAAGAGAACTTCGCAGAGAGCAGAACCGAGGAAACCACCCCCAAGGGCGACACAGAGCCCCGAGAACAGCCTCCCCACGGCCGCCGGAACCGAGCAAGCGCCGAGGCAGCACCCCTCGCCCAGGACAAGCGCGCGCAGGGGAGGGCCCCCCGCAGGGGAGCCCTGCGGGCAGGAGAAGGCCCTGCGGGCAGGGAAGGCCCGGCGGGCAGGGGAGCGACCCCCTCAGGAGAAGGCCCTGAGGGCAGGGGAGGCCCTGCGGGCAGGAGAGGCCCTGCGGGCAGGGGAGGGGAGCGCCCCCCGCAGGAGAAGGCCCTGCGGGCAGGGGAGCGACCCCCTCAGGAGAAGGCCCTGCGGGCAGGGGAGCGACC
>CM035293.1:53297884-53378037 GCA_020226075.1 Hydropotes inermis
ACCCCCTCAGGAGAGCCCTGCGGGCAGGGGAGCGCCCCCCGCAGGAGAAGGCCCGGCGCTCCACAGGCGCGCCCCCGGCCTCACTGCGCCGCACGCCTGCGCTCGGCGCAGAGCACCGCACACCCGTGGAACTTGGGAGAAACCCGGCCTGGGGGCTCACCGGAAGTCTGCCCTGAGGAACACCACACGGGCTGCTCACACCAGGCGTCTCATCAGGCAAGACCGCCCTCACAGAGAGGCGGGCTGTCGGCTGCTGCGCCGCGGCTGCAGGGACGCCGCGCGGGAACGCCGCGCGTGCGCACTGGAGACGCGGGCCCGCGTGCGTGCGCCAGAGCCCGGGGGCGGGGCGAGCGGCTCTCCGGCGCCCCCTACAGGGTGAGGCTGAGCTTGCCGTGTGGCTGGGGCGGAAGGGGCGAATTTAAAGGGCCCAGCTTCACTGTCAGTCCGCAGCCAAGAAGGGTGAGTTTATCCAGCCTACCCATCTCTTTGATGACTCGGCTTCCACGTGAGCCCTTCTCACGTGGAACCGAACCCCTGTATGACAACACAGCTCTGTATCTCCCCTAAGAAGACACAGCTATCCTTCTTACAAGCAAAGTTCTCACTCTCTCCATAAAATGAAGCCAACAGCCCCACAGTCATAAGACTGTATTACACCTCAAATTCAGTCACAGTTCCACGGAATATTGTTGCCTAAAAACTATACTTTAAAGCTAGCTTCCAAAAACTTACATGTGAAATATAACTGGAAAGGCGAGAAAACAAAACAGCTGCAAAGTGCGCTTATTCCACGCATTCATTCGGAAACTGCATAAATAACCTCGGGATGGGTCCATGGACCAAACAGGTCCACTGTGAGTCAGACGGGAGCCAAGACTCTCTTTTACACATCATGAGCCCCCACTTTGTCCTATGGGCCACAGTGGCCTGCAGGTCCCCGGGAATGAGTGTGAATTCAGAGCCCGTGCCTAGTAATTTAAGAACCATGTGGGCATTTCCTGTGCCCCAGTGCACAGCCACTCTGGTAAATGGCTGCCAGTCCCTGTGGGGCAGATTTGGAGGAATATTTACAGCAAGTACTTGTGGCAATGATGCAGGCTCCTGCTTCCACAGGACCTGGCCTCCAGAGGGCTTCTGGGTCTGTGAATCAACTTGGATCTGGAAACTGCAGGTTTCATGTAATACATCCAGCCCAACATTCCTGTCTCCCCAAGCCCTTGAATTCCCTCTTCCACATCACAACCCCATTAACTGTACTACCGAGTCCAGATTTCAGTAAGTCAACCAAGTAAACCGTCAGAGCCACCCTCTGCTGCACATGCTAATAATCAAACCCAGAATCTCTAGTCCGGGCATCCACAGCAATGAATTCAGCCCAATCCACTGTGATATCCTGCCCTCTTGGGTCAGAAACTCTTATAATAAACTCCCACATATGTTTCCCACGTTTCTGCTGATATATATTAGCAAAGTGCAGCAATTCTTTTGTATTTTCCCTCATAGATCCTATTGAGTCCCAGTCACCAAGGAATGGACTGAGATTTGACCCTTAAAGTCTAGTGACAAGAGAGGCTTGTTATGGTGAATCTTAAGGGAAACAGGCATCTCCTTTCAGGGTACCTGCCTCCACTGAGGTTATCACCCAGTTTTTAAGCAGAGGAAGAACAGCCTCCTCAGACACTGGAAGGAAAACTGCCACAACCCACATGGGGTGCTCAACAGCCACTTGGGATTCTGAGACCATCAGCTTCACCTGGGTCCCACAGACATCCCCACCCCACGTTTCAGGACCCCCTTCTTTCCCAGTTAATGCCCTAATTTCCACATGAGCAATTTGTCAAGATGTGAATTCAACTGTGGTTATAATTCAGCAACCAGCACAATTAAATTTTTTATTTTATTTTCAGCAATATCAGCCCTGGGGCTGCAAGAAATAAGAGCTTCTGTAAGGGGCTGTCATGGAAGCTCTCTGGTTCTCACACCAGATGAGAAGACAGTTAATGGACCTGAGCTTGTTTTTTTCTCTGTTCAAGTACTCAAGAGCCCTCCAAAGAATCACCCCACCCTACAGTCCTTATAGCCAGCATTACTGCCCTAACAGTCAAGGGCAGCACCACTCAGGCTCCCAAGTAACGTGCCTGAGTGGCGCCTTATCTCAATCTACCATGCGTTGTATCTCCATTAACTGTATGGCCACTACACGCCTTGGGTTACCAACATTCCATTTCCTATTAGCAAGGGCTCATGCTCAAGCCCAAAGACACGAGGAAACTAATCCATAAATCTCATATTTACAGGTCAATCTCCTGTTATCTCTCCTGAAACCAATTCTATATTGGTTTGGGTCCAACTGAGAAAAAGAAATCACACAGTAATTTTAACAGGGAATGTTTCAAATGAAGAATTATTAAATTGTAACAGGGGGCTGAACCAACACATCCTGGCTAATAGAAAGAACCATAGCTAATGTGAGAACAGCAGCTATAAACAACAGCACAACCCACAGCACTGCGATTGAGCCTCAAAGCGTCCACCACCCACCCCCAGGGCTAATGCAGTCCCCAGGGAAGAGCTTCTCAGGGCTTTGGTGAGAGAGAGAGGCTTTGGTGAAAGTCCAGAGAGAGGCCCCCAGGACTGAGGTAGAGCCCTAAAGAAAGAGCCCCCCAAACCACGGCCAATACAGAGCCCTAGGGGAGCCCCTGACCCCAGGGGCTAATACGGAGCAGAGGGCCCCCAAAAACAAACCTCCCACCAGGCTGAGACAGAGCCCTCAATGGTGAGAGAGCCTCAGCTCAAAGAAGACCTCCCGCCCAGAGCTGAGACAGAGCCCCCAAGTAAGAGCCCCCTCCTAAAGCTGAAGTGAAACCCCCAGGAGCAGCCCCCGGGCTGAAGCAGAGCCCCAGAGCAGCGCCCACCGCCCAGCACAGGCATCCAGACCTCACCAAGGGGCACGCCTGTGGCTCTGGCGGAAGGCTGGTCCATGCCGCACACCCGCGGACGGGGAGCTCACCGGAAGCCCGCCCTGAGGAATGACACACTCGCTGCACACAGGAGGCATCTCACCAGAGTCACCCCACAACAAAACCTCCCTTAAAGGGGTGCAGGGCACCGGCTGCTACCCCACAGCCACAGAGAGCTGGCGGGAGACGCCGCGCACGGGAGAGGCCACACGTGCGTGGAACCAGGGGGCGGGGCTAGCCAGGGGGCGGGGCGAGCCAGGGGCCGTGCGCCTCTCCAGCGCCCACTACCGGCTGAGGCTGAGCTTGCTGTGTGACCGGGGGAAAATTTAAAGAGCCCAGCTTCACTTTCAGTCTGCAGGCAAGAAGGGTGACTTTAGAACTACAGGGCAATGGTGAATAGCCAGCAAGCCATTAAATACCACCCAGCAATGAAAAAGACAGAGCTATTAACACAAGGATTAATCTTCCAGGTATTATTATGGGGTGAAGGGAGCCAGATAGAAAACAGACCATCCTGTATGCTCCTGTTTATTCAAGTTCAAATACAGGAATCTTGAGAGTCCCTTGGGCTGCAAGGAGATCCAACCAGTCCATCCTAAAGGAGATCAGTCCTGGGTATTTATTGGAAGGACTGATGCTGAAGCTGAAACTCCAATACTTTGGCCACCTCATGTGAAGAGTTGACTCATTGGAAAAGACCCTGATGCTGGGAGAGATTGGGGGCAGGAGGAGAAGGGGACGACAGAGGATGAGATGGTTGGATGGCATCACCGACTCGATGGACATGAGCTTGAGTAAACTCTGGGAGTTGATGATGGACAAGGAGGCCTGGCGTGCTGCAGTTCATGAGGTTGCAAAGAGTAGAACACAAGTGAGCAACTGAACTGAACTGAATCTACAATGACAGAAATTTTAATAACAGGATAGAGAGAGACATTTTACTGAAAAGGGATACAATGGAACTTTCTAGGGTAGTGAAAATATTCTCTAGTGTGATTGGGGCAGTGGTAACACAGCCATTCACATTTGTGAAAAACCTTCAGATGGAATGGTCAATATCTATGCATTTAACTTAAGGTAAATTATAACTCAAATTTGAAAACTTAGCTCCCCCAATTTTTGGCTTCAAATTCAGTCACTGTGTACTGCTTGTACACGGTAGGTAAACAACTGTGTTTGTGTAAATAAATGTGTGCTCCAGTATTCTTGCCTGGAGAATCCCAGGGACAGAGAAACCTGGTGGGCTGCCGTCTATGGGGCTGCACAGAGTTGGACAGGACTGAAGTGACTTAGCAGCAGCATCAGCAGGGATCATACACTCCTTTTTTCTATTTTCATATCTAATTTGACAATCCCCCCAAGTCATTAAGCTACTGGTCTGTTTTTCTGGGCTCCCATATCCCTTAGCTCCTAGTTCAGTCATACTTTTATTATACTGACGTTTCCTGCAGAAGGGCAAAATGTACTGTCAGAACGACCAGCATGCCGTGAGTGCTCCGCGCTTCACTCTGTTTTCAATAGCTGTCTCACAACCTGTGCAGTAGTTACTTCTAGCAGCCCCATTTTACAGATGAGGAGACTGAGATACAGCTTGCCTGCCCTCTTAGCCGCTTTGTCTTGAGTCGGACTGTTGGAAGTTCATATCCCAGCTCCCCCACTTGCTAACTGTGAGTCGTAGGCAAGACAACTGATTCAGTTCAGTCGCTCAGTCACGTCCAACCCTTTGAGACCCCATGAACCACAGAACACCAGGCCTCCCCATCCATCACCAACTCCCAGAGTCTACCCAAACCCATATCCATTGAGTCAGTGATGCCATCCAACCATCTCATCCTCTGTCGTCCCCTTCTCCTCCTGCCCCCAATCTACCCAGCATCAGGGTCTTTCCAAATGAGTCAGCTCTTCTCATCAGGTGGCCAAAGTATTGGAGTTTCAGCTTCAACATCAGTCCTTCCAATGAACACCCAGGACTGATCTCCTTTAGGATGGACTGGTTGGATCTCCTTGCAGCCCAAGGGACTCTCAAGAGTCTTCTCCAACACCATAGTTCAAAAGCACCAATTCTTCGGTGCTCAGCTTTCTTTATAGTCCAACTCTCACATCCATACATAACCCCTGGAAAAACCATAGCCTTGACTAGACGGACCTTTGTTGGCAAAGTAATGTCTCTGCTTTTTAATATGCTATCTACTGATTACTCTGAGCCTTATTCTTCTCATCTCTGAAATGCAGATGATATTTGCCCCTTGGGTTGTCATAAGGTACAGGTGGTTTATCCACATAAACTATTTAGCACAGTGTCCATTTGTGGACAAGTGTTCACCAAGAGTAAACAATTCATTTCATCGATTCTAAGACCCACATGTTTTCACATATTTAAAAACAGATTGTGTCTTGAAATCCATGGCATCTCACAGTCTCCTTGGACAATGGCTGTGGTGACACAGTTATCACAGCCTGTGCAGGAGGAAACCTGATCAAAACTGTTCATATTGCTGTCACTTCCATGTCTACATAAGTATCAAATAGCTCTTTCCATAAGAATAAAAAAAAATACAGTGAGCTGAGAAAGCATCATGTCATACTTCAATTGGCAGCCACTTTTCTTTCTTGGTGGTACATAAATTAATGGTGTGTCTTACAGTTGATGGTTTCTTAGATTTGATGAAATGCAGTGCAGTGTTATCATCACAGGCCTGTCTGTCTTCCCCCAGAAGATGATTAGATTAGTGTTCCCTCTTCTTCTTGCTTCCCTATTAGAAAGTTAGCTGTTTGTGCCTTTGCCCTGTGACTTTGCAGTGCCTCCCACTAAGTAAAAAAGGAAAATTTCCCCGCCCTGTCAGTGCAGAGTTTGGCCGTGTAACTTGCCCTAGAATTTAAGCAGCAGGACAGTGCACCAATTTCAGCAGGAAGCCTTAGAGGATATTGTATATTTCTGCCTGATCATGGAAGCAGAACTAAGTAGCCACTGTTAGAAGGAGATGGAGACAAGGGAAGCCATACTGGACCCACCCTGCAGCCTGAAGCAGAGCCACCCCAGCTGACCCAACCACTGTGAGCAAGAGCAACAACTGCTTAGAGTTAGAAGCCACTGAGACTGGGGGGGGGGCTGTTTGTTACGCAGCACTGACATCACAGCAACAGCTACTATGCTCTCTAAACCGTGAGTGCTTTGAGGGCAAGGCCCATAGTCCATTTACCTCTGTATCTCCATTATCCAAACTAGTGCTTTGACGTAGTGGGTGTAGAGGGTATGCAGAGAGATATCAGAGATGGAAATAGGCCAGGTTCAGAGTTAAACAGATCTAGATTTCAAATCTTAGCTCTGTGACTTAGAAGATGGGTGAACTTGGCAGAATAATCTAGAGTTTCTAAGTCTCGTCTTCCTCGTCTGTAACATGGGGCCTCATACCCTAGGTGTGATGAGAAGGGAAGCTAAGGGTGTACAAGGGTTTCACTCAATGCCTTGTACCAGCAGGCTCTCCAGATACACACCAGTTCCCTTTCTTTGTGATGGAGTACATAACTGAGACCCTTATAACCCACTCCTACATTCTAGAAACTCCCAGAACACTCTCTCTCAGATGTTCCTGGTACGTGGCAGGCAGGATCTGGCTAGGAGGAGACACCCCTGAGATGGATGGTCAGGGAAAAGCCAGGAGAGACAGTTGCCAACCAGCAGTCCTCCAGGGACCCTTTTTCCTGATTCTATTTCCAACCTACCTGATACCCAGTTGCCCATGTTAATGCCAGACTCAAACTTGGCAGACTTTGTATTCCCCCAGAACTGTCTTCTCCAGTTATTCCCTGTGGAAATGGAAAGGTAGATAAGGTGGGGGTGAGAGGGTGGCCCATCTGGTCCGGGCAGGAGCAAAGGTGGGCAACTCTCCTGGAAGTAGGTCTCCCAGCCAGAGGGGGCTATGCACACAGAAGACCTCTGGGCCGGGGCGCCTGAGGACACCCACCAAAGGCTCCACCCTGGGAGACAGCGCTCAGCAAGGAGGCCTGGATTCCAGGCGTGAGTCCGCCACAGCCTGCTGTGTGAGCTGAGGCAGGTTCCTTAACCTCCCTGTGCCTCCATGATGCTTGTCTCTACAGTGAGTAATATCTGGGAGTTTTCCGTGGTGCTAAGAAGCTGGGGGAAGCCACGGGCAGCCTCCCAGCAACAGCGCCTCTAACCTCAGCAGGTCCAGGACCTGGGAGCGACGACCCGAGGGAGCCCCCTGGTGGGGACTGAGAACCCGGCCTGCCTGGAATGGGAACTGGAGGCCCAGGGGCTTACCTGTCACTCAGACCCCCTTTGATATCTGTCTGCCAAGAAGCCTCATGAGGGCCAGGGGAACAAGCCCCAGTGGACCTTCCTCCTGGGCCCCTTCTCTGTCACCTCAGAGATGCCCTAGTTCCTGGTCGCCTCCATTCCTGCTCATTAATTGTCTCTTTGTTGCCATGGTTTTTCTGAGCCTTCCACAGACAGCAGGCCCAGAAACAAGCAGGAATCAGATCATCAGGCTCTCTTGGGCTGAAGGGTCTTCAGAGGTGACCTACGCACACACACACACAAACACACATATATGCGTGTGTGCACACACATATACACGTGTGTGTGCATACAAGTGTACACGCTTACATGTGTTTGCACGTGTGCACATCCACATATGCCATTACACACAGGCACACGCATGATCCATGTGCGCACACATGCACCCAGACACTATTCCCGTGCTCAGCCCCACCCCCTGCACATAGCCCAGCTGCTCTCCCCCCAGAGGCCCAGGACCGTCACCAGCACCATCGCATCTTCCGCTCCCCCCGCACCCCCTAGTCCCGCCATTCCCTTTCTGGCAAATCCTTCGGGGCTCACCTAGGTCATGAAGCCTCAGGGGACACAAATGGTGAACACTGGGCATCTGGGAGCCACAGGTCGTCAGCCCTGTCACCCCCTTGCTATGTGACCTTGGAGCTGTCAATGATCTGCTTTACACTCTCACTGTTTTACATTTCACACAGCCTTCAACATGCATCATGTACCATGCAAAGTGCTTACCTGAATTTCATCCTCACAACAAACCTCCAAGGCAGATGGCATTATGCCCATGTGTTATTTACCCAGTGCTGGGTACCAGGTTACTCCACAACTTTGCAGTTTAAAATGACAAACACTGATTATCTCCTGTAGCTTCAGAGGGTCAGGAATCTCGGAGTGGCTTCGCTGGATGGCTCTGGGTCTCCCATGAGGCTGCAGGCAGGCTGTCAGCCACGGCTGCTGTCCCATCACAAAGTCCAAAGGGGGTCAGGAAGTCCACTTCCAGGCTCATCCGCATGGCCATTGGGAGGTCTCAGTTCCTCACCACGTGGGCCTGAGTGGTCTCAGGACAAGGCAGTTGGCTTCCCCCAGAGCAAGTGGGAGGAAGAGACAGAAACTGAAGAGAGTCTCTGCATCTTTAATGACCTCGTCTCCTGACCTTGGAAGTGGATGCCGTCCCTTTTGACATGTTCTGTTGGTCACACAGACCAAAGCTTGTACAATGTGGAAGGATAATGATAAAGGGTATAAATAGCAGAAGGTGGGGTTCATTGTAGGCCATCTTGGAGCCTGGCTATCACACTCCATTTTGCAGGTGGAAAAACTGAGACTTGGAGAGATTAAGTGACTTGCCCAAGGTAACACAACCAGCAAGTGAAGAAGAGATTTGAATGCAAGACTGTCCACTTCTAATATCTATACTCTTAACTGTGTATCTTCTCCTCTATCTGACCTCCGTGTCCCCACATATTAGACACCTTAGAGGAAGGAGTTAAACTGGATAGTCTTTAAGGTCATGATCCATCTGTTGTAAAAGTTCAAAGGCTTAATTAACAAGGAGCAGAGTGAGACCTGAAGCTCAGTCTCCTGATTTCTAACCATCAGGCTCTTGTCCACTTCAGTATAACAGCCCTCAACCCCAGGGAGCTTCTCTTCTGTGTAAAATTGGCTGGTACAAGTCTCAAACCAGCTCTGGGTCTCAATTACCTTCCCTGGAGAATGGGAGCAAGAAAAGGCATAGATAAGCTCCAGTAACGATGCCAGCCCATGAAAATGATGATGACAATGGTGATAAAGATGATGCTGATGCTGGCGATAAAGATGATGAAGATGAAGCAATGATAATGACGGTCGTGATGATATAATGGTGATAAGTAGTACTTACTTCAAGCACTTCCTATGATGCTAGGAACTTACATTTCATTCCATCTTCACAACATTTGTCATTCAAAATGCAGCCCATGGGCCAGCAGCATGAGCCGCTCCTAGACACTCATTAGAAATTCTGAGGCTGCCTCGCTCGCCCAGCGTGCAGAGCTGAAGTGGAGGAGCGCTTGAACTGCTCAGAATTAAGAGCTAGCACATCCATCCGGAAGAGGACATACCATTCTTGCCCCTACTTTGCAGGTAAGAAAACAGTCGTGGGAAATCTCCCAGCCAACAAGGGGTGCTTAGTCGCTCAGTCATGTCTGACTCTTTGCGATCCCTTGGACTGTAGCCTGCCAGGCTCCTCTGTCCATGGGGACTCTGCAGGCAAGAGGACTGGAGTGGGTTGCCATGCCCTCCTCCAGGGCATCTTCCCAACCCAGGGGTAGAACGCAGGTCTCCCACATTGCAGGCAGATTCTTTACCCTCTGAACCACCAGGGAAGCCCAACAAAGGGTAGAGCCAGAACACAGGTCTTGATCCTCACCGCAGACTTCTCCCACTTCGACCCCTTGGGACCAAAGACTGTGTGTGTCCCAGGTGAGCCGAGGTCAGGCTACAGCCAGAGGGGGCCTGGCCCTGAAAGCGTCAGGACTGGTCCTGGCACCTCCTCCATTGGTCTGCCTCTTGCTGGCTCTGAGCCCCTCCACCTGGCGGGGCCGCCAGCAGGTAGATGAGAGGCAAGGAGGCCCGCCAGCTAAACAGTGACCTTGTTCCAAATTACTCCGGGGGAAGGACATTCAGAATCAAGAAAGAGCACTCAGCACAACAGCGCACAAACGTTTCTGAAAGAGGGGGAAATTAAGTCTTTGAAATAACATTAATCATGATAACGCTTTTGCTGGTTCCTTCCCTTGGTTTTTGTGGGTGTTCTTTCCCAAGGCAGGTTTAACCCTCGGCAGCCCAGGCTCCCACGGAGTCCCGGGGCTCCATCCTCTCCCCACCTTGGCCAAGAAACTCCCCTGTGCCTTGAAGCCCAGGGCGCTCTTCTTTTCTCGCCTCTCACCAGCCTTCCTAGGACCAGGTGTCCCTCCGAGGCAAGGTCAACATTCAAGGGCCAGGCAGGTGAATAAATGAAGGAAGTGGGCTGTGTGTCCAGCTCATCCTGGGTTTTGCCTCGTTTTAAAACTGAAAGACTAGCGTCCCAGGAACCCCCTCAGTCCTAAGCAAGTCACGAAGGACTGATGCTGTTTGGTCGCCAAGTCGTGTCCGAATCTTTGTGACCCCATGGACTGTAGCCCACCAGGCTCCTCTGTCCATGGGATTTTCCAGTCAAGAATACTGGAGTGGGGTGCCATTTCCTTCTCCAGGGAATCTTTCCAATTCAGGGATCGAACCTGCATCTCCTGCATTGCAGGCGGATTCCTCACCACTCCAGCTAGGAACCCCGGCCACAAAGCACAGTCACCCGAGCTGGGACTGTTGTAACTAGGAAAAAACAGTCCTGTCCGAGGAAGCAGCCGCTACTCACCTGGGGCTGATGCTCCACCATGGCCGTCGGGGCTGAGTCCTGTCTCCTGAGTTGAAGCACTAACCCCTAGTGTGGCTATGTTTGGAAATAGGGCCTTTAAGGAGGTAACTAAGATTGGATGAAGGCTTCAGTGTGGGTCCTAATCCTACTGGACTGGTATGATGGCAAGAAGGAGGACACACCAGAGATGTCCATGTACACAGGAAAGGCCACGTGAGGAAATAGCAGGGAGGCAGCTGTCTGCAAGAGAAACCAACCCTGCCAGCACCTTGATCTTGGACTTCCAGCCTCCAGAACCGTGAGAAAATGGGTTGTGTAAGCCAGCCAGTCCATGGAATTTGGCTTTGGCAGCCCTTAGCAGGCTAATACCCTTGGGGGAAAATTCACAATAAGAAAAGGCAATATTGACATAGCCCTCACTGAGTTCCAGGCACTATTGTAAATCTTGACATGTGCTAACTTACCTAGTCCTCACAATGACCCTATAAAGTAAGTGCTATCATCATCCCCATTTTACAGATAAGGAAACTGAGGCACCGAGTTTGATTAACTTCCCCAAAAACACTCACAGCTAGAAAAGGTTGGCAGTGGGATTTGAACTCCTTTTGAGTCAGGGCAAAGCTTGGGGTAAGTGCTATCATCATCCCCATTTTACAGATAAGGAAACTGAGGCACAGAGTGTAAGTAACTTCCCCCAAACACTCACAGCTAGAAAAGGTCAGCACTGGGACTTGAACTCTTTCTGACTCGGGGCGAAGCTTGGCTCTTGACCACTAACTCACTCTGGGAGTAGGAGCCTGGGTTGCCCTACCTTTCAGTTTTCCAAGGGAAATTGAAAATTTGCCTGTTTGTAAACGCTGGCTGTTAATTAAGAAAAAACAGTATTTATGGACATGAACAGAAGAAACCTGTGCCCAACTCTCAGCTGCCAGCTTTTAATTGCTGTTCTTTGCAAATTTCAGCAAGTCAGAATTCAAATTTCATCCACCGCCACGACCCACACAATTACCTCTGCTTTCCAGTATGAGCGTGAATCTCACAACTCTGGAGGTGAGAGACAGAGAAAATCTGAAAACATTGGAGTCTAGTGAGAATTTAGAGACTATGGCGATCAAGCCGTCATTGCACAAATGAGACTAGTATGCTCAGAGACGTTACGTTTATCCCTGAGGACACACAGCAGGTTAACGTCAGGGCCAGTGAGAACTGCTCACTGGTTGCCCATCACATTAAGCCCAGAGAGATCTTCGCGCAGCCTCTCTTCATTGCCTGTCTTCCTGTGTCCCCAAATTTGGCTTTCTGTCCATTCATCTGTCTGTCCATCCATCCATTCATCCATCTCTCCATCCGTCCATCCAGCCGCTCGTCCATCCACTCTGACAACCAGTCAGCCTCGTTCAAGGCTTGCCCTGACTGTGAGCATCTTGAAGTCAAGGGCTTTGCCTCGCCTTTCGTATTTCCAGCTGCAATGCAGCACAGTGTTTAGCACAGTCTTCTCCAGCTTACCCACCTGGCTGTTATCCTTGGACAAGGCGCTTCACCTCTCTAAGCCTCGGTTTCTCCATCTATAAAGCTGGGGCCATGACAGGACCTACTCCGCAGTCATGAGGAGAAGGAGACGCGGGCACATGGTAAGTCGCAGTAACCCAGCTGCGACCACCGGCTCTCCTGCGGGGCGGGAGCCCGTGTTCCTCAGGGCCCTCCCAGCCCCGTGCTGCTGGGTCTGCGCTCTCTGAGGATGCCACGGAGCAGGTGGGGAGCCTTCCACAGGAGAAGGAGTCGGGGGCAGAGAACTGCAGTGAATCGTAGAAGAGCACAGGCCGGGGCTGCAGAAGGCTGACTGGACAGCTGACACTGCAGAAGACAACGAGGGACAAAGGTCAGCCCGGCTGCCAGGGATGCAAGGTCGGTGCAAGGTGCGGATGCCTGGGGGGAGCAGAGGACCCAAGCTCAGACCCCTCCCAGAAAACCGCATGTGCTTGGGAGGCAGGACCCACAGCACCAGCTCCCCGCCTGGGGCAGCTGCCGGCTGCACTAGTTTCCCCATCATCAACTTCTGAGAAAAATCAACTCTGATAGCTGAACTTCTGTTCCATTGTTGTTATTGTTTTTTAATTATACCTCTTTTATTTGTTGTAGCTCAGGAGCCAAATTGGATCCAACCAACCTGAAATTCATTTGTGGCATAACACAGTGATGGAGAAAACTGGGCCATCCGCTCTCAGGCTGCTGGGAAAGGAGAGGCAAGAAGCCGGGTCCCAGGCCAGCGGCCAGAGGGAGGCAGGGTCCTAAGGGATCACCTCTCAGCTCCTCTGCCCCTTCCCTGGGCACATGTTCATCCTCCCACAGCTGCTTATAAGCAGCCGCTAGGCACCAGGCCCAAGCTGGGCATTAGAGACACTGCTGTGAACCAGCCCGTCAAGGTTCTTGGCTTAGGAATCTGCGGTCCAGCTTAGTCATTAAGGCTCTTAGATTCTAGAGGGAAAAAAAATAAGTGACTGACCGCTCCTAGTTGTTTTCTCCAGGCCTTCTATCAGCCTGAGATTTAGTACAAGATTATACTGATGTCCTTAGTTATATTTTATCAAAGGAATAAAAGATGGCTCCCATAGCCTTCACTGGGGCAGGCACTTTACAGGGATCATCTCATGTGGTTGTTAGGATGCTACCAGCACACCCATTTTACAGATGAAAAACTGAGGTTCAAAAAGGGTAAGACTTGCTTCCAGTGAGGAAGCGACAAAGGTGGGCCTTAAACGCAGGTCTCAGTGATCCTGTTCTTATAACTATCAGGGTGCTCTGACTCTCCCAGAAAACCGTGGCACACCTCCATGCTCCCAGATCAGACCTGCGCATGGTCCCAGAACACCCGTGACTGGAAATGAGTGATTGAGGGCCAAGATGAGAGGACACCAAGGGGGGCGGTGGGTGTGAGCCCGGCCTCGAGGGAGTGGTGCCCCGGCCTCCTCCCTGCCCCGACCTGGAGACACACAGCTGGCCCGGGGGCATCCTCTCCTCCTTCCTTCTTCTCCATCCTGTCACTGATGGAGAAAGACATTTTCTCCTCCATGGAACCGAGACTGCAGGAAAGCCGATGTCTGGGGCCTTTGGCTCCCGTTTCAGGGCACAGACGGCATTAAGAACCCACAAGGGGCATCAGGCTCCTTATCCCCCCATCCCCAGGGAGCCTGGGAGTCCTGGGGGCCATGGGAGCTTTTTTCTGAGACTAGATTTCTCTGTACCTCTTTGTACCCCACCTTTTCCATTGATTCAGTGTATTTTTACTCCAGGCAAAGGGAAGCTGGGGGTAAGACGCACCCTCCCCCTGCGTTTCTGGGGTTTTCTGAAAAGGGGGTTCCCGCTCCTCTGGCAGTGGGCAGACCAGCGCCTCCCGGTGCCCCAAGCTGGAAGAGCCCTCGGGGCAGTCCAGCCCCATGTGACTCAGGACTCCCCTTCCGGCTGCCAAGAGCTCTCCCACCAACCATGAGTGGTGTGTCAGTGTGCCCGCCCCGCTGCTGGGTTCAGCACGTTCTTCCTAAGGACACCTGACTCCCGGGGGCCCGGCTCTCTCCCCGCACTTGCCTGCCCGCCTGCCATTCAGCCCTCAGCTGGCACGCAGCGGCATCCCAGGGGCACCAGGCCGCTCCATGGGAGGGGGGTTCCCAGGGAGGAAAGACCACCTGGTTCATTTCCTATCACCCTGAGCTTCATTTCCCAGCCGCCATTTCCCATTTTCTTTTCAGCTAGAGTCAACCTGGGATTCAAAATATAACAGCCTCAGTAAATATGGTCTGTACAAGATGACCTTTAAAAAGAATATGGTGTTAGGACAAAAATATATACAGACATTAAACTGTGAACAGCCGGTGTCTTTGAGAAGGGGGAGGGTTACCAATGACTTTCACCTTCTATATTAATTTTTTACTATAAGCAGACATTGCTTTTCTAATCAGGAAAATGAAATAAAGCCGTTTCAAAAACAGACACAAGCCAGAAACTCCTTGTTTAGTCTTAGTTTGACACTGATCTGAGTGCTGAAAAATTGATGCTTTTGAACTGTGGTGTTGGAGAAGACTCTTGAGAGTCCCTTGGACTGCAAGGAGATCCAACCAGTCCACCCTAAAGGAGGTCAGTTCTGGGTGTTCATTGGAAGGACTGATGCTGAAGGTGAAACTCCAATACTTTAGCCACCTCATGCAGAGATTTGACTCATTGGAAAAGACCCTGATCCTGGGAGGGATCGGGGGCAGGAGGAGAAGGGGACGACAGAGGATGAGATGGCTGGATGGCATCACCGACTCAATGGACATGAGTTTGAGCAAACTTCGGGAGTTGGTGATGGACAGGGAGGCCTGGCGTGCCTCCATGGGGTCGCAAAGAGTCGGACATGACTGAGCGACTGGCCAACAGCATAGCCCCTTCAGCCCTACAAACCACAGAGATGAGTAATTATTACAGAAAGTGTGTGGCCAGCCAAAAGGAAAATATTTACTATTTGACCCTTAGAGAAAAAGTTGACCAAAATCTGGTCTAGAAGAACATAACTCTGTGAAGAAAATATTAGCCTGTGCCCAGTGTCAAGGCAAGATTACTAACACTCACAGGCTGGTAATCTAGGTGTTACAGAATCCTGTGTCATTTGGGGTTCAGAGGCCACTCAGTCCATCCCCCACCTCCGTCCCCCATGGTGAGGGTTTTCTCTGATCTGATCAATCACCCAAGGAGAGCAATGCCACACCTGCCCTCTGACAGGGAAAGTCCTTAAGTCCAACTAAAATCCGGCTCACCCCCGCCCCCCCCCGCTTCCGGGACTCAGACCCTTGGCCCAACCCCATCACTTGGTTGGGTCTCCCATTGTTACTGACCAAGGCTTGGATCTTTCTCAATGCCCCATCAAAAAACAAGATCTTAACCATGTGGAGGGAAAATGGCATCACCCGGCTTCTACCTTTCCTGGCCTCCAGGACCTGGCAGTGTACACAGGCAGGGGTGACCGATAGGGTCGGCCACAGCAGCCTCAGGAGGGAACTGATGGCTTTGAAAGCAAAGAACGATTACCTTCTCATCACATAAACACCCAACCAGACCCGTTCTGCAGGGGTAAATGAAAGTACGAGAGCATCTGGGCTGATTTATCTTGGCCACAGGAAGCCGGAGAAATTCATTTCCCCCTGTAAACGATCTGTTCCAGGTCCTAAATATTCAATAATTTCCTAGCTGGGAAATTATTTCCTCCACTTCCCCATGGCAGACAGTTCTCATTCTTATGCCTGACGCCTTTGAGGTATTAAGGGGCACGCTTTACAGCAGGCTCTGGGCTCCAACCCCTAACCCAGCTCAGGCAGACCCCGCAGCACGTCAGGACCACAGAGGCCTTCGGAGCAGTGTCAGGGCAACCCCGCCCTACTCCTGAGCCAGACCTAAGGCGACCGTCCCAGCCCAGGCCGCCCAGCCCCCAGCAGACTGTCTGAAGAGGAGATCCCCCCTTCAGACTTGGGATCTGCTGAGAGCTCAGAGCCCAGAGCCTCTGAACTGTCTGTCGCCTTGTCTGTCTTCCCCACTGGGGGGTGATTTTGACGGCAGAGATGTCCCACCTTTATTTCTCTATCCCCTCTGTATCCCCCTGTGTCTGTGACGTAGAAGGTGGTCACTATTTGTGGAATGGGTGAACGGATGGATGAATGAACAAACGAACAAGGAAAGAATAGAAGGGTCGATGAATGGCACTTTCAACATTACTCACTTGACTCCTTAGGGTAAGGACCGTGATTTATTTCTCACTCTATCTCAGCACCTGAAACATCACAGGCGGCCCATAAATGTTCATTGAATTCATGTCTCAGAGAATGAATCAGTGTCGCTTCCCTAACTAATCTTGAGGGCTGGGCGTCCTGACCCAACCAAGGTCGGAAGCCCCTCAGCGGAGATTCTGACCGTTGAGTAACCCCCAGCTGCTGCAGGTCCATGAGGCGGGAGAAATGCAGGATGCTGGAGTCTGCTCTGTGGGCCCGCCAGGGAGGGGAAATTGCATCCATCGGCAGAGGAAGGGAAACCAGTCAGGCTTCCCCAGAGGACTTGTGGAGCTTCGGTCTTGAAACACGTGCATCAAGAGGAAACGGATGTGGCCAAAGAAGAGGGATCCAATCACAAGAGATGCTTCCAGAAGTCCCAGGGTGGTCAGGGGTCTCCATGTGCCTGGAAGGATGGAAATGGACCAATAAGGGGAAAATGGAGAGAGAGAAGCAGAAAGAAGCAGGCGAAAACAGAAGACTGAGACGGAGCGAGAATAAGAGAGGGGGACAGGACCAATGGAGGAAGAGAAGAGGCCAAGGACGTGAGCGAGAGGGGCTCCAGACCCACCCACGTGGGATGCCCAAGGGGAAGACTGCCCTCAGCTTCCCTGCAGTCAGGGGGATGGACTGGATGGTGTCACATGTCTGTCCCCTGAAAGCTGAACCAAGGTCTGCCGACAGCACATAGAACCCAAAAGACAGTTCGGCTCCCTTCTCGGCTGGGTTTGGAAGAATCCACCCCAGGGGTGCCCTGGGTGCTGCCTCCATCGCCCCATAACTCCAACGCCCCATGACCTCACCTCCTGACCCAGGTGCCAGACGCCATCGTTCTGCCAGCCGTGAGTATGAGCGAAGGGATGCTCAGATGCCAGGGTGCCTCTGGACCACTTTTGGCAGCATCAGTGCTATGAACTCAGACTTGAGCTTCATGAGGGCAGGGATATCTGTTTATTTCACTCACAGCTGTGTGCCCCAGGCTCTATGACAGTGTTCATGGCAGGTGCCAAATACACGTCTACTGAATATGGGTGAGTGAACGCACAGACCTCCCTCACAGTATCAGATTCAGGAGAAGCCATCTCAGTAGCTCTAAGAAGAGGGTCTTAGGCTGCCTGGGCCTTAAGTCTGGGGCACCCCTTCTGGGAGCTCAGCCCAAGGTTCTCCCCCAAAACCCCAGTGTATGTCTTCACCTCTCCCGTCTCAGAAGCTCTAACAGGACACGGCTGCTATTTCTTCACCCCATCCCAGGCTTGCTGAGCCCAGCAGCCCTCAGCTCTTGACCACACCCTGGGATCACCTTGAGAACTTTTTGAATTATTACCTCCATCCAAGATAAATTAAATTGATTTCTCAGAGTAGGACAACAGTTTAAAATCTTCAGCAATGATTGATTCTAAAATGCAGCCAGACACATATCCAGACAAAACTACAATTAAAAAAGATACATGTACCCCTGTGTTCATAGCAGCACTGTTCATGATAGCTAACACATGAAGACAGCCTAAATGCGCACTGACAGAGGCACGGATAAAGATGTGGTGCATACGCACAATGGAATACTACTCCGCCATGAAAAAGAATGAAATGAGGCTAGCACAACAACAAGGATGCAACTAGGGATTATCACGCTAAGTGAAGTAAGAAAAAGACCAATACTATAGCATGTCACTCTACGTGGAACCTAAAATATGACACAAATGAACCTATCTATGAAACAGACTTACAAACAGACTTGAGGTTGCCGGGGGTGGGGGATGGGAGACAGATGAAGTGGGAGGTGGGGATCAGCAGGTGCAGCTATTATATATAACAGGGTAAATTGCAAGGTCCTACCATATAACACAGAAAACTGTGTGCAGTATCTTATGGCAAACTACAGTGGAAAGAACATGAAAAAGAATGTATGTAGATATTGTATAACTGAATCACTTTTCCGTACAGCAGAAATTAACACAACATTGTAAATCAACTATACCTCAGTTTAAAAAAAATTAAAGTACTTCGAAGCCTAAGAAAAGCTATACTTCAACAAAAAAGAAATTTTTCATAATAATTAAATGAAGTAAAATGCAGCCAGAGTTAACCCTCAATATGAGGGTTCGGAGAATATGTTGCCTCACCAATTCAGGGACGATGCTCTTTTCCCTAGGCAACATAATCCTCCTAAAAGAAAAGGGCAGAATGATAGGGTGACAGGTAGGAAGGCTAAGGGTCTCCAAATGGAGGAAATAGGCTGCACGCATCAGGCATTTTTTAATCTCTCCCTTAAACGGCAGGAGGAAACAAACTACAAGGGTCAGATTTTTGGCTTCCCTGATGGCTCTGTTGGTAAAGAATCCCCCTGCAATGCAGGAGACCCCGGTTCAATTCCTAGGTTGGGAAGATCCCCTGGAGAAGGGAAAGGCCACCCACACCAGTATTCTGGCCTGGAGAATTCCATGGACTGTATAGCCCATCAGGTCGTAAAGAGTCGAACAGGACTGGGTGACTTTAAATGTAAATTCAAAATGTAAGAATTAAAAACTTAGCATCTAAGTTCTAGAACAGAAGCTTCCCAGTGTGGTCCCTGGGACCAGCAGCATCAGTGTCATCTGGGAACTTTTTAGAGATGTAAAGTCTTGCACCCCACACCTGCCCGATCTGCGGCTGTGAGGGGCCCAGCAGTGTGGCTCTGAGAAGCCCTCCAGTGACGCAAGTGAGAGAATCGTGCCCTAGAAGAGGGGGCCCAACCTCCAGGATCCGCGCCTGATGACCCGCGTCGGAGCTGAGGTCGTAGTAACAGAAATTGTGTTCACAGTAATCATAATGCGCTTCAGCCATCCCGAAACCAGCCCCCACCATGCATGGAAAAGCTGTCTCCCACAAAACCAGTCCCTGGCGCCAAAAAGATTGGGGACTGCTGCTTGGAGTCTAGAAGCATTTCTGCAAAACTCCTCTGGGGAGAAAAGTCCCTCACAGTGTCTCCATCAAGCCTGGAATGATCTCCTGGGGAAAGCGGCTGGCCAGGGGCCTGAGGATGAGGAAGGATTGTTCCGGGGCGCCAGCAGCACAAGGAGTCAACGCTCCGGGAGGATCGATTTCCCGGGATGGTCGTCCGGGACTCCTGAGTAACCGCCTTCTCCGGCGATCAACACAGCTGCAATCACAGTTCCCCGAGACTGTGGCTCCAGGGATCCTTAAACATCAGTGCTCCCGGGGCATTAACTCCCTGGGGCATCAGCAATCCAACGTCAAGAGCGGGAGACCAGCAGGAGGGACCATCAGCCCCCCGAGATGGAATTCCAACCCCCCAGGAGGCGGTCCGGTGGCGCCCATTTATTCCCAGGCTGCTTCTCTGTGTCCTGCGGGAGGCCCTTCCTTCCCACCCCACTCGCCAAACAGGGCCTGTTCCCTGGCTCTTTCCTCCAGCCCCAGAGACTTGAAGGAGAGGGCAACGGGGGTTCTGCAGGTTCCAAAATATGCCTCCTCCTTTGTCCCCCGAATTGTTGACGGGCTCCTCATGAGACAGAGTGGGGTTGGGTGGCTGCCTGGTGAAACTGCAAGACTCCTCCTCAGTCCACCGTCTTAATGATGCTCTGATCAGAATGTGGGTTTCTCTGGGGTCCATTCCAGCTCTGGGTGGGGACAGGGAAGGTGAAGCCTCAGACTCTGGAACTGTGGCTCTGCAGGGCACGGTTTCTACCTGGCTGGACCCATCAGAAGAGGCAGAAGACGGAGAGGCAAGAAGCAGAGAGCCTGCGGCCTGGAGACGGGTTACCTCCCTGCCCACTGGGGAGGAGCCAGAGGTTTCAGCGGGAGAGCGGGCCCCCCGAGGCCGCCCCCCGAGGCCACCCCCCGAGTGCTGGCTCCAGAGGCTGTAAACTTCTGGCTCTGGCTGCATCCCAAATGCTGTGTGACCCTGGAAACTCTCTCCTCTTCTCTGGGCTTCAGTGGCCACATCTTTCAAAGGACAGAGTGAGCCTGGATCATTTCTGAGGCCCCTTCCAGGCTTCCAGTCTAATCCAACCCATCCAGTCCAGCTGTCGGCCTTCATTCAGAAAAAGTAACATGACCATCTTAAAGACGGAAAAACTGAGGCTCAAAGAGGTGACGTGACTTGCCCAAGCTCACGTGAGGAGTCAAGGACACAGGGGAGAGCCAAGCCCTGGCGCTTCCCCTCTAAGAAAGGACGGTCTCCTCTGGGGTGGGAGGCTCTTGAGGTTTAAATCCCAGCTCTGCCTTTACAGCTGTGTGACCCCGGACAGGTGACCTCCCTTCTCTGACCGCCAGTTTTCTGATAACCTCTCAGACTCCTCTGAGACTCACATGAAGATAAAATAGTGACCATAAACTCTTTCACAGCCCTGACTTCAGGCCAGGTCTCGTGCTAGGCGGTTACACAGATGGATTCATTCGTGTCCTAGCTGTGTTGTCCAGTCGCTCAGTTGTGTCCGTCGTGTCTGACTCTTCGTGACCCCAGGGACTGCAGCTCGCCAGGCCTCCCTGTCCTTCACCAGCTCCCAGAATTGCTCAAACTCATGTCCATCAAGTCGGTGATGCCATCCAACCACCTTATCTTCTGTCGTCCCCTTCTCTTCCCGCCTTCAGTCTTTCCCAGCATCAGGGTCTCTTCCAAGGAGTCAGTTCTTCACATCAGGTGGCCAAAGTATTGGAGCTTCAGCTTCAGCATCAGTCCTTCCAATGAATATTCAGGGTTGAGTTCCCTTAGGATGGACTGGTGTGATCTCCTTGAAGTCCAGGGACTCTCCAGAGTCTTCTGCGGCACCGCAGTTTGAAAGCATCAGCTCTTTGGCACTCAGTCTTCTTTATGGTCCAACTCTCAGATTCAGACATGACTACTGGGAAAACTACAAGTTTTGACCGTATAGACCATGAGGTACATATAGCTGCTGTAGTTCAGAGTTCGCAGAGAGGAAGTGGGCTCAGCAAATTCAAATTCCTTCATCCAACGACACTGACTTTCTAGTGGCAGAATCAGGGTTCCACAAGATCCGTGCATTGAGCCACCCAGAAGAGCCTTTGGGGGTTGGACCCACGTTACGTGGTTTAGCTCTTTCTCTCCCTTCGGCATCATTTGCATCACTTGATTTTCTTCACAATGACAAGGGTCTCCGCTCTGTGGCAAATGAACCAGCCAAAGTCGGCTGAGCAGGGAGAACTTCTGGGGCGGGGTGGGGGGGGGTCCGGACATCAGCCTCGCTTCTCTGCAACCTGCAAGACAAGAGCCCTGGCGGTTCCACTGCTGATTGAGACCTTCTCTGTCATCACAGCTGGGAGGACAACGAGCCAGCAGCCACAGAGGGTCCTGGGCCGCAGCCTTCTCCTGCGCTACTTACGTCCAGAGCCAGGCCCAGCGCAGGCTCCCGTCTCTGCAGTGTGGGCTTACAGCCCGACGTGGCCCTTGCACAGACTCGCAGCCTCCACCCCAGCAACCCTGGATGGAGAGCCAGCCCTTCCAGGGGAACGCAGCCACCGCCGGCACGCGGACAGAGGAACGCGCCCAGTAGCCCCTGGGGCCCATCCCGCCCTGAGACTTCAAACCAGCCACTCAGGGGACAGTTCTGCAGAGCAGCCCTGGGCTTTGGGGAAACCCCGGTCAGGCGCCCGCAGCCACAGCTGGGGGCGGGGACCAGAAGCCGCCAGCAGGCAAGATCAGAGAGCCCTCTTGTCCTAAGGACGGAAATATGAGCCCTGCCTGCAGCCAAAGTGTCCCCTGCCCCGGCCGGGGGTGTGTGGCGGCCCCAGAGTCAGCTGGGGCGAGATAAGGTTATTAATTCCCCAGTCCAGCCCTATTCGGTTGTTCCGTCCTTAATTGCAATCAGGCGGCTGGATGCTGTGGGAAGGACGGGAGGGGCCTGGAGCTGAGGCAGCAGGGATGCAGCAGGCAGCAGGGCGTCTCAGGGACACCCCGACCCTTGGGCATGGCAGGAGGCCGCGGGGGGTGGGGTCCGCAGCCCACCTAACCTAATGGGTTAGGTCCCCATTATGCATATGAACCCAGCATGTGTAGATGAATGGGGTTCCAGTCCCAGCTCTGCCCCCAAGGCAAGCTCCCACACCAGCTTGCACCTCCATGTCTTCATCCGAACAGGGATCATAATAACACATCTCAAAAGTTATCGAGAGACTAAATGAGACCCTCCATATGGAGCAGGGGGACTTCCCAGGTGTCGCGGGGGTAAAGAATCCGCTGCCAATGCAGGAGATGCAGGAGACGCAGGTTCGATCCCTGGGCTGGGAAGATCCCCTGCAGAAGGACATGGAAACCCACTCTAGCATTCTTGCCTGTAAAAGTCCATGGACAGAGGAGCCTGGCGGGCTACAGTCTGCCACGGGGTCGCAAAGAGTCAGACACGACTGAGAGACAGAGCATGCATTTGGAGCAGGGGACACAGCCCTGCCTCGTGCCCAGGTCAGTGAACGTAAGCCTGCAGTATTTCTGAGTCAAGAACAGCATGAAAGCACTGTTTTTTAAATAACCACTTCCACAAAATGTTCATTTGATGGCTCTGAAGGGAGGCTGGTGCCTTTAAGATAGAAATCGATCCAGCCCTTGGCCAGGCCAAGGAAGATCAATTCTTGGGCACATTAGGAGCGGGATTGATGGGGACCCGGGAGGTGTGATGAATGGAGGCCATGGGGACCAGGCCCTGACCCCAGTCAAGCCCCACAGGCTACTCCTGGCAGAGGGGCTGAGGGTGGGCACCCACAGGACCCTCAGGCCTGAGCCATGACTCCGGGTCCTTTTCCCAAAGGAGTGGCTGGGAGCTAAAGCCCCTGCCCGCGCACACACTCACACACACACACACACACACTCACACACACACTCACTGAGTAGTGCCCACATCCCAGGGACAACTGCAAGTTGGGGGATGGATGGCACCTCGCAAACTCCATTCAGTCACACTGCTGTTTATGGAGCACCCACCGCGTGCTGGGCCCTAGAACCAGGGACATGAGTGACGGCAGCCCTGCCCTCTCAAGGGTTCTCGGCCCAGTCTTGGAAACAGACCTGCGGGAGGGCATCAGTGCTCAGGCGATGCCCGAGTCCGAGGAGCTGCAGGCCCCCACGGAGGGCGCACGCCCAGGCTGATGGGCAGGGAGGAGGCCAGCCTCCTGCCGAGCCCTGGAGGCGAGTGTCAGGGCGGGAGGGGAGAGTGCTGTGGTCAGGGGAACAGCATGAGAAAGGGCCAAAGGCAGGGAGAGCCGGGTGGCGGGCGGGCAGAAACCTTCCCGCAGGAGGCCGGGGGAGGGATCGAGGTGTTATCCGCGAGCAGAAGCGGGGCAGAAGCACTGAAAGCGTTTAGTCAGTTCTGGGCCTTCTCTCGGTGGCGGGTATGGGTGGGGAGCAGGCATCCAGAGGGGGAGGCTGTCGTCCTGGGCTCCTGGAAGGCTCTGAGCAGCCCTGGATTCTCGGGGTGCAGATCCTCCGGAAGCCACAGGAGCTCAGCGGGAACCCACAGGGCTGACGGCCGCCTCAGCTCCAGGGCCCCTCCTGCGGCCGATTCTCCAGCCATAGGCCTGAGGCTGGCACGCGAGGGCCGCGGGTGCGTGACGTGGAGACTCAGTGCAGCCCCGCCCTACCCAGGCCGGCCGTGTGGCCTGGGCACTCACTCCAGCGCGCCGAGGGGTCAGCCCTCATCACTGCAGCCACCCCCGGCCACAGCCTTTCCCTCGGTCTGGTGGGAAAAGGAGAAAGAACGAAACTGACTTAAATCTAGTAAATGCCAACGTCAAGCCAAGACCTGCACTTCCTTTCATCACTCGAAAATTGCTCTCTGCTGAATTGACCATGTGACCCTGGCTACCACGACCCCATTTGGGGCCTCGTGCTATAAAATGCCGCTGTTGGGACCTCCTTAATGGTTCATGCGTGCATGCTAAGTTGATTCAGTCATGTCTGATTCTGTGTGACCCCGTGGACTGTAGCCTGCCAGGCCCCTCTGTCGGTGGGATTCACCAGGCAAGAATACTGGAGTGGGCTGCCATTTCCTCCTCCAGGGGAGCTTCCTGTTCTAGGCAGCAATGTCTCTTAGTTCTCCTGCATTGACAGGCGGGTTCTTTACCACGAGGGCCACCTGGGAAGCCCCCTTTAGCATTCTTCCAGAGCTAAATACTACAGAGAGAACCATTTCCAAGGCAGAGTCCTGGCTCCTGGGCCGTGAGACCTTAGGCAAGAGCCCCAAAGTCTCCGGGCTTCACTTTCTTACGCAGGATGGAGCTAATCACCCCTCCCGGCCACAAATGGGCACGCGTGAGACGGCTAATGGACAGCACCCTGGCTGTGTCCTGGCACACGGAGGCTGCTTCCTAGCTCTGAGGTTGGTTGTCTGTGTGGCTTCCTGGCAAGGAGCTGGCCTTCCTCCAACTCAGACTGGCTCTGGCAGGGCTGGAGGAACTGGGTCTACAGCGAAGGACAGAGGAGCAGAGATCACGCAGGCGCCGGCTGTTTGCTCAGGCATTCCGTTTGGAATGCATCTCCTTTCACCCCTGCGAGTGAAGTCTCCGCGCTGGGCAGCTCGTCCGAGGTGAGTGTCTGCCGTGACTCGGGTACCATTTATCACGCGGGTGTTTGATGGAATATTCCTCCTGGAGGAACTGCATTCCCAGACACTCCTCACGCTCCGCCAGGGTCTTTGAAACTCGACAGCGAGCTCTTTAAAGGGACCGGAGAGGCACGCTGCATCCCAATTTGCAGCTTTTGAACATGTCAACATTAATAGAGGTCACCGTTTCAGGGGACACGGGGCCCTTAAGGGATAAATCAGGAATAAATCAGCAACTGGCGCCCCCGGCTGGCCGATCCACTTGACTGGCGTTTCCTTTGTGATTGTGCCCTGGTGCCCGGGGTTGGAGGGGTGGGGAAGCAGGCATGTCTGCAGCTGCTTCGCTGGGCTTTGCGGGGAGAACCCCGTCAGAAAGATGCCTTAAGGGGTCATCTGTCATCTGTCCCTTCAGCCACTGCAGGATGCCCGAGGACACCACGGAGGGATTCCGGGAGCTGGGCTCTGGGTGCAGGGCTAGGTTTTCCCTGGGGAAACTGAGGCCCAGGGACAGTACAGGCCTTGCCTGAAGCCCACAGCCGTTCAGGGACTTGGCTGAGCCTCAAAGTCCAGCTCAACCCAATCCAAACTCTGACCTTAACCACCTGCCAGGCCGCCTGTCAGAAGGGCTTTGGGGTCAGAAAGTGGAAGAAATGAGATTTCCTGACCTGTAGACCCACTGGTTCCCAGTGACCCTATTTCACTTCAGTATGGCCTTCCCCTTCCTCCAGAGCAGAAGCAGGAGGCTGCTGCCCATCTGACCACCGGCCACCTTCCCTGACCCTGCCTCCCAGAGGAAAGCTCCAGGAGGAAGTCTGAAGGCAGCCCAGAAGCTGGCTTTGCAAGCGGTCAGTCCTGGTTCCCACCCCTGCTCAGCTGTACGCTAACCGGCTTTGGGCAAGTGCCTTGACTGCCCTGAGCCTCGGTTTGAAACATACCCTCGGCCTTAGTTTGAAATCAGGCCCCTCCAGCAGGGCTTCCGCAAGTCATGGGATGAGGGCTCTAGGGTCTGTGTGACCATCACCCACACTTCCCCCAGAGCCCTCTAACGCTTCTCCGAACACTTCACTGTCTGTAATAAATCAGAAAACAGCCTGCCCCCTGGGATGGTCCTGCCATGTTCAAAACTCCTAACCAATGCTCAGATGTACATCTCATGCTTCTGCCATTTCTCAGTTCCTGATTGCTTTATCAATAGCGCTGCTTGTGTGCGGCCTGTGATGAATCTGCTTCCGCCCCCACCTCCCTGGGTGGCCCTGGGCGAGTCATTTATCTTCCTGGATCACAGAGCATAGAAGTGGGAAGGAGGGACCTGGGAGATCATCAATCCAGGCCTTTCATTGTATCAATAAGAATCACAGCAAAACCCAAACCACCTAAGAAGCCGGGAGTAGACCAGCACACTGGCACCACTCTGGACCCCTGCCTGCCAGCCCACAGCTAGCACCAACCACCAGCCAACCACACGGGTGATGCCACCCTGAAAAGCCCAGCCCAGGGGAGCCCGTCACCGGGCACAGCCACACAAGTGAATCAGGCAAAAACAGTGACGATCTCAGGTTTCCCTGGGACTCTCCAGTTTTAGGAGCTTCCTTCTCAGCTCAGTTGGTAAAGAATCCGCCTGCAATGCAGGAGACCCCGGTTCTATTCCTGGGTCAGGAAGATACACTGGAGACGGGATAGGCTACCCACTCCAGTATTCTGGCCTGGAGAATTCCATGGATGGTACAGTTCGTGGGTTCTCAAAGAGTCAGACACTATACTGAGCGACTTTCACTCACTCCGGTTTTAAGATGAAAAAGTCTCACCTCCCATTAACATGCGCCCTCTCCCAGCCCTAGACACCTTACAAAAACAGATGGAGCAGAAAAACTAACCCATCAACTCACAGAGTCAAAAGAGGCAGTAAACAATTTTCGTTTTAAACCTCCAAGTTTAAGAGTGTTTTGTTACGTAGTGAATGGATAACTGAAACGTGAGCAAGCGCCGGACTCGGCCTTCAGGATAAGCGACAGTCTTCACAACAGTCCTTCTGAGATAGTTTATTACCCAGTAAGTGAAGAACACAAGGCTCAGACACATCAAGGGATCCTTCAAGGTTGGGCGTCCAGAAAGCGGTAGAGCTGGCGTTCAAACCTCAGTCTAACTCCAGCAGCTGAGCCCAGTCGTCACAAAAGCCCTGGGTGTTATTACTGCCATTTAGCAAATAGGAAGGACAGCTGAGACAGGTGTGACTTCTCCAAGGCCACACAGCAAGTTTGTACTAGGGCTGCATCCTCCGATACCCAAAGTTTAACAATATAAACATCTGTATCAGTCATCTCAATCAGTTTAGTCGCTCAGTCATGTACAACTCCTTGCAACCCCACAGACTGCAGCACGCCAGGCCTCCCTGTCCGTCACCAACTCCAGGAGATTATGCAAACTCATGTCCATTGAGTCCGTGATGCCATCCAGCCATCTCATCCTCTGTCGTCCCCTTCTCCTCCTGCCTTCAGATCTTTCCCAGCATCAAGGTCTTCTCCAATGAGTGAGTTCTTCACATCAGGTGGCCAAAGTATTGGAGTTTCAGCATCAGTCCTTCCAATGAATATTCAGGACTGATTTCCTTTGGGATGGACTGGTTGGATCTCCTTGCAGTCCAAGGGACTCTCAAGAGTCTTCTCCAACACCAGTCATCTAGGTCATAGCAAACCTGCATAACAGCCCTAAAAACTCAGTGGCTTAAAACAAGGCTTTATTTAGCTCATGAGTCTGTGGGTCAGTTGAGAGGCTCTGGTTTGGGCTGGGCTCCTGTGTCTGGGGTTTAGTTGGCTGGTGGTTAATCAACCAGGGCGGCTCAGCTCCTCTCCTCATGTCTCTCACCCTCTAGCAGGCTAGCCTGAGTGTGTTCTCATGACAAAGCAAAAGTGCAAAAGCAAACACGTGGAAACGTACAAGACCCAGCCTTGGAACTGGTGCAGCATGGCCCCGGCCACATTCCGACCTGGTCACAGCGATCACGGGGCTGGACCAGGCACCAGGTGTGGGGAGCTAGACTCTGCCTGCTGAGCAAGCTCAGCTGCAGGATCTTATTGCAAAGGATAGAGGTACAAGGAGGTTGGTAATACAGTCAGTTTATCTCAGTAGAGTTTTTACCGCGTGCCAAGCAGTGTGCCGTATCTCGTATACTTGCTGTTTATTTCTTGAACCTTTCCTGTCACTGAATTGGGTATGATTAACATTATTAACCTCTACAATCCAGTTAGGGAAACTGAGTCCCAGGTCATACAGAAAGTAAGTGGCAGAGTCAGAATTCATGGCCGGGTCTGTTTCACCCTTTACCCCTGAACCACACCAACTCACACCAACTCACCCAACATCCTGCCGCCGCTCCAGCCCTGACAGTCCAGAGGGCCAGATGCTGGCTCTCTGAAGGCTCCCTCTGGAGTTAGGAGACCGTTTCTTCCCCAGCCAGAAGTTTCTGCTGATGTGGTGGGAAGTTCTGCTCACAGAGATGAAAGCCCTCTGCCAGGCGAGGCAGCTCTGCTGACAAAGGACAGGCCTCCTTTGGAGCTGGTCCCCCGGGCGAGGAGCCAGTGGGAGCCACGACGGATGGCGGGGGGCAGCTGGAGTGTGCAGCTGGTCCCAGGGCACGCCGACCGGGGCTTTGCCTGCCTCGGGGGTCCAGGGCAGCGCGTGTTTTAGAGCCAGAGGCTGCCTGGCTACTGAGGCGCTAGAGGTGATCTAGGCCCCCGGCTTCCGGCGCAGACTGGGAAACTGAGGCTCAGAGAGACACAGAGACTTAGGGATACACAGCACAGCCAGACGGAGGCCAGCTGGACCCCAGGCTCTCCTCCTGCTTGCTGGCCACCCAGGCCACCCCTGCGTCACTTCGGGGGCTCCCTGTGGGCCCCCCTGAGAACAGGATCCAGGAAAGGCAGGGGTCCTCCCGGCCTCACGCGGCCGGGTCTTCACGTCTCCAGGGCACTCAGGTCTCGGGGCGCTCGGGGCCTGTTGAGCTATTTCTGCATCTTTTCTCCAAGGAGATTCAGGGAACACAGACGCCTCGGCTCCTCGGCAAACACCATTCATTACCTCCGCTGCTCCAGGAGCTCGGCTCCCTGAGGCAGATAACGCCCCTTATCTCAGCCTGAAGAGAGGGGCGGGGGAGGCTGGGAGTGTAGCCCGGCTCTGACGATAAGGGTTTGGAAGCTCTAGCCTCGGTCCCAGCAGCGCAGAGGACGTGAGGACACACTCCCCTGGACGCTGTGGCCTTGCCGCTGTGGTCTCCATAGCAAACAGACCTGGTAGCTACGGCCATGCCACCACGGCCTTGCCTCTGCCCCCGACTCCCCGCGTGACCTTGACCTGTCGGGGGCTTCCCTGGGCCTCCTCCCCATCTCCTCTAGGAGGCTGTGGATAAAAGTAGGGGCTTTCAAAGGGGATTTCTTGGGACCCCAGCGTTCCCTGGAATGGTCTCAGAGGCATTTCAAAGGTGCATGCTAAGTCACTGCAGCCATGTCCGATCTTTTGGGACCCCATGGACTGCAGCCCGCCAGGCTCCTCTGTCCATGGGATTCTCCAGGCAAGAAGACTCGAGTGGGTTTCCAGGTCCTCCTCCAGGGGATCTTCCCAACCCAAGGATCGAACCTGCGTGTCTTACGTCTCCTGCACTGGCAGGCAGGTTCTTTACCACTAGCCATTTCAAAGGTAAGGGAGAGAAAATGGAGCTCTGGCCCTGACCTCCAGCTGCCCCCAGACCAGACTCCTTTCATCTGCTTGATGTGCTGTGAGTCATGTAAGATGTCTTTTCAACAAAGGACTTCACTCCTTTCAAGGAATCTTGAAAGCCTGGACTAGGCGTCACGAAGGCTCTTCTGGGAGTCTCAGGGGCTGAGTGGGGTTGGGGGGGCGGTGGGGAGAGAGGATGGGGGCTGCCTGATGGGGGGGTGTCGGGGCTGAGAGCGGACACGGCCCCACTCGCCGACTCCCCCGTCCCCCCCTTTCTCACCTCCTTCCCACCAGGGCCTCCCTCCCCCCACCTCCCTGAACACCGCCTCCCACCAGGTGTCTGGCCCCAGGGACAGGGGATGCAGATGAGGCAGGGCAGGCCAGCAGCAGGATCGGGGCCTCTGACTACCCGGCCCAGCCCCACCCCGTCCAGCTGTGTGACCCAGGGCACCGACTTCACCCCTCTGGGGCTCCATCTCCTCCCCACTGTAAGGTGGGACGAGTACAGAGCCTCCCACATAGAACTATGAGGTTCAGATCATCTGCACAGTGCTTATCACAGGGCCCAGGATAGAACAGGTGGGCATTCAGAAAGACCCAGTACAACAGAAGCCCAGCTGAGTTTGTTAACTGCAGACCATTGGCAGAGAGTGATACACCTGAGACCCTGTGGGGACTGGAATGGGAAGAGGACCTGGAGTGAGAGGCAGGCAGAGATGCTGGTGCTGGACGCCCCCTAAGGAGCTCCACAGGTCCACCCCCCCAAGTCCCACCCCTTCTCCACCCACCACTCCAGCAGCCTCACCCAGGGGGCACTTCGTGGCACCCAGGGTGCCAACCTCGCACTTCTGGCCCCTCTTCTGAAGCTGCAGCAGGACCCACATACACGACCAACCTTGTGGGGGAGCCCAGACCCCTGGGGACGGGAGCCAGTGGGGAGGTGTTTCCCTCTGTCCCCCAGAGAAGGGTTTCCCAAGTCCCCTGAGAAGGTCCCAGCAGCAGAGCCCTGGCCCCCAGCGTGCCAGCAGCCAATCTGATGACGCTCGCCTCCATCTGTGCTCTGCTCCCTGGCCCCTGGGGTTAGACCCCAAACCAACTGCCTCACCCAGCCTCGTCTCAGACTCTGCTTGCTGGGTGGGGGACCCAAGCTGAGAAAGATGCTCCAGAAGACGAGTCTCTGAAGTGATGAGCCTGTAGGTGCTGTTTGGAAGGCTTCCGGGAAGTCTGCTGGGGTGACCCCCGGGACCACCATCAGCCACCTCGTGGCTGCAGGAGGTGGGCAGCTGAGCTGAGAGCCCCAGCAGAGTGTCGTCTCCCAGCGATGTTCCTGGAGAGCATCACTGTCCCTGTGGGCAAGATTTCACAGGCCTGGGGGAGCAGGGAGGGAAGAGAGGTTGGAGGCAAGTGGTTGTTAGGTCTCAGGAAGAGACAAGAGGACGCACGCCCCTCAGTGGCCCATACTCACCAGGAATACGAGGAGGCTCATGGAGGATTCCTGCAAAACCCTGAGCCAACTTGCACGGGAGGAGCCACAGCATCAGAAGTACCAGGGCCGCAGCCCTACCGTGAAAGGGGCAGAGAAAGAGGAGGCGAGGGAGCCGTGGGCACTCGAGGCGGACAGGCCAGTTGAGCCCCAGGCCGTGCTGTGTGGCTTCAGGCCGGTGGCCCACCTCTCTGAGCCCCCCAACCCCTGCATCGGGGTGGGGTTGTGGTTCAGTTGCTCAGTCGTGTCCGACTCTTTGTGATCCCATGGACCGCAGCACGCCAGGCCTCCCTGTCCATCACCAACTCCTGGAGCTTACTCAAACTCATGTCCATCGAGTCGGTGATGCCACCCAACCATCTCATCCTCTGTCGTCCCCTTCCCCTCCCGCCTTCAATCCTTCCCAGCATCAGGGTCTTTTCCAATGAGTCGGCTCTTCACATCAGGTGGCCAAAGTATTGAAGCTTCAGCTTCAGCATCAGTCCTTCCAATGAATATTCAGGGCTGATCTCCTTTAGGATGGACTGATTGGATCTCCTCACTGTCCAGGGACTCTCAAGAGTCTCCTCCAACACCCCAGTTAGAAAGCATCCTGTCTTCAGAGCTCAGCCTTCTCTGTGGTCCAGCTCTCACATCCATTCATGACCACTGGAAAAACCATAGCTTTGACTAGATAGACCTTTGCCAGCAAAGTGATGTCTCTGTTTTTTAATATGCTATCGAGGTTTGTCATGGCTTTTCTTCTAAGGAGGAAGCATCTTTTAATTTCATGACTGCAATCACTGTCCACAGTGATTTTGGAGTCCTAGAATATAAGTCTGTCATATTTCCATTGGGTTGTAGTGAGGATCAAATGAAGTGAAGGGTGTGAAGGGTTAGGATGGTGCCAAGTGTATGGAAAACACACAGTGAATTTGGTCAAGGTTATGTGCGGACTTTGAACATTTTGATCTCAACAGAGTCAGGGAAGGCACGTTATACCCCTTTTCTAAATGCGAAGTCCTAGACTCGGAGAGCACAAGGGATTTATCCCAAACCACACAGCTGCTCGCAGGCAGAGCTGCGGTTTCAGCCGGACTCTGTGTGATCACGGGGCCCATCCGCTGACAGCCGGAGCAGGTTTATCCCTGTCGCCGTCCCTTCGCGCCCACGTGGTCCCTTTGAAAGAACCCCCACAGGAAGTTCCGACGACAGCTGAACCGTCTGGATGCCTCAGAGGACGGCACACAGGCTCGCCAGCTTGGCACTCGCAGAGCCCGCGCCTCCGCCCAGTAGTCCTCAGTCCGTCGCACCCCAGCCCTGGCTCCGTCCCCTCAAGGGCCCGGCCGGGTCTAGAACTCTAGGCCAGGGGCCGCCCCTCCTGCCCACACCTCTGATGGAGTGGAATGAGCTCACGCCAGTTGGGGTTCAACGCCAAGCTGCCCCCTGCCTGGCTGTGTGACCCGGGTGGGGTAAGTGACTCCACCTCTCGGAGCCTCAGTTCCCTCAACTGTAAAAGGTGACTTGTAACACAGGGTAATGTGAGGTCCACCGAGACAGCACAGATAAACAGAGAGAGAGAGAGTAGACAGTAGGTGCTCAGAACTCCACCCCCGGCCTGGACAGGACTGAATGTGGGGTCAGAGGAGGCTGGGTCTCCCAGGCCCATGGCAGAAGGATCTAGCCTCCAAGGCTCTTGTGCAAAACGCATCTGCTGCAGGAAGCCCTGAGAGGGGACTCCCCCGGCAGAGCTGAGGCCAAGGCTGGGGGCCCGAGGCTTGGTCACCACAGCAGGACACCGGCTCGTGCACCTGCCGGTGGGGAGCTCAGCCCTGCCGGGGGAAGGGCTGCTCGTACCAGCAGGAGGCGGAGGAGAAGGGCTGACCCTGAACCTCCTTCCCCTCCTTAACCGGCCGTGAGCTCTCAAACCAGCTCGGCCCCTCTTTCTGCACCAACAGCCCTCCCAGTCCCTGCTGGTCATGGAAGGAATGACTGGGAGCAGGAAGTTTGAAATTGAACTGCCTGGGTTCAAAGCCCTGTCCTATTTCCAGCTATGTGATCGTGGGAATAAAAATTCCATAGTCTGAACCTCAGTTTCTTCAACAACCAAAGTTGGTTTTAAGACAGATTAATGAGCTAATGTGACTTCACAGGTGATGCTAGAGGTAAAGAACCTGCCTGCCAATGCAAGAGAGAGAAGGAAGGGAGGCAGGTTCAATCGCTGGGTCGGGAAGATCCCCTGGAGGAGGCATGGCAACCCACTCCAGTGTTCTTGCCTGGAGAATCCCCTGGACAGAGGAGGCTGGCGGGCTACAGTCCATGGGGTCACAAAGCGTCAGACACGACTGAAGTGACTTAGCACGCACACTAAGATAACACATGTAAATCAGTTAGAATAAGGTCTGGCACATAGTAAGTGCTCAATAAATAGTAGATTTTTTTTTTTTGTTTGTGTTTTGTTTGGCTGCAACACAGCTGTGGATCTGAGTTTCCCAGCCGGAGATCAAATTCATCCCCTTAGTATTAAGACCACGGAGTGCTAACCACTGAACCACAAGAGAATTCCCAATATTAGTTGTTCTTATTTGGGGTTCGAACAAGGTTACCCCAGAGTCCTCCTTCATGTACCAGCATCTCTGACCCACCCCACACCTTGTCTAGGCAACTGCGCTGTCTTGGCTTCTGACATAAGGCAGAAGATGGGGAAGAAAGCAGAAAGGTCTAAGAGCAAAGATTCCCACCCCAGACCAGCTCAGGAATCCCTGGGCTGCGCACAAGGGTATCTGAGAAAGCAAGACGGTGCTAGAGTCTGGTAGAAACTCTATAAAGGTGCGGAAACCTGAGGCAAGGAGGACGCACCTGCCGCTGTCCAAGTGCCTGCATAACGCAGAAAAAGTGCAGAGGAGATGTCTGCCTGCGGGCCCACAGGGGGTCTGAGCTCACTGTCTGTCAGGCCCTCACGTCTCAGAAGGAGAATGTCCCCCACACAGACGCAGGGAGAGGAACCCGGGGGACGGGCCCTGATTAAATGCGTCAGGAGCAAACAATCACGCAAGACCAAGAGAATCCCAAGGAGGGAAAGAGGCAGGCGGGAGTAGGGAGCCTGAGCCACAGAGATTAGGTGTCTGTCCCTGGTCAGAAGGGAATATGGAAATAGAAATTAAGCTCAGGTTTAAAGCAGCAAAGACGGCTGCATTTCTTTGCGCACTGCAGTCGGTAGACGTGCGGCTGGGAGCGAGGCGTCACTGGCTTCCCCTGCTACAGTAACACAGCCTGGACAGGTTTGTGTTTCTTCCCTGAATGGTCCACATCACTTCAGGACGGATTCCCGGAAGTAAAACCGGTGGGAGTCAAAGGCTACCAACTGCTCGAGGCTCTTAACACAATCTAGATGCTCTCCTTCCCAGAAAGCTCAGACCAGCCGGGGAGAATCAGCCTGCCTCACTCCCCACGCCCCAGCATCAAGGATCATTATTTTGTCCACCTTTGCCAATGTGTTGAGCCAAAAAATTAGAGTCTGGCTGTTTCTATTTGCATTCTTCAGTTGCTAGAGTGAGGTGCGACTGTGGGTTTTAGGAAAGTGGGAAGTGTTAGGAAAACAAAACCCTTGTTGGGCATGGGTGTGTGCACAGAATATTTTATGTAAGACGCCCACAGCGGTGAGTCGACTCTCCTCTCCCGGAAAGGCTCCCTCCCCCATCAGAGGGCCATCCAGGCGCGTGGCGGCTCTGACCCTCACTTTCCTCACCCATTAAATGGGTAGAATACCTTTCGCTATGGGTGTTTATCTGTGGTTTACCATCCTCTTCCTTCTTCCTCTCATCGCCCTAAATTTCCTGGCCGTGTGATTCCTGGCCTCCAAGTCCGCAGGAGGGCTTGACTCTCCACAGTGACTGGCACAAGACTTGGCACATAACCCACGTCTAGCTAACCACAGGCCACATTCTGGGACCTGGGCTGAGCTGTTGAGTGGCTTGGACTCTTGTTTACTCGCAGACGTGAAGGGGGAATCGGCTGGTGACCATCCTAGAGCAGGAGGGACAGGCTTGCTGAAAGTGATGCGACGGTGAGGAGTCAGAGCCGAGAAGTGAAGACGGGGAAAATGCGCCGGTAGCCCTCTGCACCCTAAACGAGGTCCAGGAGCCGGAGCAAACCCTGCCTGAAGCAGTCCTGCCTCCTTTCAGTTATGTGAGCCCGTGAATCCCCTTTATTATTTAAGCTATTTTGAGTTGGGTTTTCTGTCCCTGGCAGCTCAAGGGACAGCGCAGGGACCCTGGCTGGTCTGACACACGGAGGGCACGCAGGAGACCACGGCCTGTGGACAGAGGCCAAGAACAGAGTCTCTGCTGCGTGACCCTGAAAGCAAGTGGCCACACCTCTCGGGGATACTTCGTGGGCTTTCATGAGAAGTTTGATAAAATCCATGCAAAGCACTTTACAGCTCTCCGGTCAGTTCAACAGATGGTCGCTATTTGCTAACGGCATTGCTGTCTCAGAAACGGTCATCACTGCTGCCGCCTACCTCCCGGGCCTGACGGTGAGCTCCTTGGCAGCGGGGCTGTTTGCGTGGCTCTGTGCGTCCACTGCAACAACCCAGACCATCACCGAATGGTTGGTTGGTGTCGCATTTTACCTACTCGAGCCCGACAGCAAGTTCCCTGCAGGCAGGGGCCAGGACTCACCCCTGCACCCTGCCGAGGGTGGCGAACAGGGCCGTGTGCCCAAGCCCATCCTCAAGGCACAAGCGAGCCCTACGGCCTGCCGTGTCTAAGGCTCACAGCACCGGGAGGCCGTCAGCATTCCCCGCTTCCGCAGGCGAGGAAACAAACCCAGGGCTGCCACGGTGACGGGGCGGGCATAGGCGGGAGGTGGAGGCCCGGGGCCGCAGGAAAGCAGCATTTGAGCTCAGATCTGTGCACCGCCCGGGCCGCGCTCCCGGCGCGAGTCTCAGAGTTGGTGTCTGTGATGCTGACAGGCCTCCGTGAGCCTGGGACTCACCCCGATGGTGAAGAGATGAAGGCGGCCCAGAGCAGACTGGACTGTGGGCTTAGAGGCAAGTGCTAACATTCATTAGTATTGCTGCACTGTTATTACGGATTTACATATATATATAATCCTAGACGGTTGCTGCAGCTTAAGAAAAACGGTGGGGCTAGGGGAGAGCAAAGGGCCCAGAGGACGAGTGAGGGGCCTCGGGGGTGAGCACCGTGATCCTGGGCCCTCACTGCCGCCCCCCAGGGCAGCTCATTCAGACCACCTACCCTCGCGCAGACGGAAGGCATGCAGGGGGCAGTGGCTGACGGCCTGAGAGGGCCTGGAAGGAACTGGAAAGTTCCAGAAGAGGAACAGAAGTGGGAGGTCAGGGAGACTCCCTCCCCGTCAGATACAGGAATTAAGGATCGCAACAGCCGTTCAGGCGACGGAACCTGAACTCTGGGGAAACGCAGGCTCGCGGAGGTGGGCTCCGCGGCTCACCACCAGCCCAGAGCTGGGCTGGGAGGCCGGTGGGCTGGCAGCCGGGGCTCTTCCCAGGGCCAGGAGCCTCCCTCTCGGGTCAGAACCAAGAGACGCGGGCGGGCGGAGGGCCTGCTTCCCTCCCCGTCACGGGCCTTGCCCAGGGCTGCCTGCGCCAAACTGATGAGTGTTTGGCTCCCACATCTGCCTCTCGGGCCTGAGACAGGAAGCCCTGACTCCCTACAGGCCTGAGAGGATGAGGGTGCCCACTGTGCAGATGAGGACGCTGAGGCTCTCAGACGACCACAGCAGGGTCACCGACTGCAGGGGGCCGTGGAGGTGTTGGAAGCCACCGTGTCCCCATCCCCGGTCCTTCATGGGCGACCCCAGACCCTGCGCTTCCACGGCCAAAGGGAGGCGGCAGGCGCCTCCCAGCAGGACTTCAGTGTCTACAGGAGGGGCCGGAGCTCCTCAGGTCTCAGGAAACACAGAGGCCACATGCTGTCCTTTGAGTCTGACGGAGGCAGAGGCGACAGGTTATAAGCAGCCTGGGTCAATGGGGGCGCACCTCCGCGGCCCCCAGCACCTCTGGACGCTCGCTTTCTGCTCCTTCCTCTGCCGAGCCACGGTGCTCCCCTCTGCCCCTCCCCGCCCCGCGCCCGGAGGCCCCTCTGAGCCGCGGTCTTCCCCTCTGAAACGGAAGGTGGTAAAGCCACACGCCAGGACTGTCCCGAGCATCGCTCCAGCACTGCGGGGGGACTCGGTGACGTGGGTTTTCTCCCCGTGTAGAAGCAGCGCAAGCCTCCACCCCCGCCCTGTCACACAGCAGGCCTCCTCAGGTGAGGCTCCAGCGACACCCTTCCGGCCGCTTTGCCCCTGTCTCCCCAGGGTCGGGATGTCCTTTCCCTTGGGATCATTTCCCGCAGTCCTGTCCTCTGGGGCTTGCAACAGCAAGTGAGTAACTGCTGAATGACCAACCAACGGGAAAACCAGGGTCCAAGAAGCTGACGCCCAGAACGACTTCCTCCAGGAAGACTTCCCTGACTTTCTACCCAGGCTGGGTCAGTGGCTCTTTGTATGAGCTTCCCCGAAGCCCAGAACTTTTTCTTTTTAAGTGTAGGTGCTGGGGTTCAAGCTTTGGCTCTGCCCTGACCAGCTGTGCGCCTCCGGGCAAGTGGCACAACCTCTCTGGGCCTCCATGTCCTCACCTGTGAAAAGAGGATAATAACAACAGCGTCTGCCCCGGAGAACCGTCGGAGTCAGGCAGCAGGCCGGCACTCAGGCGGCAGGCACGCTCCGAGCACTCACGGACGCGCGTGTCTCCTATCAGCGGCCGGTGTCACCGGCATCGCCTCGTAGGCCAGACTGTCCTCTGCCCTGCCCGTGAGCTCGTCCACACCCGTCGTGAAGGCTGCTGGGCGCTCCCGCAGACCCCTTTGTGGCTTCCACGAGCCTGCTCACTGACCTGCCCCCAAGGACCTGCGCCCATCGCTCTCCCCCAGAGAACCGGCGGCTTCGTTCAGGTCTGCAGGGCGCGGAGCGGCCCAGGACTCAGCCTGCCGGAGGCTAACCCTTGGCCGGTGACTGACGGTCACCGGCCAAGACCAGCTCTAAGGTGTAACCTGGACCCCAGAGCCCCCGCCCCGCAACGGGCTCAGGTAGAGACGGCTCTCCGAGGGGCTTTGCCCGAAAACAAACATCGACATGGTGGGCCCTCAGCCATCCACATCCTAGCCTGCCTCTCCCTTCCTCGCACCTAAATCCTCACTGCGTAGTGGGGACCCTGGTTACCTAAAGCTGCTGTCATTGCAGTCGTGTCCGGCTCTTCACGACCCCGTGGACTTCAGCCCTCCAGGCTCCTCTGTCCATGGGGTTTCCCGGGCAAGAATCCTGGAGTGGGTTGCCATTTCCGCCTCCAGGGGATCATCCCGACCCAGGGATTGAGTTCTTTACCGTTAGCAAAACCTGGGAAGCCCAGGGATCAAACCCAGGCCCCCTAGATTGGAAGCGTAGAGACCACCAGGGAAGTCCGCACGCCCATCTTAACACAGGGTCCAGACACAAGCGGCACGGTCGGAGCGGGGGAACGGCTGAACCAAGGGATGCCCAAGAGAAAGATTTAGCGAGTCAGCCAGGGGAAGAGTCCTAAGAGGGAGAAGACCCCCCAACCCCAGCCGCACACGGCCCTCCCTTGCCCACGCTGAGCCATCTCGGCCATAAGTGTTCAGTGGAGCATGTGGTCTTTAATGCACGGGCCTTGAGTTACATAAACAAGGTTGTAAAATTTAAAGGCAAATCAGACGGGATCCCGGGGCAGCCACGCTGACAGCACGGCTGGGGGCAGGGCTGGCGCTGAGCGGAGGAGGCAGCTTTCAGCAGTGTTCATTCTGGGATAGAAGGAAGGGGCAAAGTGGCCGTGACTGATGGTTGCTGCTGTTCATTTGTTTGTAATCATCGGGTCTGAAGTGATCAGATGGGTGCAGGCCCACATTTAGACAGTACCACAGTCAAGGCGAGGCTTCCCGGGTGGTGCTAGCGGTAAAGAACCCAACAGCCAATGTAGCAGACATAAGAGATCCGAGTTCGATCCCTGGGTCGGAAAGATCCCCTGGAGGAGGTCACGGGGACCCGCTCCAGTGTTCGTGCCTGGAGAACCCCGTGGACAGAGGAGCCTGGCGGGCTGCAGGCCACGGGGTCACAGAGTCAGCACAGGCACGCACGCTCCAGCAGCAGCCCTCCAGGCTCTTCCCCTGCCTCCTGTCCCCTGTTTGCAGATCAGCCTCGTCTTCTGCAGCCCCGCCCGGGGGATTCCTCACCCGGCTTCCTGTCTCCACGCAGCGCTGGTTAAGCGTGTGGGCTCCCGAGCCACAGTCCTGGGTTCAGCTCCCAATCTGCCGCTTGCTAGCTGTGTGCCCCGGGGCCTGGTTTCTGGTCTGCGGGATGAGGTGGCGACAGCGTCTAGCCAGGGGATTAACAACGTTGGGAAGGTCAAATGAGGCGGGGCCTGCACGGAGCAAGCCTCAACAGCGCTAGATTACCGCTGCTTTCTCATTATCGTTCCTTCCTTCCTGTGATCCAAGACGGCTCTGCAGGCACCATAGGCAGACCCCAGTGGGTTGGGAGTAACGGGGAAGGCAAAGAGAAGGGGGCTGGGGGTGCCTGCTCCAGAGTCTGGCTGAGACAGGAACAGAAGCAGACAGTCAACCGGGGACAGAATCTGGGGTCAGGAGGGTGGGGCTGAGCAGGGAAGAGGGTGCTGGGGGCTGGGGCTCAGGACAGGAAAGAGCGTGGAGCCCAGGGAGGCTGCCCCAGAGAGCATCCGGGAAGCAAGGTGACTGCCCTGGGATGCTCAGACACGCCCGTCGGCAGGTACCACAATGTGGAAGATGAGGCACCGCAGAGGGGAGGCCTCGGTCCGTTCCAGCTTCAGCCATTTAGCATGTTTTATGAAACACTCTAAGCCTCAGTGGCACCATCTGTAACATGGGGCTACCAACCCTAGAACTCGCCTCTTAGGGTCATTGCAAGGATTGAGATGTTACACGAAGTCAGCGCTCACATAAAGGAATTATAGTGAAGAGTCTCTGATTGTAAGATTCAGTGAACCCCAGACTCCAGGTTTTATGATTCTAAATGGCTCTTTTAGTCTTAAAAGACTAAATTTTACTAGAATGCTGGCTCTGTGGGGACAGACATTTCTGGTCTACACTGTTCAGTAGTTTTATTTCCAGTACCCGGCTCCCAGGACTTGGCAAATAGGTGAGCAATGTGTGTGCGTGGGTGTGTGTGTGTTGGATAAATCAGTGAATGAATGCGTAAATGAATGAATGTGTTGGCAGGACTGACCATTCTCTGTCCACTTGCCCAAACCCGAAACAAAGATGCCATCCCTGAGTTTTCCTCCCCAACCCATCCATCCATCTATCTCCTAAGGACCAGCACTTCCCTCAGCCACCACACCTCCCCCCTCAGAGTGGAATCTCACTCACTTAGAACACTGCTGCGGCCTCCCTTGCCTGCCCTCCTGTCCCATCTTAGAAATCTCATTTCCAAACAGAAAAGAAGTTCATTAGCCAAATTGGGGGCATTCTGCTGCAGGGCTGAGCCATTATGGGCACAAAAGATAGTCTCACCTCATCACTTACCAATTAGCTCCGAGGGACTCAGGCACTGCGGCACACAGCATGTCCCCTTCCTGAGACGTCCCGGAGTCCCACCAGGGGTGGCGGCCACCACGCGGCTGGTCCCTCCCAGCCCCAGACAGTGGCGGAGCAGGAGCCCCACCGCAGTCAGGTCAGGCCCTGACACTACGCCCCTAACACCCCAGGACTCTCTGAACATGAGGCCAGCTGCCCGCACATCATTAAGCAGCCAGCACAGGGCCCTGGGAAATGTCTTAATTAGGTGGTCACACTGGTTCGCATACATTAATTTGATAAAGACAATGAAGTTCAGCAGAGCAGAGCGGACCATGCTCCCGAGGGCCGCTGCCCTGAGCTCTAGGACCAGGATGGAGGGGCAGGCCAAAGGGCTTGTGGCCGATGCCTCCAGGGCATGCTGTCCCCTCCTCGGTGGTCCCCCCCCACCACCATGCATTTCATCCTCAGGCCGAAGGAACTGGCAGAACATCCTTGTCCTCAAGGGCTTGGGAAACAAGCCCTGCTTTTGTTCTGTGCCACAGGAGTCAAGTCGCCTGACATCTGAGAGCCTCGGTCTTCGCTGTAAAATAGACATGGCAATCCCACTTGCTAGCGCCGGTTAAATGAGATGCACATAAAGCATTTGACAAGGGCCTAGATGACAGGTGCGTCCCTGGTGGCTGCCTGCAATGCAGGAGACCCTGGTTCAATCCCTGGGTCAGAAGATCCCCTGGAGATCCAACACCACAGTTTGGAAGCAACAGTTCTTTGGTGTTCTGCCTCACTTATTGTCTAGCTCTGGAGAAGGGAAAGGCTGCCCACTCCAGGGCTCTTGGGCTTCTCTTGTGGCTCAGCTGGTAAAGAATCTGCTTGCAAAGTGGGAGACCTGGGTTCAACCCCTGGGTTGGGAAGATCCTCTGAAGAAGGAAAGGCTACCACTCCAGTGTTCTGGCCTGGAGAATCCCACGGACTGTATAGTCCATGGGGTCACAAAGAGTCAGACACGACTGAGCGACTTCCTCCCTTGGTGGCTCAGACTGTAAAGCGTCTGCCTGCAGTGCGGGAGACCCGGGTTTGATCCCTGTGTCGGGAAGATCCCCTGGAGGAGGAAATGGCAACCCACTCCAGTATTCTTGCCTGAAAAATCCCATGAACAGAGGAGCCTGGCGGGCTACAGTCCATGAGGTCACCAAGAGTCGGACATGACTGGGCAACTCCACTTTCCTCTCCTTTAGAGTATACAGTGGGTCGTTATTACGGAGTAGCAGTTACTGTTATTACTGAAATAAAATAGTGAAGCCCCATCACTGGCCCTGTGTGTCCATTTGGAAAATGGTCCTGTGGGATAAACAGTGGACTCCTGATTTTCAAGAGACTTCTCTAATTCCGGGCTTTCTGTTCCCTTTGGGATTCGAAGGGTTGAAGAATCTGGTCAACATCACACAGCTGGTCAGTGGTAGATGCAGGATTTGAACCCAGTTTATCTGACCTCAAATCTAAGCTCTTCCCACCCCCCCACTCCCCCCCCATGCTAAAGAGGGGTGGCCGTGTGGACGTGTGAGCCTGCAGACAGGTGGGCTATCCACGAACACACTCGCTGACCACGTGTCCTTCTAACCAATCGTCAGCGGCATAGGACACTCTGACAATCTCGCGCTCACACTGGCCACGTCCAGTGAGTGGAAAGCCTACTGGACTGGGGCTCAGAAGACCCGGGGTCCAGGCACAGCTCTGCTGGAACTGTCTGTGGCTCCTCAGCTCCGTCACCCCCCTCTCTGTACCCCTTCTCCATCTGTAAAGGGGAAGGAAGGTTTCTGACCCTGAACAATTTGTTTATGTTGTTCAGTTGCCAACTCAAGTCCGACTCTTCACGACCCCATGGACTACAGCACACCAGTCCTCCCTGTCCATCACCATCTCCCAAAGTTTTCCCAAGTTCATGTCCATTGAATCGAAGATGCCATCCAACCATCTCATCGTCTGTCACTCTCTTCTCCTTCTGCCCTCACTCTTTCCCAGCATCAGGGTCTTTTCTGATGACCTGGATCTTTCCATCACGTGGCCAAAGCACTGGAGCTTCAGCTTCAGCATCAGTCCTTCCAATAAATATTTAGGGTTGATTTTCTTTAAGATGGACTGGTTGGATCTCCTTGCAGTCCAAGGAACTCTCATGAGTCTTCTCCAACACCACAGTTCAGAAGCAACAGTTCTTTGGTGCTCTGCCTTATTTATTGTCCAGCTCTCACACCCGCACATGACCACTGGAAAGACCATAGCTTTGACTAGACAGACTGAACAGTGTTCCAGTCCAGTTCCTTCCAGGGGTGCTCCTCTGAACCACCTGCTCTTAGGTCTGGAGATGCCTGAAGCTTCTCCCCAGGCATCCTGCATCCGACGCTGCGTCACCCACGGGGGCTGAGCACACCGGGACCGCCTCCACTGCCTCCTCAGAGCAGCAAGAAGGACTAAAGGTAGACTTCAGGAGCGCCCCGATGTCACAGGACTCAGTCCTGTGGGGATGAAGGATCTGGGAAATGGAGGTTCTCTTTGGGATGTAAAATCCCCAGGCTAGGGCACGTGATAACTGCTGATCAGCAAAGAAGAATAACAATAACAGTGCGAGGTCTTTTGTTCCCCCTTGTTGTAAATGAGAGAGATGCATTGAGTGTCTAATTAGCAAAGTATTAGATAACTGGTGTGATCTGGTCTTGTTCCTTTCTGACAGCCTCTATTCTGCTGTCCCGTTTCAAGCTTGAGCTGCCGGTAATATCAGCTGATAATTGTAATGGTGAAAATGAAAAATTAAATCAGAGTCATCGGAGGCTCCCATTAAATTGATTTAAGGCTAGAAAAATTAATGGGACTGCCTCACGTCCCCCCTCCTCCCTGCCGGGTCTCTGCCTTGCTCTTCCCCGGAGCAGAACTGCCACATGACGACACAGGTGGGGGTCTGCCACTCGGCCTGTGACCCTCCCCCACCCTGCCAAATGGCCAGGGGTCACCTCCCCCGCAGGCAGCTGTGAGAGCCCAGCACCAGGGCCCTGGACAGAACAGGTTCACCTTGTCTTCCCTTCCCTGTGAGGATAGAGCCTCTGAGACAGAACAATGTGGCCCAAGACATTTAAAGGCAAGAAATGGAGTCAGTGTGATGTGTCCCATCAGTTCAAGTGACAGAAACAACCTCAAGCCAGTTTAAAGGAGAAAGAACACATAATTTATGAAACTATAAGTCCAGGGAGAGAACTGGGCCAGCGATGTCGCTGCGCCGCCTTTGCTGTCCTCTCTGGCCGTGGCTGTGACTGGTCCACTTCCGGTTGGCATGAGGAGGCAGGGGGGGAACAGGACCACAGACAGCTTCTGGGTTAGCCTCATCCCAGCTCAGCACACAGAAGACATAGCTTTTCTCACCCAGTATCAATGTATCAACCCCGGGAAGGGCCCGGATTGGTTCATCTAGGGTCACAGGCCATCTCCGAGCCAATCACTATTGCCATGTGCTTTAATACTATCTTGACTAGGCCTGGATCCCAACCCTTCCTGGAACTAAGGAACAAGGTGTTAATAGGGTTGGTACCACCCCCCCCCCAGGTGAGCAGGTGAAAGGGCATCCCCCAAGGATGCTTTTACTACCAGAAGAGGAGGAGGCATGTGGTTGCATACAATGAACTGCCCCAGCATTTAGCATCTTAGAACAACATCCTCTGCGATGACCTGCCATGATTCTGTGGGTTGACTGGGCTCAGTTCCACGGGTCTTTTGCTCGACACGACAACATCTGGAGCTGTTGTCATCTGGGGGCCTGACCCAGCAACAGGGTCCAAGACAGCCCACCTGTGTGCATGGCGTCCATCAGCGGGACTCTCTCGGGTCCTCTCTGTCTCTGTGGGTCTTCCCAGTCGTCTCTCCAGCAGGGTAGCTGGATTTTCCACATGGGAGCTCAGGGCTCCCAAAAGCATGAAAGAAGAAGCTGTCAGGCCCAGAACCAGCACAGTGTCACACCCATCATACTCCACCACCACAGATTTCAGAGAAAGGTAGAGAAGTATCTCAATGAGAGAAGTGATGGAGAATATTCAGCACCTTAACCCATCTCTGGAGGGGAACCCATCTCTGGAAGGTAACCCATCTCTGGACGGTAACCCATCTCTGGAGGGTAACCCATCCCCGGAGGGTAACCCGTCTCTGGAGGGTAACCGTCCCAGGAGGGCTGGGCTACACAGTGGCAGCAGGTATGCCCCCATGCCCAGTCAGCTGTGAATTAACTCCAGAAGCACTCACAGAGGCCCTGCTTGGTGCCAGGTCTGATGCCAGGGGCTGGGCCTGGCATCCCTTCCCTGGAGGGAGCTATCCGACCACTCCCTCCCCGTGGGGGATGGAGGCTGTCCAGCCCTTGTTGCCATGGAAACCAAGAGTGCTGAAGGCACAGGTGCCCCTACAGTTCTTTCCCCACAAAGCAGTCCAGTGAGACATGGGGAACGGAGGGGAGAGGGCCTCGCCCCAGGAAAGAGAGGCTTGGGGGCTCCCGGGCGGCTCTGAGCTGCCAGTGGTCAGGTTTCTCCTTCTCCCTCGTCAGAAAAGGGAGGTTCTGGAACCAAACTGGCCTGTGTTAGAGTTCAGGGTCTCCAAAGACCTATAGCCTTGAACAGTCCCTTCGTCTCTCTGCACTCAGTCTCCTCATCTCTAAAATGGGGTTGAGAATAACTTACCTCATTCAGCTGCAATGAGAGGGGGGAGCCCTGCCGAGGAGCTAAGGCAGTGCATGGCAGAGAGTAGGCGCTCAGTAACGAAGCCCTATTAGAGGGGTTACAAGCCGTTCCAAGGTCCGTGCTGCGTCCCAGGGACACCCGCCCTGCGGTTTCACCTCAGTTGAGTCAGCTTCTGTGGCCAGGTGCTCAGAGCCCTCCTCCCCACTTCAGTCCTGAGCATCCTTGCAAAGAGCTGGTCCCAGGGCTCTTCCTTGATCTGATAGAGCCCAGGGGAGCCCTGGCCCCTCCGAGCTCCTCCATCCGTCTGTGGCATTCAGGTCAACTTAGAGAGGCTGAACTCGACTTACTTATTTCATTTCATGCACATTGAGTCTGGGCCTCTTGAACCTCATATCCAGAGAATATGCAAATGGATGCAAATGAGTCCCTGATTTATGCAAAGTAGCATGCAATTGTGTGTCCCTGGATTTGCAAAAGAAAAAGGCCTGGTCACCTAATTTAGCAGAAATAACAGGGGAAAAAGATCATGTCTGTCAGTCAGTTAGGTTCAGGCTCAAAGAACCCTGGAGGCCTTCTGGAATGGAGCTGAGGGATCCCTGATCACCCTGGGCTACAGACCACCCCCCAACCCTTGGAACCAGAAGCCCCCAGTCCTGGGCTTGCCAACAGCATCCAGCTTCACAGTAGTGCCCAGTTCCCCTGAAGCTGGCACCCAAGATCTCCCCCCCGGAAGGGGGTGCCCCCCAGCCCCATCTCCTTGCCCACACACGCCCACATGCTCACTACCGATCAGGCCCACTGTTAATATCATTCTACTAAAGAGAGTGACCACCAGGGCTCCCCCGGCAGTCCAGCCGACGCAGGGGGCACAGGTCTGATCCCTGGTTATCAGGGAACTAAGATCCCGCATGCCTCACGGTGCAGCCAAAAATAAATAAAGAGAGAAAAGCTGCCACTGAGTGGGCAGACCCTGTGCCGAGCGCTTTCCACAACGGCTCCTTCGCTCCTGGCAGCAGCCGGGGAAAAGGAATCATTATCACCATTTCACAACAGGAGAAACTGAGGCCTCCATGCTGGGCTGGTGTCTCATGGGTGTGGAGCATCCTCTTCCCTACAGGTTGGCCTCCACAGACCTCATTTCACACCTGTGTTGTCCGTGAGGCTGGGGGCTCAGCTCCGGGAAGGCAGGGACTGTATCTGCTCTGGAGCCCCGCCCACAGCCTGGTGCCCAGCCCTGAACAAAGCCACCTCCAGGGTATCATTTGCTCAAACACAGATATGTTTTCTGTAAACTTGTTATTCAGTCACTAAGTCGTGTCCAACTCTTTGCAACCCCATGGATTGCAACACACCAGGCTTCCCTGTCCTTCACTATCTCCTGGAGCTTGCTTAAACTCATGTCCACTGAGTCAGTGATGTCATCCAACCATCTCATCCTCTGCCGTCCCCTTCTCCTCCTGCCTTCAATCTTTCCCAGCATCAGGGTCTTTTCCAATGAGTCAGCTTTTTGCATCAGGTGGCTAAAGTGTTGGAGCCTCAGCATCAGTCCTTCCAATGAATATTCAGGGCTGACCTCCTTAGGATGGACTGGTTGGATCTCCTTGCAGCCCCAGACTATTTTCTGGACCCCTTAAACGGCTCACAGTGGGATGTCTATCAGTGCAGTGTCCACTACACTCTGCTCTTACAGTGCTTTCCCGAATGTTTGGTGCCAGTACCAGGGTCTGTGTGAGCCAAGACACTAGAACCGACAGAACTCTCTGAGCACGCTGCTGGCTTCTCTGAGCTCTGCGTCTTGAAGAGAGGTGCTAAGGGCTCATGGCGTGCCTGGGCATTTAACGCTCTCAAGAGGAGCATCTCAGATACAGATGCCTGGCAAGGCTCCCGTGTGAGAGGATAACAACCCAGTTAATGAGGGCTCACCAAGGGCCAGGGGCTGCTCAGAGCGCTTTGCATAGATTAAGTCGTTATCTTCAAATCAGCTGACGCGGTCAGTGCTCTTACCAGCCCCACGCTCTAGAAGAGGAGGCTGAAGCAAAAAGCCCACAAACGTCCTGTGGCCACACTGTTGCCTGGGCCCCTGCTCTCACCCCTCTGTCCCCTGGGGGGCACCGGGAGAGGGCGGGCCCAAGGTGGCAGGCGGTGGGTATTAAGGCTTTCCAACTGCGGTGTGGGGAAGACTCTTGAGAGCCCCTTGGACTGCAAGGAGATCCAACCAGTCCATCCTAAAGGAAATCAGCCCTGAATATTCACTGGAAGGACTGATGCTGAAGCTGAAACTCCAGTGCTTTGGCCACCTGATGCGAAGACCTGACTCACTGGAAAAGACCCTGATGCTGGGAAAGAGTGAGGGCAGGAGGAGAAGGGGGCGACAGAGGATGAGATGGCTGGATGGCATCACTGACTTGATGGACATGAGTCTGAGCGAGCTCTGGCAGAGAGTGAAGACAGGGAAGCCCGCTGTGCTAGTCATGGGGTCACAGAGTTGGACATGACTTAGTGAGTGAATGACAAAACAACAATTCAGGGCACAGTCCTGGGAGCTTCTTCTGTGCTGTTTGACACTGGGCAAGTGACGTAACCTCTCTGAGCCTCAGTTTTCTCATCTGTAAAGTGGGGGTAATAGCAGAACGTCCTTGAGAGGGGCAGGGATTCCTTGCCATCAAGGTTATAATGCACTTGACACGGTGTCTGGACTTGTGATCAGTGCCTCTAGATTCATACTGGGCAGAACTCAAGCTCGCAGAGCTGGGGGCCTGCAAGTCCCACGCGGAGTGCTGACCGAGCCCAAACTCGAGTCCGCATCTGCCGACTCGAGGCCCGGCGCAGTCCCCAGCAGACAGCCCCACCATCTATCAGGGCTGGCTTCCAGAATGGGGCGTCTGCAAGACTCTGCTTCCTGCAGAGAAGAAGCCAGCTGCCTGCCTCAGGGAGACAGTCCATCATGGCCAGGCTTCTCCCCGGGAAAGGTCTGTGATTTTTGTTGATATGAAAATATGACAAGAAATAGCTCAGGTAATTATATTAATCTTTCTCAATTTACACATTCTTGCTATTTGCCATTTCCCCAGGAAAGTGTAAATGAGGAGTTGAGAGCAGGTCAGTAGCACTGTAATTAGGTCTGTGTTGTCAAAAAGTTTCTGTTGTGGGTCTTGTCATCAGATCTTGTCACCGTCGAGGGTCCTGCCTCCCCATCAGAGGCGGGGAGCTCACCAAGGGCAAGGGATCAGTTCCCACTTCAGGCCGGGCATCTCCACCATCCGACCGGAGCATCCTCCAAGGGCAGGAACGGATGCCTGCTTCAGACTAGGGTCTCCTCCTGAGGAGAAACTGCATCTTTCCCATCACACTGGCAGGTCCCCGTGAGCTGGGCTGGGAGTCCCCCATCAGATCTGGGAATCCCTAGGGCAGGCCCACGTCTCCCCATCGGACTAGCAGCTCCCACAAAGAACTAGGTGAGAAGGGCTGTGAGTCCTCCATCAGACTGGGCGTTCCCCGAGAACAAGGATCCCTTCCCCATCAGGCCGGGGACATGCTGGGCGGGCTCTGTCTCACCCATCAGACTGGTGGAGTAGGTGTTGTCAATGTCGTCACGTTCTGTGGCAGAGGCTGACCTTGTATGAACCCCACCCACGTGAGTATGCGTGCACATGCATGGCAGCCCAAAGGAAGCAGGTTTCAGAGGTTCTGTGACCCCTGGGGGAATGGCAGGGCAGGTCCCTCGCTTATGTGTGTGAGCACAGAGCTTTCACGCAGGCTTCCCTGCTGGCTCCGGGTAAAGAACCCACCTGCCAACGCGGGAGACACGGGTTCGATCCTGGTATTGTGAAGACACCCTGGAGGAGGAAATGGCAACTCGAGCCAGTATTCTTGCCTGGAAAATCCCACGGACAGAGGAGACTGGAGGGCTACAGTCCATGGGGTTGCAAAAGCATCGGACACAACTTAGACTAAACAACAATTGAACTTTCACAGTGTCACATGAACCAAGTTGGTGGCTGGAGGGCTGGTTCCCCTCTGACAGGGCAAAGAGGAGACTGACATGGTTTTTTTGGAGGGACAGAGAGGGACAGCTGAGGTCTCCTGGGCTGAATCCAGGATTTAGGAACAGGCCAGGAGAGCTTGGGCCAGAACACAGCCCTGACCCCTCTCTTATTCCCAGCCCTTCCCCAGACCAGACGTCCCAGGAGGGCAGACTTCAGTCCCGCCATCCTCACCCCTCCCCGGGCTGTGTGCATTGGATACTACCGCACCCTCTGAGCCTCCCTTCTTCATCCCCTTCCCCATCCGGTTAATTCTGAAGATTCACTGAAATCATGCTTATAGGTGTAGCAGCAGGACTAGAAGACAAAGAAGTAACAGTAATAGCTAACGCCTGACACCTACTAAGCCATCACAGCCAGCCTACAAGGAAGGCATCACTAACCCATTTATTCAGCTAAGGACCAGAAGCACAGAAGACTGTTACTTGTCTAAGCCCACACGATAAATACATGATAGAGCCAAGATTCAAGTGCAAATTTGCATCACTCCCACGTCCATATCTGCTGCACGACACCTCACTGCCTTCAGGAAGCCTCCCTCAATAAAACCTCTTTGGCACCAGCATCCTGCTTGCTGGACTGCATGTTCCATGAGGAAAGGGACAATCTTACATCCCTAGTGATTCTAGCCCAAAGGTGCCCAGTTGTGTAGCAAGGTGATGTGTTCGAGATATAAGCCCGAGGTTTATTTTCATCCCCTATAAACCTTGGTGAGTCCACATCTTCCTGCCTGCCCCCATGCCTGCCACTAAAACAATGCCAGATAGCATATGTGTGTGTGTGTGTGTGTGTTGCAAGGGAAGAAAGGGAAGGTGTTATGGGCTGAAAGTGGGCCCTGATCCCCAATGTGATGGTACTGTATTTGGAGGTGGAACCTTTGGGGTTATTAGGTCATCAGGGTGGGGCCCTCATCAATGGGATTAGTGCCCTTGTAAGAAGAAGAGAAACTAGAACTTCCTCTCTCCATCACTTAATGATATGGCAAGAAGCAGCCTTCAAGCCAGGAGGAGAGTTCTCACCAGATACCAAATCCTCCAGCACCTTGATCTGAAACATCCCAGGCTCAGCTACCCAGTGATGGTCTTTTGTTTTAGCAGCCTAAGCTAAGAGAGAGGAGATGAAACCTAGCAGAAACAACTAGCTTTGAGGTCCTAACTAGATATTTTTGTGTCCATAGCAAGATTATCTTCCTGAAGGCCTGCCTCTGTTGGGGAAGAAACCATTCTAAAGTTATAAAAGCCACAGCCAGCCCTACCGGGCTGTGCACACTCTCCTGGGGGTAAGGGGGACATTCAGCCCAGGACCCTCTCTCTGGATGAGCAGTGAGGCAGGCCGGGACAAATGGCTCTGGGAGCAGCGTCCACCCAGGACACTCCTGGTGAGAGGTGAGGATAAATGCCGGGCATCCTCACCCCGCAGCCAGGGCAACTCTGAAGCTCTGCGTGTCTCCCAAGCTCCCCAGCACGGGTCACCTGCTCAGCTAACACACCCAGCTCTGACTTCTGTCCCTGTCTCATGTCCCCTCTCAGTGTCCCCAACTGGAATCAAAATCCTCGTCTCAGGATCTGCTTCTGGGGAAACTCGAGATGAGCCACTTCCTTTTATTAATCTAGATCAAAGCTCCTTGTCTGAGCCCAGAGGCTCCCCCGGGCCCCCGAGCTGTTCTCTCCTGGCCGGAAATCCCATTTCAATCGGCAAGTCGGAAACGGGGCCGACCAAAGGGAACAAGCCTGAGATGGACACTGCCTGGGCTCCTGGGGGGGTGGGGGGAACGCACTCCCCATCCATGCCCTGGGCCTCGCACATGCAGGAGAAAGCCAGGGAGGTGAAGGGGGACAGAGCCATGGGCAGAGGGCAGACGTCTGCGTCCTTGACGCGCCCAGCAGGGCAGGAGAGAGCTGCTGACTGCAGGGCATGGGAGGGTTTCAGCCTGCGGGCTGTGATGGCCCAGGGGGTGAGTGTCCTGGAGTAGCTGGGGAAGGACCACAGGCTGGGGTGCCCAGCGGGTAGCAGCCTGCCAGCAGCCCAGGCTCCCCAATCAGCTGCTGCACAGATCTCGGCTGGGAGAGGGTCCAGCTCACAGCTGCCTCCTGACGAGGGGCTGTGTCTGCTCATCGGATGCTCCAGCATCAGAACCCATCCACCCTGACCACCACCCCTTGCCTCAGCCACACCCACTGTGGTCCAGGCCACCAGCACCTATATAGATTGTGGCAACAGCTTTCTGGATGGTCTTCTGGCCCCCACACTTCCACCCCCGCCTGCACACATTTTCCTCCATTTAGCAACCAGGAGACTGTTACAAAGCCAGAGACAGGCCATCAGTTCTCTGCTCAAAACCTTCCCGTGACTCCTCCTGTTACCAAGAAAAGGCAAGGTCCCCCCATGATCTGACCCAGTGACGCACGAGCAGCTCCCACGGGCCCCACCCTCCGCTCCAGCGGCCCCCTTGCGCTTTCCACGTGGTGCTTGCTCCACCCAGAACGTCCTGCTGCCTCGTGTGTGCTCCTCCTGGCCCTTCACTCAGGGAGGCCTCCCCAGCCGGCTTAAGATCACCGTGCCCTTCCCAGGACTTCCCACCCCCAACCCGCCATGTCATTTCTCTCCAGAGCACGGACACCATCTGACACGTTTTGCTTAGTTATCTTCTGTTCCGTCTGCAGCCCCCAGGGAATGGGGAAGGAGCAGATGTGAGCATTGCATGGTTCACCAGTCTACCCAGTGTCAGCCCCGGCACACGGAAGTGAAGGTCGCGACCCCATGGACTAGTGGGTAGCCATTCCCCCCTCCAGGGGATCTTCCCAACCCAGGGATGGAACCCAGCTCTCCAGCATTGCAGGTGGATTCTTTACCAGCTGAGCCACCAGGGAAGCCCAAGAATACTACAGTGGGCAGCCTGTCTCTTCTCCAGGGGATCTTCCCCACCCACGAACTGAATCAGGGTCTCCTGCATTGCAGGCAGATTCTTTACCAACTGAGGTGTCAGGGGAGAGTGAGCTTTCAACACTGAATGGAAGGCACTCGGTTCCCACGGCAGGGATTGTTTACCATCCCCTTGCTAGGACACACGGGGGTTAAGGCGCACGTCACACAGCTAGTGAACGGGAAAGCACAGCTGGAACTTCGTCTCCCAAGTTTTGCTCTTGGGGGCAGAGTTGCCTGGGGGCTCAGAGCCTGGCTGTGGCGGCAGACAGACCTCAGGCTTTGGACTTGACACTTTCCGGGAAGCTGCTTAACTTCCCGGTGCCTCGGATCCCTAACCTGCAAAACGAGGCAAACAGAACAGCTACTCAGAGCGCGGCCGTGAGGATGAAACGAGCTGGGGCACCCCGAGCGCTTGCGGTTATTATTACTCTGATCAGTATCTAAAGTGACGGTCTCCTCTCCTATGCCAGGCACGTCCTCCTGGCGTCTTGGGAGCCGCTTCCAACTCCCCCAACCCCGCCTCGCTCTTTTGTCAGAGGCTTGCGAGAGGAGCTGGTGACTGATATGATAATTTCACTACAGTAGCGGAGTCAGTCAATTGCTGGGTGACGGATTTCATGGGCCCCACCACATCTCCCGGGTCCCCTTCTGCTGAGCGGGCTGCGGGGCTGGGATCCAACAGAACCGCAGAGCTCTCATATGCTAACTCCTGCACACGAGGAGTGATTGCTTAACATGAACAGCCCGCCTCAAATCGTCTGGAGCAAGGCTGAGTAGGACCACACAAGGAATCATCACTGAGCTGCCGGGGAGGGTCTTTCCAGCGCTTTCCATGGACTTCCTGGAAATAAGTATTACTAATACCACTTGTCCCTGGCACTCCTACAAGGTCTCATCATCCCCATTTTAGAGATGAGGAGACTGAGACCCAGGGTGAAGGGATGCTCTGAAAGACACACAGCGGGCTTTGGCAGAGCTGGACATGAACACAGGCCTGTCGGATCCGAGGCTGCAGGCTTGTCCATCCTCCCAAGCACACTCTACCTACAGTTCCTGTCCCAGGAGAAGTCCTGTCCAGCTCCGCCTGAGAGTCGCACCCACACAGGGCATTCAATTAACTTGAGCAATGAGATGAAGACCTGTTCTTGATCCCGTTTGTGCTTAGAAAGGCCCCTCTGCTCCCATTAGAGGCCAGCAGGACAGAAATGAGCCTCCCTTTGATAGAAAATGGGAATCTGAGGCCCAGAGAAGGGGGGTATGTCTGGACCAGATGCAGCTGGTCAGCGTCCAGGGTCAGGGTTCCTGCAGCGTCCAGGGTCAGGGTCACAGCTCCCCCTCCGGCTCCCCGGAACCCACACTGGACACTCACCCTCCAGGAAACAAACTGTCCCCAGGCGGCCCACTCCCGCGTGAGGGCCTCCCACACTCTTCCCTGCACCCTGCCCTCCCTCAGCCCTGGCGCACGGGCACCCCGCCTGCCCTCCCTTTCCGCATGCCTGTCCCGGGGACAGTGGCGCCTATAGACCAGCTCTCTCTGTGGCTCCAGCAGCCAGCCCGGGGCCTGAGAACCACAGGGCTCAAGGGGCGTGTGAAAGGAGTGGACGAGGGAATGACTCCTCCAGCGGGGATCCCACCAGCTGGTCAGGACCCGGCTGAAATGTCCCCTCCCTGGCGGCTCTTGCCCTGGGTTCCCGGAGCATCCCATAGACACTCATCGAGCTGTGTGACCGCACCCCGGGAGGTCTGCCTGCCCCCTTGGCTTCCCTCCTCCCTGCATGCCAGTGCTGCCACCATTAAGTATGGAGGGTAGGACAGAAGCGTGGCTGGGTGGCGGACAGACACGTGGACAGACGACAGAGAGATGTATGGGCGGACAGGCGGAGAGAACACGTCCCTTCTGGGTGGTGGGTTGGGTTTTTGTTTTTGTTTTTCTGCAGGCAGCTCTAGAAACCCAAGGGTAGAGATTGAACCAGGGCCCAGCTGCCAATCCCACCCTCAGCCTGGGCTCTGCTCCCGCCCCCTGGAGCTCACCTCACCTTCCCTCACACCTCAGGGGTCTCAGGCACCTCCCTGCAGAGCCCTACTGCCCACAGCAAGACCCCCAGACCCCACCCTCCACACAGTGAAGCCCTCTTTTTTTCCTCCCAGACTTTCCCCACAGATGCCAAGGCCTGTGCCTCCACACCATTCCAGAACTGGGGCCCAGCCTTTTCTTCCAGAAACATTCAGAGAAGAAGCTCCCAAGAGCCCCTCTCTAGCAGGAGAGGACTTTTGGACTTTCTGGGGTGAGGGAAACAGTCATACCCATGCTGTCGAATGCAGTCGGCATAAAACCTCGTGTGTGCGGCACCTCAAGTCACACTAAAAATGTGGCTAATAGGACTGAAAAATAAAATAAAATCTGCAATATTTCATTTTAACTAATTAAAAAATTAAGTAGCTACATGAGGCCATCGGCAACTGCGCCAGACAGCCCACAGATCTAGGGCCTGTTCTCACACTGCCAAGCCTCAGTCCTTCCTGCTGGTTCCAGAACAACCTGGAACAGTGACAGCTGCTCTCTTTCCTCGTTGTCTAGTCACTGAATCGTGTCCAATTCTTTGAGACCCCACGGACTATAGCACACCAGGCTCCTCTGTCCTTCACTGTCTCCAGAGTTTGCTCAAACTCACGTTCATTGAGTCAATACCACCCAACCATCTCACCCTCTGTTGCCGCCTTCTCCTGCCCTCAATCTTTCCCAGCATCAGGGTTTTTTCCAGTGAGTCGACTCTTCGCATCAAGTGACTAAAGTACTGGAACTTCAGCTTCAGCAGCAGACCTTCCAATGAATATTCAGGATTGATTTACTTTAGGATGGACTGGTTGGATCACCTAGCAGTCCAAGGAACTCTCAAGAGTCTTCTCCAACACCACAGTTCGAAAGCACCAATTCATCAGCCCTCAACCTTCTTTATGGTCCAATTTTCACATCCCATACATGACTACTGGAAAAAACATAGCTTTGATTATATGGACCTTTGTCAGCAAAGTGATGTCTCTGCGTTTTAACATGCTGTCTAGGTTATCACGTCTCAAACAAAACAAAATTAAAAAGCAAAACCCGTAACCCAAGTGCTGACATTATCTTGCTTTTTATTCCAGCATCTCCCAGAGCTCCAATATGTACAAACTTCATTTATACACATATAATATACACCATATATACGTATTTATATATATTCACACACCAGCCCACACGCTCTCATACACTCACACACACGCACCCTCCTAGGAGGGTCGTGTGGCCGCCCTTGAGCCCTGCTCCGCCAGACAAAAGGTGCTGGGCTTGCCAGGCAGTTGTGAGGTTTTGTGGTTTTTTTTTTTTTTTCTGCTTTTAAAAAGAAGGCCATCTCCTCAAGAGGTGTCCTCCCTCTCCCCAAACCCAAACCACTCCCCTAAACACTGAAATTGCTTTTTTTTTTCCTCAAAAAGGAAGGTTTCCCTCTGCTCCACTCAGGTAGATGGTGGAGTTCCAGGCCTGTCCTCGCAGGCCCCTTGAGGGCGAGGCCACCCAGTGCTCCCTGCGGGACCCTGAACAGCCGGAGGGCCCACTGCAGGCTGAGAGTCGGGCGGGCTGCAGCCAGGCCTGCCGCCACGTGGCCCGGGCGGGGGCCACGGTGTGAGCTGGGCGGAGCCACGCAGAGGCCTGGGCGGGGCTACGCAGAGGCCTGGGCGGGGCTACGGCGTGACCTGGGCGGGGCCACGCCGAGGCCTGCGCGGGGAGGCCACGGCGTGACCTGGGCGGAGCTACGCCGAGGCCTGGGCGGGGCTACGGCGTGACCTGGGCGGGGCTACGCCGTGACCTGGGCGGAGCTACTCCGAGGCCTGGGCGGGGCTACAGCGTCAAGGGCGCCTGCCAGATGAGGAGGGTGCTGTCCGTCTCCCCGCACGGGGCCAGCTTCCCGGGGCTGCCCGCTGCGCTGCCGAAGTGGCGGTAGCCGCGCCCCCCGGAGATGACGGCCACGGAGCAGATCTCCTTGCGGTGGGCGTCGCGGGCGCAGGGCCGGTTGCGCACCCAGACGTCAGGGTCATCCACCATCTCGTAGATGGAGCCGTCCTCCTCGCTGTGCTCCAGGGCCGCGCCGGTGGCCGGCTCCGGCTCCCGCACGGACAGCAGCGGGCCCGGGAGGTGGGACGTGGAGCGCAGGCGGTACTGCAGAAGGATGCCCTTCTTGCGGATCAGCTCCCCGCCCACGTGGCCCGCGGGCGCCGGCTCCGGAGCGGGCCCGTCCACCCTGTCCTCCTCGGCCTGCTGCCCCTCCGCCTCCTCCTGGTCGCTCCGCAGGATGTCGGGGGCCAGGATGCTGGTGGCCACGGCCAGGAAGGCCACGGGCCCACAGTGCCCGTTGAGCGAGACCATGCCTTTCCCTGCAGGAGGCGGGCAGAGAGAAGGGGCCCAAAGGCCCAGAGTTCTAAAGACCCACTGAGTCTGGTGGAGAAGGAGACGACAGAGGATGAGATGGCTGGATGGCACCACGGCCTCAATGGACCGGAGTTTGAGTAAGCTCCAGGAGTTGGTGATGGGCAGGGAGGCCTGGCGTGCTGCACTCTATGGGGTCGCAGAGTCGGACACAACTGAGCGGCTGAACTGAACTGAACTGAGTCTCTTGGAGGACTTCCTGGGTCTCATTTTTGGCTTATTTGGGTTACTGAGATCTATGTTGGCAGCTTCCCGGAAGGCCATGGGTCTGGAGGAGGGCTTGGAAGAGTGGAGCAGGGGAACACAAGTGACTTTATAAACCACATGGGGAACCTTGGCGTGGAAGCACCTGCAGCTCCCTGCCTGGGCCATCCTCACATCTCCCTGCCTTTGCCCAAGCCATCGCCTCTGCCCAGAGAGCCTTTTGCATCCACCTGACTCAACAACTAGGGCTTGAGGCCTGGCTCAGCCCCTCCACAGGGCTCCCTCCTTTCCTTCACCCGTAAGAGATGATCACTCCTGTCTGGGTGCTCCACTGACCCCAGGACACCTGCCATCATAGCACTTGCTGCCCTGGCTACAAGCCACCCCGACCAGGCTGTCAGTGTGGGGGCAGGGTCTCTGCCCAACACATCCCTACAACTGCAGGACGGATCCCAGGATGAGAAAAATGACCTAGTGACGAGACCAGGAAAGCAGTAATCCCATTTTAGGAAGAGGGTCTTCTTGGGCAGAGAGGCTTGCAGTCTGCCTGGGGCTGGTCCCCCGGGGCATCTCCCTCCCACTCCATGCAGCACTGCCCTCCTGCAGCAGCCCGAAGAGGCCATTCCATCATCCACCACTCAGGGCAGAGGCAGAGGGGGCCCAGAGCTCTGGGGTCTCCCCTGACCCTAGATCCCAGCACCACGTCAGGGCGGCCCCTCCTGTAACCCAGGCAAACACGGCTGCACAGGGACCTCTGTCCCCGTGAGCCCTCGGTTATTTCTGTCTCTGGAGCCGGGACACGGAGAAGCCGCTGTGGTGACAGCAGGAGGAGGCCGGCAGAGCCTCTCCTGTTAGCTGGGTGTCTCGGCCAATCCGCAAACCACCTGGCCAGTGTGCCTCCTACGCCCACTGCCAGATGAGGTCATTGAGTCTCAGAAAGAAGACCTGCAAGGAGACTGCAGGGCCCAGGTGATTTAATCCCACCGAGTCACCAACAGTGAGAGAGGACACTGGGGAACGGACCCCTGTCCCCAGATGAGAAGAGAGTGCGTGCAGCTGGGCCCAAGACCCAGCCTCCCCTGGCCACGTGCAGCTGACCCCCAGTCTCACCTGTGATCTTAGGGATGCCTTCCAGCCGTGGCACCGGCAACAGCACGATGACCCCCTGGTCGGTGCCCACCCAGAGCAGACCCTGGCAGATCAGGAGGCTGGTGACACACAGGTGCTTCTGGCCTGCAGGGGGAGAAGCCAGCATGGGCTGCAGGGCCTCCTGGGGGGTGGCGGTGCGTGGGGGCCCCAAAGCCAAGAGCATGGCTCCTCGGGGCGGCTCTCCTGGGACAAGCAAGAAGCTGGACAGCCTTGGGGTTGAGGAGTGGGGCCTGGAGGCTGACCTGGCCCAGCTGAGCACCCCACCCCCCCAGCCGCGGTTTCCTCCTGTGTAAAGCGGGGCTGCCTCGAGGATACAACGAGCGACCGCCACAGTGCTGGCCCACGTCGGCTCTCGATGCAGCGGCCGGCTCTGCTGGCACGAGGTGCAGGCTGAGGCCCGCCCATACCAGGGACATAACCGGCCAGCTGGGGAGGGGAGAGAGGCCTGGGGAGGTGCGGGTTGAGGGTAAAGCAGAGTGCATAAGGGACGTGTGTGGGCAGGGGTCTGGGCAAGCTGGCGGCCCCGTGGGGTCCAGCCCGGCCTTGACATGCTGCCCGCACAGGCCTTCCTCCGGCGGGGGCCCAGCTGCAGTCCCCGGGCCCCGTGGTGAATGGGCTCCCAGCGCCGGGAACTAGCGTGTTTCTGACGCTAGTCCAGACTGGCAGACCACCTCTTGTCCAGTCGCCCCCTGGGCTGGCTCTGCTTTGAGGGGGAGCAGTGTGGGCCACACAGCCCCGGCCGAGAGCAGGGCGCCAGGCGCAGGCTCCGGGTACAACCCCACTTGGCTGCCTCCTGGCTCCACGTCCCAGGGCGGAAACAAAACCCCTCTGCGCCCGGGTTCCCTCACTGCACAGGGCGACAGTGATGGCATTCCACAGCCTCGTCCTGAGGAGTGAGCGAGCCAGTGGCTGCAGATCGCGTGACCCAGAGCCCGTCACAGGGCACGCACGGGTGGGTGCCAGCCACCGTCACTGCTGCTCTATTGCTGGCAAGTCCGGGTCGTGAGGGAGGCGCTGGGGGCCCGGGCCTGCCCTCCCAAAGGGCTGTCTCACCCCCAGCCTGGATCCTTCCGCCCACTGACAGACCTAGTCTCTCCTCAAATCCCAAGTCACTCCACGACGTGTGAAGTGATGCTTGGAGTAGGGGGTTCTCAAGCTGGGCTTGTGTCAGCACCAGCAGGGCAGCCAGCACCCGCGGGCCAAACTTAGAGGGGAGCCCGCATTTCCCGCAGGTTCCCAGGGACACCCAGGCTGCTGGTCCCGGGGCCACTCTGTGAGAAATACTGCCTTGAAGTTTCCAAAGCACTTCACACACCTGCCCCAGCCCAATACAAGCCTTGCAACAGCTGAGAGGTGAGCACAACCTGGATGCTGTGCCCATTTCCCAGATGAGGATGTTAAGGTCCAAAGAGATCACCCAGCTGGTGAGTGTGGGGCGGGCCCGGGCAGGGGTGGGGGGAGAGGAGAAGAGCTCAGGTCCGTCACTTTTACAGCCTGATGCTTTCACACTGCCTCTCTGCTCTTTCTTTGGCCTTGCCTCATGGCAAGTGGGGCCTCGGTTCCCTGACCGGGGACTGAACCTGCAGCCCCTGCACTGGGAGCTCAGAGTCTTAACCTTTTGACCTCCAGGGAAGTCCCAGCCTCTCTACTCCTGAACAAGTTGCTTGAGTTCCACACCTGCACGTGTATGGGCTTCCTCTGCAGAGCAGGGTCCCAGAGCAGACTGGTGCGGCTCCACAGCCAGCCCGGAAGGCGGGTTTGCTAACGGGGTTCACACGGCATCACCCCACGCACTCGGCGCCCCAGCACAGCCCGGGACCTCCTGTGGCGGACACTGCACCTGGCGCTGGAGGCAGAGGGGGACCCCACACAGTGCTGCCCCTGAGGAGCAAACATTCTGGAACTTTCCATGGCAATGAACGTGTTCTCTGCCCAGTTTGGTGACCATCAGCCACATGTGGCTACTCTTAACACTTGAAACATGGCTAGTGGCAGACAGACTGAGTCTGTAATTTCACTTCACTTCAACTGTAATGGAAGCGACCGTATTAATGGGGGCTTCCGTGGTGGCTTAGACAGTCAAGAATCTGCCTGCAGTGCAGAAGACCTGGATTCGATCCCTGGGTCAAGAAGACCCCCTGGAGAAGGGAATGGCTCCCCGCTCCAGCATTCTTGTCTGGAGAAGCCCATGGAGCAGAGCAGGCTGTGGGCTCCAGTCCATGGGGTCTCAGAGTCAGACATGACTGAGCGACTCACACTCACACAGCCCCGTATTAATGGAGCCCTGCGAGGGAAGGAGGAAGTGGGGCCACAGGAGTGCAGAGACGCAGAGGACTCCGGGGGGCGAGGCAGACAGTAGGTGGGAGGCGGCTCGGGATTCGCGCCTCACTCTGCTTCCTGGGGGGTGGGGGGCAGGAGACAGGAGACCAGCTCTGATGACAAGGGGAGGCAGCCACGCCAAGACCCAAGGGAAGCAGTGGAGACGGCACGTGCAAAGGCCGGGTGATGGGAATGAGCCAGCGGCTCTGCGGAGGGCGGAGCCGGCGCGGCGGGGGGACCGGGCACCTCGAGGTGACCGAGGGACGGTCGGAGGGCGGCCGGGCCAAGGCGAGGGCAGGGGCTGTGCACTCAGCGCGACGAGGCGCGGCTGGCGGGTCTGAGCAGGGGAGCGGAGCGCCGTGATTGTAGGGAGGCCTTTTCGGTGCCACGTGACGGAGGATGGGGTGGGTGCAGCGAGAAGAGACGGGCGAGGCAGGGATGATGGTGTCCGAGGCGCGCTGGTGACAGAGATGCTGAACCGACACGTTGCAGACAGGCCGGCTGACAGATGGCGGGGAGGGGAGGAAGGAAGGGCAGCTCCCAGGTCTTTCGTGTCCAGCAGCCAGGTGCAAAGGCAGCGCTGCAGACAGACCATGATGGGAGAGGAGCAGGCCGGCGGGACATCCAAATTCCGGACTGGACGCCCAAATTCCGGACTGGACGCCCAAGTTCCGGACTCGACGCCCAAGTTCCGGACTCAACGTCGTCTGAGACGCACATTAGACACCCAAGTGGAGCTGTCGGCAGGCAGTGGGATACGTGAATCCGGCGACAGGATGCAGATTCCACAGGTCACATTCATAGTGTTGATTCCATGGGCAAATGCAAACCAGAGTCGGGGAAAGAAGCCGGCGTGCGGGGCTATTTCACAGACAGCGTCTGGGTTGGGGGAGCTGGTACTCTTCTCCACCCCCGCACCAATTCGGAGTGTGTAGGCCCCCCACCACCAGAGCTGGCTCCGGGAATGGTCTGAGAGCGGGTGCCGCAGCCCCGGGACTCGGGAAGTGCAGGAGGCTCGGGCCGCGCGCCCCTCGGCTCTGCTCAAGCTCCGTAATCCCTCTGTGCTCTCCGCTCGTTTACTGTTTGCCTCCGCAGATGCGAGCTTCCTGAGGGCAGCAGCCTATCTGTGTGTCGAAACTGACTCCCCGGCTCGTTGAACAAACGGCCTGGCTCCCGGCAGACACGTGAAGGGGATCTGGAGACTCAGACCCAGGGAGCAGACTAGTGGTCACCAGCGGGGAGAGCGAAGGCCGGAGGGCAGGAGAGAGGTGGGGGCTAGAAGGAACAGACCACTGGGAGTAACATAAATACGCTGCAAGGATACACTGCACGGCACACGGAACAGAGCCAGTGATTCACAGCAACTGTTGAAGGCGTGCGGCCTTTCGAAAGTGTGAATACGTTGCACCCCTGCAACCTCTGTAACTGTGAATCAACTGCGCCTCAATAAATGCTTTTTAAAAGGACCTGCGATTAAATGAGAGGATGAATGAACGAAAGCAGAGAAGTGAACAAGGATGCGGGCCCTGACGCCACTTAGCAGCTGCGTGAATCGATAAGCCACTTTCTGCCATCGCTCAACAAACATCCCCTGCTCAATTTTACGATTATTAGAAATTTTATCTATGTATATAATACACACTTTGTGTACATAAATATACACATATATACCCACACACTATAATATATATACACACAGTTCAGCACAGCTCTTAGCCCATAATATACAATCAATAAGTGGAGGCTATTAGGAAAACGTGATTATTAAAAGGACCTAGACTCAAACGCTTTAAGATCAGCTCCATCAGAGCCAGAAATCCATGAAAATAATCAAAGCCAAGAGAAGGGGCAGCGGCAGATGTCTCCATCCTACATGCCTCCCCTCCTTTTCCAGGGCCCCGGGGACCTTAGGACGAGCAAGAGTCCATTTCCTGATGCCCTTCCCTCCCCTGAGCACCTCGGACCACAGAAACAAATGAGGGGAAGGCGGCGAGAAACCGCGAGAGGCGCCGGAACGGAGAAATGACTTCATCTGCAGACCTCGTTCCGGGCCCTTCCTCCTCCCGCTTTGCCTCGAGGAAAAGACTTCACAAACAGTCCGAAAGGGGAAAAAAAAGTCTAATGGTGGATAAATATTTTATCACAGAGACTTAATGCGGCAGTGCTCAACTCACCCAAGCCATCTATCTGGAGATATACAACTTTAAAAAGCTCAGGCTCTCGGAGAACATTTTATTAATGACCTGTCTAGTTAAGAGGATGAGGGAGTTTAAGTTCAAAACTGCATTAATACCAGTCGGGGAGGCGAGTGGAGGAGAGGGGTCCCGGGAAGGAAGCGCGATGAATTTTTAACACACCCTCAAAAAAATCCACACTTAGAGGAGGAACAAATTCATTAGTAATTACGCAATTATTTCATTTGGTGGTGTGGGGGAAGGAAAAAAAAAATACCTAAAAGCCTGTTAAAAATATCTCTAATAAAGAATTTAAGAATCCTACTCTGTTCTTCCGCCAGGACAGTGTGGCGTGGATTTGAAGGCCCCCTCCACCCAGGGCTGGCTCCTCCTGGGCTTGGAGCCTCCTGGCCCGCAGGGCCTGGGGCTGTAACTCCTGGGGACCCTGGAGTCGGGACCCTTCACCTCTCAGGTGAAGACCCGCACCTGCCCTCAGAGGTGGGGCCGGAGCGCCTGGTCACGCAGCTGGAAGCTGTCAGAGCCAGGATTCTGGCGGGGCCTGTCTGACTCTGGGCTCCCACCGGCCCCACGAGCTCAGCTCCCATCTCAGGCCCTCCTCCTACAGACGAGGAAACAGAAGCTGGAGACGCGGGAGGCGCCCGGTTAGCCCGCGAGACGGCTGTGACCCAGGTCCTGGCCCTGGGCCCCGCAGCAGTGACCTGAGGCTGGTCATTTGACCTCCGGGGACTCCAAGCACCTGTTCTGCAGGCATCCTCGTGATAGCGATCGCCTTTTCTTCTTTAAGTGTCTTGAGAGCGTGTTAGTCGCCCAGCCGTGTCCGCCTCTTTTCGACCCCATGGACTCTGTAGCCTGTCAGGCTTTTCTGTCTGTGGGATTTCCCAGGCAAGAGTACCGGAGTAGGTTGCCATTCCCTTCTCCAGGGGATCTTCCCGACCTAGGGATCGAAACCGGGTCTCCTGCATTGCAGGCACATTTTTTACAGTCTGAGCCACCAGGGAAGTTCTTTTTTAAGGGTAACTAACTGCTAAGAACAAGCCAATCACTGGACTTGAAGACGCGTTTTAAACCCACGGGGAGGTGACAGCCTGCAGCAGGTCAGCCCCCAGAGCCGCCCCGGCCGCTGGACACACCTGACGCTTTCTCTACGTTGCTCCACCCCCCCCAGCTTTACTGAGACGATGAAAAAGGCCCTTAAGATTATCCATTTTTTCCCATTGTTCCACTAACTTGAAATAATTTAGCTATCAGCACAGATGTGGAAATATTTCTGTGATACTGAGAAATTTTTACTGTAATTAAAATAGATTTACCTCACATAATGACTAAACACTTTGAGAGACAATGAAACTGAAGCTAAAAAATAAAAAAGGGAAAGAATGGAGGGAGGGAGGGCCCATGGCAAGCGTCCCCCAAGCCCTTACCCCACACCCTGGGGGCAAGTTAGAGAGCCGTCTGCTTTCCTCACGGAGACCCAGGCCTGAACAAGGCGTCTTCCTGACAGTAGCTACCTGGAGCCAGGAAGTACTGCCCGCGCCACAGAGGGACCAGAGGCTCCGAGAGGCAGAGAGACCCGCTGTGAGCCCACAGTGGCCGAGCCGGGACTCCGGTCACCTCTGAAGCCATCTCTTCCCCGTTACACGCAGCAAGGCTCTGAACCGAGTGCAACCTGACGTGACTCCCGGTCCTGTCTCTGGCCATGCGACCAGGGGATAGCCACTTTACCCTGCCGAACAAACCTCAGTTTCTGCATCTGTAAAATGGGGACAGTGAGGCCCGATTACGTAAAGCCCTTGGCACCCGGCTCAAAACTGGCAGAAGGCAGCCACCGTGTGCCATTGCTGTTGATCGTGTTGTTAGCCACCATCCCTGCTACGGCCACCAGCCTGGACTCGAGGGCTGGGCGGTGAGACTGGCTGGGGAAGCAGGAGCCAGGCCAACCGCTGGGCCCCCTATGTGGCATCAGGGACTAGGCCTCTGGGGAGGAACAGAGGCCTCTGCGGTGCTGGCTGGAGTCACTGCCCTCTGCCCAGCTCCACCGACAGGAATCCCGGCCCCCAGCTCAGCCTGGGCCCCCTCTGCGGTGGCCGTCTGCCGAGTCCCTGTCACCATCAGCTCCGGACCAGCCTGCCACACCTGCTGTTTCCCTGGCCCTGGGGTCCTTCCCCCTGCTGCCCCCAGCCCCGCCGGCATCCTTCCAGACCAGCTCCGGCTCAGTCTGTCTGGTGGAAACTTGGGGGCAAATCACACCGAGGCCGCTGGCCCTGAGGGCTGCTCTCAAGCCGGCCGGGGGCAGCGGTGGGCCGAGCACGCATCTGTCCCGGCTCCCAGCACAGGTCGCGGGGATCGGCGCTAAGGGCGAGGCCTGCGGCCAAGTTCCCGGGGGCCTCGGCAGCCTCTGAGCAGGGGGCAAGGTGCAGGGCGCCCCTAGATCGTAGCCGTCTCCGTGGGTCCCACAAACAGCCCTGCAGGACAAAGCACTGGCCCCAAGCAGAGGACAGCAGGGCCTTCGCCCCCCGACCCAGACCCTGATGGGACACTCACAGGGACCCTGCCTTTCTCTAGAGACCTCTAAGGAAAGAGATCCGTGTGTGGCTTCTCTCTCCCTTCGCTCATTCTGAAGGGGAGCTGAGGCAGAACTGGGCTTGAGCGGCAGGTAGAGGTGGGCCCGGCCGCCTGCCCAACGTGCTGTGTTAGCAACCTGGCCGGCGGGAGTCCCCGAGCCTGGAGCCTGCCTCCGCAGGGGCGCTGGCCTGCTGCGCCGCGGGGACGGCCAGAAGGGCTTCCGGAGGGCAGGCCTGGGCTGGAACCCTCGGTCAGCTGCTTCCCCGGGGAGGCCCGGTTCTCAGGCCGACCAAAGGCTGCCTTGAGGGTTCGTGAGATAACCTGGCCCGGCTTGGAAGCCGCCTCCCCAGTGCCCGCTCCCCCGGCACAGCCCCGCCCGGGACAGCAGGCTCTCACCTGGTAGCAGGAAGGTGGTCCTGGTGGCGATGTTGATCTCTTGCAGGTGCTCTAGCGTCTCGGTGTGGAAGAGGCGGATGGAGGAGCCGGAGGAGAAGGCCATCCAGACGCCGCTGCCCGCCTTCACCATGTGGGTCACGCTCACGGCTTCGTCCTGGTGCGCCTCGAAGCTTTGCTGCAGCGCAGGGGGGGGCTGTCCGTGACGGGCTGGCCGGCCGAGCCTCTGGGGGCCAAGCTCACCCCACCCCGAACCCGGGTCAGAGGGAGGGGACTCAGGAGCCCCGGGCCAAGCTCACCCCACCCCGAACCCGGGTCAGAGGGAGGGAACCCAGGAGCCCCGGGCCAAACTCACCCCAATCCGAACCCGGGTCAGAGGGAGGGGACTCAGGAGCCCCGGGCCAAACTCACCCCAATCCAAACCCGGGTCAGAGGCAGGGCACTCAGGAGCCCTGGGCCAAGCTCACCCCACCCCGAACCCGGGTCAGAGGGAGGGGACTCAGGAGCCCCAGGCCAAGCTCACCCCACCCCAAACCCGGGTCACTGGCAGGGGACTCAGGAGCCCCGCACCGGTGTGCTGGCAAACTCTTAACAACTGGCGAGGGGAATCCTGGTGTGCTGCGGCTGTTGATTCCTGGGGTGTCAATACTTCTAAGGTGGCCCAGCGCAAGCTACCCACGGGATAGCCCTGAACAGGAAACACAAGCACACACCAGGCTCTACCCTGGCACAAGGGGAGGACAGGGCGGCGAGTCCACGGAAGAGGGAGTGGCAGCTTGTACACGTTATCTAAAGGTACGAAGCCACAGAAAGAAGAATTGATGCTTTCTACTGTGCTGCTGGAGAAGACTCTCGAGAGCCCCTTGACAGCAAGGAGATCCAACCAATCCACCCTAAAGGAAATCAACCCTCAATATTCATCAGAAGGACTGAAGCTGAAACTCCAATACTTTGTCCACCTGATGCAAAGAGCCGACTCACTGGAAAAGACCCTGATGCTGGGAAAGATTGAAGGCAGGAGGAGAAGGGGATGACAGAGGAAGAGATGGTCGGATGGCATCACCGACTCAATGGACATGAGTGTGAGCGAGCTCCGGGAGCTGGTGAAGAACGGGGAGGCCTGGCGTGCTGCCGTCCACGGGGTCGCAGAGTCGGGCACGACCGAGCAACTGAGCAGCGACAGAGGCAGCAGCGGAACAGAACGGCTGGGGGCAGGTGGGCGGTGTGAGCCTGAGCCTCGTCGTCACTGCAGGGAGACACGCCGTGTGCCCAAACCCAGAAACAGCGGCACAGACAATCAAGAGTCACAAGGAAGTACCCGATGGTTTAAAAACAGGACAGGTGAGAGTATTTAAGAAAGCAGGAGATGGGATAGGACATTTCAGAAAAGACAGGAGATGGGGAGATGGCGGGGGAGGGTCTTTCCAGATAAATCTTTCCATGCTGTTTGATTTTTTTTTTACAGGTGTATATAAAATTTTGATCTTAAAAAAATAACTCTTACAGAGCAAGGAGATAAACACCCAGCTTCCCATCTACTTTAGGAGGAAGTCCAAGTTCCTCAGCTCAGCGTTTCAGGCCCATCTCTGCCCCAACCCCGCCTTCCCTGTCCAACCAAAGCCTGGGCCCGAACGACGCTCAGACTCACGTCACCGCTCTTGCGATGGCCCGCCTGCAATGGGCATCACCCACTGTCCTCCTGGGAACAGCTTTTCAGCACCTGAAGACTCCACGAGGCCCACCGCGGGCACCCTTGCACTGGCCTCTGCCTGCCATCTTCCAGCCTGGCGACATCTATTCCACTCTGGCCACGCTTGACTCTCTCCCACCCTGGTCCATGGACCCCAAGGACAGACACTGCGCCTCAGGCCCTTCAGCGTGCCCGGCAGAGAGCTCAGCACACGGCAAAATTTGATCAAATAGCAAATGGATGGATGCTTGAAATCCAGCTACGCTACCGAGTTGTTACCTAACCATCAACAACCCCCAGCGCAGCAGACTAGACAGATGCCTGACTGCTGGGGACAGTCAGGTAACTCTGGCGAATCCACCCAGTGGACCGTCCATATACTCAATATCATATTGTCATTTACAGAGACTGAGTGATAAACACAGAAAAACGTGACTGTCATAGCAGTTATTACAAAAAGAAACAAAAAAGGCCATATGCAAAACCGGGGGGGGGGGGGGGAGGGGGGGGGGGGGAGGGGAGGTGAAGCCTGCAGAGTGAGGATTATTCCAGGGCAGAACATGGTGACTTTCCTCCTTTCTGTTTTTTCCATTTTTTTTCTGTAAAGAACAGATCTTGGGTGGAAGCCCACGACTCCAGGAGATGTTGGCTAGAACATGGGCGTGGGATCAGCCCTGCTGTTAAATCTCATTTCCTCAGTAACTTCCCCAGCTGGGGCCTCCGTCTCCCCATTTGTAGGTGGAGATTGTCATAAGGGTTATGGGGACTTCTGGGTGAGGGAGGGTTTAGCACAAACCCAGTTCTTTACACAGTCTCCTTCATCCAACAGATGTTGTTGAGACCCTAGGATATGCCTGGCATGGGTCTAGATGCTGGGAATATAGTGATGAACAAGGTAACCAAGGAGCCCACACAGTTAAGACAAATAAAGATTACTCCCAATAGGGATAACCACTGCACAGAAAAAATACTGGGAGCCCATTAAGATTGGGTGGCCAGGGAAAATCTCTCTAGGAAGTAGCTTCTGTCAAACGTAAAGGAATGAGCCCTGGGATACCGGGTAGGGGAGGGAACAGGCTGTGCAAAGGGCGCAGCAAGTGCAAAAGCCCTGGGGCAGGAATGCTCGCGTCTTAGTGGGTCTGCGGGAGCGCTGTGGCAAGACGGAGGTGGGAGAGGCAGTCAGGGCCGGTCACGCCAGGCAGCCCTGAGGAGCCTGGTAAAGAGATAGATTTTATTTAAGTGAGGGAGGGGTCTGGGCCTGCTAAGTGACCACGTCAGGTTTACCCCAGAAAGACGCTCAGTTTGAGAGCTATGTGGCAGCAGGCAGGAATTCTGGGCCCCGCACGGGCTCAGCAAGTGAGAAATGGCAATAAAGGCACCCTATTTCTTTTGCCGCAATCACCCTAACCCTGGCTCAGCCCCAAGTCCGTCCCGGCTCGGATCACCAGAGCTTTCCCACTGCGATAAAGAGGCTGGGGCAGGGGGTCTCCGGCAGGAAGCCCCGGGGGAGCCGAGCCGGTGAGCTCCGCGCGTGCCCCGGTCAGGACGCGGGGCCGGCGGGCAGGACTGTGAGATGACCGGTGAGACGGCGCCTTCTGAGCCCGGCCCCGGCCGCGGGGCTCTGCGGCCCGGGTGGCATGGCCTGGCAGGCCGGGGTCCCAGGGGACCCCCAGCAGAAGAGGGCCAGGCGGCTTCCCGCGGGCAGGGTCCTGACGGGTCCTGAGGGCAGAAGCTGCAGCTCCTCTGAGGCGGACACCCGTCAGGTCCACCAGAGCGGGGGTCCTGGGGGTGAGGAGCGGGTCCGCCATCAGGCCAGGGAGCGCCTCCCTCCTCTTCAGACTGGGGGCTCAGACTAGGGCCTTCTGTGGGGGTGCCTTTCTAGTCCTCCTCCCTCAGCACCCCTCCCCCACCCCAGAGAAGGCCCCTGGGAGGGAGGGGGAGGCCCAGCCCCCCAGAGCCTCCAAAAAGCCAGCTCCGTCCAGGCGGTGCAGGGCAAGGAGGGGAGCGTCCGTGTCCCTGGCCTCTCAGCCCCGGCAGCTCTGGCCAGAAGCTCCTTTCACTAGAGGAGCTCTTCTTCAAAGAAAGAACCCCTCTTGGGAGCGGGGTGGGGGGGTTATCTTCCTGCAGCAGCCCACACTCAGCTCTCCTGAAGGCCCAGCCGCGGGCGGAGCACAGGGCTGCAACAGGACGCCCCCTCCGCCAGCCGAGGCACCCGCAGCCCCATCTCGGGTGAGACCCTGCGGCCAGACCCACAGCGCCGCCTAGGGCAGCAGACGGACGAATGGACGGGGCAGCTGGACGGAAGGGGCCCCAGCAGGCTTCGTCTGCAGACTTTTCCAAAAGCCGGCACGTACACACTTACACACGCATGTACAAACACACGGACACCAACAGGAAGGTGGGTGCCTGCTCACACGTGTGCTGCGAGACTCCTGCCTGGCTCCTGAAGGGAGGTCAGAAGCATTTCCTGACTCCGAAAAAGCCAGACAGCACTGCAAGCGCAGAGCGACCTGGGCCCACAGAAAGCTGCCCCTGACTTTGCAGCCAGTCAGCCCTGCGTGCTACTGTCGGAATCTAATTAAAAGAGAAGTCAGCAGCAGAAATCCAGGCTCATTTCTCCAGAGGCGTAACAAGTCTATCTCCAGGCCCAAAGGGCTTTGCCCGAGGCCTGTGCAAACCTGCCAAGTCCAATGGCGAGGCAGGGCTGGGGGGGGGCAGGGATGGGCATGAGCGGCGGCCCCAGCTCCCCCCTCACTCCTCAGGCATCCCTGCCCTGCCCAGGACCCCTCCCCTCCCCAGGAGCCTGCTGGGGGAGGCTGGGTCTGGGTGCCCCGGCTGGGCCTCCTGGGCACACGGGGCAGGGGTGGGTGGCACCGTGGGCCCCAGGGGGCTGAGGGCGCTGACTGCAGCGCCCCTGGGTGGGAGCAGGGACTCGGTGCTGAGAGGCACGCATCTCATTTTGCTTCCCAAACATGGGGTGTTTGGAGACAGGAGTCAGAAATCCTTGCCTGGGAGGCAGCCAGGCCACCCACCAAGGCCAGATGAGACGCTACCCACCTGGCACCCCGATTCCAGGCCATGGCTCCCCTTCTCACCTCTGGACCCCTCCTCTAATTCCTGGCTAGTCTAGGGGGGCCCAGAAGTGGGGTGCTACCTTACCGTCAAAGAGGCCTCTACCCCCCTTGTCTCTGAAGAAGGTCCCCCGCCCACCTGCACCACCAGCCCAGTCATGCCCCTCCTCCGGGCCCCAGGAGGCCCAGCGCTTCCTGCCCGCGGGGCCCCTACGTGCCAGGCTGTTCACTGGCTGCCTCCCTGGCACCGGGAGCTGCTCTGTTAGGATGAGCTGCTGGACCAGAAGTCCGCACACAGTGGCCCTCGGGCGACACCAGCCTGACACGTTTTGGTGAATCTAGTTTTATTGGAACATGGTCAACACACATAGAAAAGAGTCCATTCAAGTCGGTTGAGAACTCTGCCCTCTGAATACACAACCTCGGTCCTTGTTTAAGGACAAGAAGATCCACAGAGAAACCCTGAACTCTCCTGGGTTTGGCGCTGATTCTGAAATCACGTGGTGTGGCTGAGGCTCGCTTTGTCACTAGGAGCCAGGGTCAGCAGCAGAGCTGCCCAGTTGGCGGCAGTGGCAAAGAATCTGCCTGCCATGCGGGAGATGCGGGTTCGATCCCTGGGTCGGGAAGATCCCCTGGAGGAGGAAAGGCAGCCCACTGAGTGTTCCTGCCTGGAGAATCCCACGGACAGAGGAGCCCGGCGGGCTGCAGTCCACGGGGTCGCAAAGAGTCGGACTCGACTAAGCAACACAGAGGGAGAAGGTAAACAGCAAGAGCCAAGCGTGGCCTGAGAGGCGACAGGAGCGCTCTGTGACCTTGGATTTGAATTAGACGTATCAGTATGAACTTGAGGGTTTTTTCCCCTGGCCCTGTGCACTGAAAGTGTCTGGAAGCAATGACAGCCCAACAGCGGTGCGCACACCCCTTCTTGGTTTCTAAATACCATCCCACATGAAAGGGAAGCAGGCAGGGTGCCTGCACAAACGGTGACTGGGGCAGGGGAAGTGCCAGGTGAGCGCAGAGCATCTTCAGAGGCAGAAAGCAAGAGGGCGACCAGAGCGTGATGGGGAGCCTCCGAAGGAGCCGGGAGCCAGCACAAGGGGCTCCTTATGGCTGACTCGGAGACCACTTGAGCATCAGAAATAGTAACAGTGGCCCTGGACGATAGCTCACCGGGCCGTAAAAATAATCTATGCGTTTGAAGTGGTAGTCAAGGAGGGTAGTTACACGGGAGTGAAGGGCAATGCTCTTTAAATAAAAGTTTGCAGTGAAAATTCGCGAGGAACAGGGTATTCTCCCATTTTTGCAAGAATTACCCCCAGTAGTTACAAAGGGAAGCTGGTACCTTGAGGACAGAGAGGCTTGGCAGGCCACACCTCAATCAAACGACCAATGATGGGACCAGCCTGCAGCCTCCCCGCCTCCCAGTGATGTGACGTGAAAGCCCGGCTTCCCTGCAGAGAACCGGGCCAAACGCTCTGACATCATCAGGACGGAACAGTGGGGCAACTCCAGCTGGTGGGACCTTGGACAAGACACGGGCTTGGATTTCTCCAAAAAGTCACTCTCACGGAGGCCACAGACAGGAAAAGGAGGGGAGTTGTCCTAGATTAAGAGGAGACGAGGGCTTCCCTGGGGGCTCAGGAATGAAGAATCTGCCTGCCGAAGCAGGAGACACGGGTTCGGTCCTTGATTCGGGAAAAGGTCCCATGTGCCTCAGAGGAACGAAGCCTGTGAGCCTCAACTACCCAGCCCACGAGCCCTAGAGCCCGTGGTCAGCAACCAGAGACACCGCCGCGATGAGACGCCCGTGCCGCCGCAAAGAGGAGCCCCCGCTCCACAGCCAGAGAGGAGCCCCACACAGCAACGAAGACCCAGTGCAGCCAAAAGTAAACAAACACATAGAGTTATTTAAAAAATAAAAGGAGACGAAAGGAGTACGACCATCAGATGCAGCCTGTGATTCCCAGCCGGGTGCTGGAGGTGGCGAGGGGGAGAGGCTCTGAAAGGTCCTCTGGGGACAAACTGGGAAAATGGGTCCCTGGGCGGTAGATTGATGTGAACTTCCTGGGCACGATAATGCTTCTGAAGTTAGGTAAGAAGGCCCTGCCGAAGTAGTTAGTGTGGAGGGTAAAGCCACCTGCGACTGGCTTCTAAATAATTTAGTCCCAAACGGCGTGTGTGTTTATGTATGATACGGGGTACATGCGTCGGAGCCTACGGTACAGAGTGAAGTAAGTCAGAAAGAGAAAGACAAACGTCGTATATGCAGGCGTGTGGGGTCTAGAAACGTACCGATGGAACTATTTCCAGGGCAGCAGAGGAGACGCAGACACAGAGAACGGACCCGCGGACGCAGCGGCAGAAGGGACGTGGGCACACACACTCCCACACGCAAACGAGAGGCCAGCGGGAGCCTGCTGTGAGGCGGGGGGCCGAGGCCAGCGCTGGGACCACCCGGAGGGCTGGACGGCGGGGGAGGCGGGGGAGGTTCCGGAGGGAGGGCGCGTGGGCTGCTGAGGCGATTCACGCGCTGCATGGCAGGAATCAGCACGATACTGTAAGGCAATTATCCCTCGGCAAAAGTTGAAAAATAAAAGCTGTGGGGGGTGGGGGAGTCACTCAAAACCAAGCAGGCCGGCAGCTGGAGGGGAGCGCCCGGGCGGGGCTGCCGCGGGGCTCCAGCTGTCTCCGGCGGGGCAGCTGGCTCATGCAGCTGCGAGAACCTGCCTCGGGTGCCGAGTGGTTCACGGGACGGCCGATGGGCCGTGAGCGCCCCACGCCCAGGCCTGCAGGCGGGAGCAGGCAGGCAGCGGGGAGGAGGCTGCAGTCCCGCGGCCGCCCACGGGGCCGGGCCCCTCGCCCTCTCGCAGTGGCCGCAGACCGCTGCTCGGAGGGTCTCGGGTGAGCCATCCCGCCCCCGACAGGGCTGAGACAGCCCAGCCGCATCCTGGACAATTTATGTGGCTTAGCACTCCAGCTCGTTAGGGCTGAGACGACGACGCAGAGCTGGGAAGGGGGCTGGGGCCTCCAGGGGCCGGGAGCTGCGGAGGAAACAGCAGGAGGTCGGCAACGCCACTGCCCGCTGAGCGCCTACTGTATGCCAGGCCTTGTCCATGCCATGCGGGGTATTTCATCTTCCCAGAGGTCTTCATCAAAGAAGAGGCAAAGAACCCAGGAGGGGACAGGGTGAGCCCAGGCGACCCGTGGGGCAGGGGCAGGGCGGGGGCGTGGGGCTGCCCCCCGAGACCCTCCTGCCGACTGCCCCGCAGGGCGTGGGCCTGAAGGGGCCCTTGCCTCCCGGTCCCCCCTCACCTGGCAGGTCGGGTCATGGGCCCAGAGACCACCCACCAGCACCTCCCCAACTCGCCTCCGCTCGGGGGCTCGGTGCCCCTGCGGCCTGGGAGGAGGGCATCACCCTCCACCCTCTCCCAACAGGCAGGTCTGAGGCTCTGAGAAGGTTGTGGGGTCAACGCCACCAGCCAGGGGACACGGCCGGGGATTGGGACCAGAGGTCACGTTCCGAGCCGCTGCACCGAGTGGGCAGAGGTGGTCTCTCAAAAGCAACTGGCACACAATGGCCTCCCCTTATCTGTTTTGTCCTTATGACATTTCACTGCTGAAAAAACAAACTGAGGCTGGCTGCCGTTCACAGAGCTGCAGTATTTGGAAAACTTGGGGGGGAAAGCCAGGATTCCAAGTTAGGGCTACACTCCCCCCGGAATGCCCAGAGAGGCCCCAGCTGGAGCACTGGGAGCCCAGCTTCTCGTCCGGGGAAAACGGGACAGTGGGTCACCCGTTTTCAGGACCCGCAGCATACACCTGACCTCCATGGACAGACGCCTGTGGGGGGCTCCGCCCAAAGCTGAACACTCTGCCTCCGCAGTCTGGCCTGGTCAAGACCAAGGGATGCAGTGCCGGGAGGGAGGCTTAAGGCCTGCTCCACCTCTGCCTTTCACCAGCAAGTCCATTAAGGCGTCTGGGTCTCAGTTCCCTCATCTGTAAAGTGGGGATGAGGCCACTCCTGTCTCACAAGAGACTTCAACACGTTCCGGGGTCTCCTGGCTCAGGGCCACCCTGGGAACCCACAAGGGGTAGAGTGATGGACGACATCCCTGCCCCCAGACCGACAGCCAGCCCCAACCTGTCTTCAACAAGCCATTTTTGAATTAACTGGGCAAAAATTTGGTGTGTTCGGTACATTTTTCTAGAAAGATGATCAATAATTTTTGCCAACATCTCCGAAGAGTCTGTAAACCACCCTCCCCTCCAGAGTTAAAAGTTCCTGCGACGACAGTGCCTTCCTCACTGACTACATTGGAGCTGGGTGCAGGCCGTGGCCACACCCCGAGCGAGGCCGCAGGAAGAGCCACCAGCAGGGAGCTGGCCCTGCTGCCCACACACAGCGTTCCGTCTTCATAGACAGCTGAACGTCAACGTCTGCGACAAATCACAGTGAAAACGAGGAAACAAACGACGACAATGATGCACAAAAACAAACAAGCCAAAAACCAGCAACGCAAACTGAATCCCCCCATGCGGCTGGCTGGAGACGTCTCAGAGCGTGAGCTACAGAAGCTGCTCGCTCCTCGTTAGTCCTACTCAATTTCCTTTTGTTCTCTGCAATTATAGAAGCCGGCGGCGCGGCGCAGGGGTGGAGGAGGGAGCCAGGGACCAGGTGAAGACCGAGCAGAAGACGCCGCATGTGCGGCTGGCACCTGCTGAGGCTGGGTGCCCTCGCCGCCCGCGGGGAGGTGGGACGCAGAGCGAGGGGCGGTGGGACGCAGAGCCTCCGGCCAGACAGGGAGGTCGAGGGGTGGTGGGACGCAGACCCTCCGGTCAGACGGGGAGGCCGGGTAGAGGTGGGACGCAAAGCGAGGGGTGGTGGGACGCAGAGCCTCCGGCCAGACAGGGAGACCAAACCAGGACTCAGGGGGCACAACCGACCTGAAGGCGGCGGGCTGAGCGCATGGCCTGAGCCCCTCCGCTGGGACGTTGCCGCGGCCGGAGCACGTCTGTCACTTGTCTCCTGCCGGCGAGATGCAGCAAGGCCAGGGGCGCAGGACCAGGCCTTCGGAGTCCGGGGCCCAGCTACTCCACCTGCTGCCCATTTCCTCACACCGAGAAGGGGGACAGTGGGTGACCATCGGGTCACAAAGAGCGGACGCGGCTGAGTGACTGAGCGGAACTCCATCAGACGACCACCGCAAAGTTTCCATGGGCTCCTCCTCACTAACAGCCTGGACCAGCCTCTGGGTGAGTCTCCGGGAGGGGCTGCCTGTCACCCCAGGGCCCCCTCACCACAGCCACACCGGGGTTGGGGGGCCAGCCCGTGAGGGTGGGGCCGCTACCGGAGCCCGGAGCGGGCGTGAAGTCTGGAGCCGAGGGGCTGGAGCCGCCAGGGCAGAGGGGGCCGGGGTGGTCAGGCCGGAGCAGGGTGAGGCGTGAGGAAGCTGTGTTCCAGAAAGGTCCACCATGGAGGCCTGGCTTTGATCCCAGCTCCGAGGGACAGATGGCATTGCACTGCCCGCCCTGCCCAAGCCAGACCACACGGCGCTAGTCCAGGCCCCCTCTTCACAGGCCTGCACTCAGCACCCACGGCACCCGCTCAACCCACGGGCCCAGGCTCAGGACAGCCTGGACCCCGGGGCCCCCGGGCTCGGCACAGAAGGTGAGCGGGCTTGGCCAGGCAGCGTCCCGCCCTCCTGCACGGGGTGAGGCCCGGGAGGGTCCCGCCTCAGACCAGGCGCAGATCCACACCCTGGACACGGGAGCCACCTGAGCGATCAGGATGGACCGTGACCGAGGCAAAGGCGGACGCGTCCCGACGGACTGGAAGGGGTGGGCAAGAGGACTAGGGCTTCCCGGGGAGCCTGGTGGGGCGGAGAGTCCGCCCGCAATGCAGGGAAGTGCAGGAGATGCGGGTTCCATCCTCGGGTCAGGAGGAGCCCCGGGAGGAGGGCACGGCCCACCGCCCTCTGTGTGGGGAGGGGGGTCCCTGTGACCCTGAGGAGGTCCTGCAGCCACCACAGAACGAAGGCTGAAGCCCTCCCTGCCCGAGCTGACTCCTCACCAGGCAGGACTGGGGAGTCTTATGTGCATCTCAATGCTGGGTCCTGAGGCAGGGTCTGTAACTCTCCCCATTTTGGAGGTGGGGAAACTGACGCAGTCGGTACTGGAGCCGGGCTGGAGCCAGCCGGGCTGGGGCCAGCCAGCCTGGCTCCCAAACCCACAACGACCCACCGTCTAAGCCCACGGAGGCCACGGCAGGGGCAGTGGGCAACGCCTCTCATGGTGCCCACTGGGGCAGAGCCTCCCCCAGCCCCACGGCCAGGCTCGCTAAGGCCATCCCACGGCCGACCGTGTTCACCCTCAACTCCGGGCACCAGCCCGACCCTCAGCTCCGGGCACCACCCCGACCCTCAGCTCCGGGCACCAGCCCTCAGCTCCGGGCACCAGCCCGACCCTCTGCCCGCGTGACCCCTCCTGCCCGAGCGTCCAGTCTCCGCTGTACCAAGGCCCAGCCCGAGGCCTGGCATCCGCGGGTCCATCCACGGCTCGCTGAGTCTTTGCCAAATCCCAGGGCATTGGACAACCACTCCTGTGGTGTCTCCTCCCGATTCTGCAGCAGGGCTCAGCAGGGAGAATAACCTCGGGGGACCAGGGGTGGACATGGAAGAGCTACGTGGAGGGGGGACAGCCTCTGACAGCCAGAGATGCTGCGGGACAGGGCTCAGAGGGCAGAGAACCGCCGTCCACCCCACGGCCATCCCCTGCCCTCCCACCCCAGGTCCCAGTCTGTTCTCCTGCCATCACCCCCGCCCCATCCCCCCTTCCCTCCACTGTCTCCCTTTCCTCCCTCCACGGATTCCTAGAACCTGTTCCCTCGGCCAACAGCTTCAAACTATTTTTTTTAAACCATGAAATCCTTCCCTCAACCTGCATCTTTCAGGACAAGGGTAGACTGACTGTTAGAAGAAAGCCCTGCGATCTTGATGAGAAGAAGGGGAGTTAGACCCCAGCCCCTAAGCCCCCGAGCCCTGCCCGGCATCCTCCAGGTGGGTCCCCACAGCCCCAGACCCAAGGGCAGAGGTCGAAACCACGGCCAGGAGCCCCTTCCAACCCCTTGGTGCCCTCCTAGGAAGGAAGCCCCCACAGGGTCACACTCCATCCTCCGTAAGCGGCCTGGAAGGAAGTCCCTCTGAGCATCTAACCCCAGTCCTTCATGCTGCTGGAAACACTTGCACTCCTTTGGAAGTTAGTGTTGGAGCCTCCGGTGAAGTCCCCACAACCTTTAGGAAATCGATTTCTTAAGTTTCACCTGCCAACTTCTAATTAAAGCAAAAAGAACAGGATGACAACAATAAACGATGACAGACACATTAAACTGAAACTGCTGAACTGAGACAGCTCTGCAGAGCAACAGGCCCCCCGACCCAAAAGCCTGAGCGGCCTGAGCACCAGGGTCCGGGCCTCGGAGGCCCCTGGGCGCCCGCGGGATGAGGGATCTTTCTACCCCTCACGCCGATTTGCATACCATTACCCAAAAAGCCCTGCGCCTGAATCTCGCTTTTGCAAATTCCCACCCGTTTCATGTCATAAATAAGATAGGAGACAGAAAACTAATACAGCCCAGTAATGCATTATTCATGCCGTGTCTCACTGTTATGATAGATTTACAACAACTAATACATGCAAACTAAGTTTGGGCAGTAAACGTGAAAATCAAGGGTGGGGAAGGCGGGTGGGTGTGGGGGTGGGCAGGGGGAAGTCTGGAGCATGCTGGTGTCCAGGAAGCCGGAGAAGTTTCTTTGCTGGCGCGCCTTGGTATCCGCAGCCAGCACCCGGGTGCCGGGGAGGCAGACGGACAGGCAGCGCTGGAGCCCCGGGAGGCCGGAGTGCCGGCAGCACGCAGGTGGAGAAGCGCCTTCCGCTGGCCGACTGTCCCACCCACCCGCACCCTCAGATCCGCACAGACGGAGCCCACCTCCCTGAGAGAGATGCTCTCGGCCTGGGCTCCCTGGCATCCAGTGGCTCAGACTCTGTGCTTCCGATGCAGGGGGCGCAGGTTCAACCCCAGCTGGGGAAGATCCCACAGGGCACACGGCATGGCCAAAAAAAGTTAAAAAAAAAAAGGATAAGAAACATCTGCTGTCTTCACACCCTTCACCGAGCATGCGTCAGCCTACTCCTGGCCCCAGGAACGTGGCGGGGCTGTGGGAGCCCACCAGACGTCGGCCAGCCCCACGGGGCTCCATCCGGTTAAGCTCCCACTAACCGTCCCCCTAAAGGCAGGCGCTGTGGAGCAGAGGGCCTGCTGCGGTGCTGCGGCTGCAGGTCACGAGGTGTGACCCAGTGCCCGAGAGAGGGCGGGAGGGGGAGGTCCAGACAGGCTTCTGGGGGGCGATGGGGGGTCGGAGCCTAATGGGAGACGGCTGCAGGAGAGCCCTGCGGGGCGGGAGCCAGGCCCGGGCCCTACCCGACACAAGGCGCCCTGCGTTCCGGCACATTCCGGGCAGGGCCGGGGGAGCCTGCTCTGCTGCAGCGGCCCCCAGGAGGGAGCCGCCAAGGCTGGCACAGGGCAGCCGCCCCTGCCGAGCCCCTCTGCCCTGCGCTGGCGGCCCCTGGCGAGCGGGACGCAGCCCTGCCTGCCTCCAGACCCTCTGCCCAGGGCTCCTCCCCGGCGCGTCCAGCGGGGCCTCCCCCACCCGATCCGGTTCCTCCAAGGCCCAACTCCTCCCAGGGTGCTTTCCCAACTGGCCCCAGAGCCCCAAGCCTCCTCCCTCCCAGATTTTCAACACCTGGCCCCAAAGAACATGTAAGGCAGTGGGCAGCCACCCTGCCGACCCACCCTGGGTCGGGGGCGGTTTCGCAAACGCCCAGCAGTCCTGACTGAGAAGCGGGCGCGGCACGCGGCCCTGGGAGCTCTGGGAACAAGACAGGCCGTGGGACTTCCCTGGGGCCCAGTGCCTAGGACTCTGCGCTGCCAATGCAGCGGGCATGGGTTCGATCCCTGGTTAGGGAACTGAGATCCTGCCGAGAAAAAAAACCACAAAAAAAAAGACCAGGCCCCACCCTGTTTTCATCTGTTCATGGTCGGGTGGGTGCAGAGAGACGACAGCCAGCTGGGAGACCGCTGCAGACGGTGACCAATGGGGACAGTGAGGCCGCTGAGGTGTGCAGACCCTGGCCGGGGGGAGGTGACTGATGACACTGTTGGGCAGGGCCCACAGAGCAGGGGGCTGCCTAGCTGAGGTCGGGGACGGGAAGGAGCCACCAGAGGGGCAGCCCGCAGGCACGTTGTTCCTGCCCCAGGCAGGGGAAGAGCAAGAGCGCAGGCGGAGGCCTGGCGGGGGAAGGAGCCTGGCACGTTCTTACAGCGGCAGAGAGGCCAGCTGGGCCTGGAGCGGAGGCCAGAGTTCCCCACCCTCCAGTGGGCATCCCCCTCGGCACAAGGGGCCCCGCCAGTCCCGATCCAGTCGCAGGAAACCCACCCTCGGCTCAGCCCCTTCTCCAGCGCCCCAGCCCATCACACCACCACCTTCCCCTGAGCTGGTGGGGGAGACCTCGCCCATCACACCGCCACCTTCCCCTGAGCTGGTGGGGGAGACCTCGCCCATCACACCACCACCTTCCCCTGAGCTGGTGAGGGGGACCCCGCCCATCACACCACC
>CM035293.1:53378137-53390524 GCA_020226075.1 Hydropotes inermis
GGGGAGGGGGACCCCGCCCATCACACCACCACCTTCCCCTGAGCTGGTGGGGGAGACCTCGCCCATCACACCGCCACCTTCCCCTGAGCTGGTGAGGGGGACCCCGCCCATCACACCACCACCTTCCCCTGAGCTGGTGGGGGAGACCTCGCCCTGCACCACTGCCCCAACCACACTGGCTGGGCGGAGGGCGCCCCACAAGCTTCAGGCCTCCTGTCCCCATTCTTTTTTTTTAATTAAGATGCAACAGTCATCCCACAGCCCGCATCCCCTCCAGCGATCAGTTAAAATGAACTCCAGACGACTGGATTAGACTTTGAAGGTGGCAATCGAGATAATGAACACGGAGGATGCGGTGTTGACACAGGCCCTGGTGAGCTACATTATTATTTAACAAGCCTCGCCGAGGCCTCCACGGGGATCAAGGGGCTGAACAAGCAGTTGGGGGGGCGAGCGGAGAGCCCAGAGACGGGCCCCACGCACGGGCACCGGCTCCGCAGGGTCGGGGCGGCCGCGGAGGCCAGCAGGCCTAATGGGGGCAGCAGCCCAGGGCCGCTCCCGGGAGCCCCCCTCCCACACAGCCGGGCCTGCCGGTGTCCCCCCTCCCCGCCCCCAAGCCCCGTCTCCATCAGGCCCGCTCACCTGCCCCGCCCAGACCTCCCCTGCTCCCGCCCCTCCTCCCTGGTCTAGAAGCCCTCTCTCCTCCCCTGGGCCCCCACAGGGCACGGGCCGGGCCCCCACGGGCCTCCCCTCCCTGGGCCAGCGTTGACCATCCCGGGCCTGCTCCAAGCTCCTGAAGAGCTGAGACGAGGTCTCACTCCAGTTCACCCCTCCAGCCCTCTCTCTGCGCGAAGCCCTGCCAATCAGGACCCCTCCTACCCACATCCTCCGTGACTGTTGACTCAGGGCGCCTGCTACGGGAGCCAGACAGACAGACGCCGGGACGAGCAGGGTCCATCCTCGGCCCAGAAGATGTGTTGGTGGAAAAAGCAATAAGAGATTACAGAAAGACCCAAACACACTTTTTGGCGAACATGGTACTTAACGGATGACACTGCCCGAAACTTGCATAGGACAGAGACTGTTGTGGGCGGTGCGGCCCAGGGAGACCGCCCCTCTGCCCCCGCAGCCGACCCGGGGCTTCAGAGCGGACTCAGGCGGACGACCGGGCTCCCATCCCACCTCCGCCTCCTCTGGCTGTGTGACTTTAGGCGATCACTGAACCTCTCTGGGCCTCTGTTCACTTACCAGTAAAGTACGAATAATAAAAGTACTCAGCTCACAGGGTGGTTTGAGGATTAAGTGGGCTAAGACATGTAATACGCTTAACCCCAGGCCGGTCCGTGCTAAGCACTCAGTGTGTGTTGGTTATTATTTTACTTCCTGGTGGTGGAGAAATTGCAGAAAGCGCCTCAGTGTTGACGAAATCTCTAAATGAAGCCCCCATGTCCTCATATTCGGGATAGAGATGGGCAACCACACCCAAGACCGCCAGGACCCTCCTGGGCCCCCTGGCATGGAGGATCTCCAGCCCCCACGGGGCTCCTGGTCCTGGGGGAGGGTCCGGCACAACGCCCTTCTGGGCGGAGGCATGCCCCGCAGTGAGGACGCGCCGAAGCCCTGGGGACTGGAGCAGCCTGGACAGCAGGCCAGCCCAGAGGCCAGTCCTCCGGCCGGGCGCACGGAGCCCCCGGCTGGGTCTGGCGGTCTCTAGCAGCAGCCAGACGGCCACCCCGGAGCCCAGCATGGAGGTGGGCCGGCCTCCTCTTCTCTGAGCAGTGGCGGAGCGAGGCTCTATTAAGTATGCATGGTGGTCTCCTCATTACTGTTCGGAGGATGGTGTGTGCTGACGGCAAACCGCCCGCCCCGCGCCCCCATAAACTTTTCCATTTCCAGGCTCCCTCTCACCTGGCCGCAGGGCCTCCTCAGCCGCCCCTTCCTCCATCCCGCCTCCCCCTACCCAGGGCCCGCCTGCCACTCCCCATGGATGCAGAGCAGGACAAGGGCCACACTGACCCCTTCTTGAGAGCGGGGGTCCAAGCTCATCTTAAATCATCGCAGCCTCGAGCTGGAGCCTGGGGCCCCTCCTCCCTGGGGACCGCAGGGGTCCCGGAGCTGAGCTGCAGGGCTGGGCAGGACGGTGGGGCCGCTGGCGAGGAGTGGGATGGGGGGAGGGCAGGCAGGGTCACGCCCGGGCCCTGTCCTTCCCTTGGTCCGTCTGTCTCAAGCTCCTGGGACGTCTGTCGGCAGAAGGGCCTTCCAGCCAACGAAGGGAGGGGATGGCAGACCCGTGACGCGGACACACACCCGACCCCAACACCAGCGACTGCAAAGGAGCGGCTTGACGTCTCAAGGAAACCACACATCCGTCAGGAAGGAGGCAAGCTAGGCAGTCACAGCACTAACGAGGCCCATCCGCCAAGGCCCTGAGCTGGGCCCCTGCTGCTGGGGCTCAGTCGCTTCAGCCGTGTCCGACTCTGCAACCCCACAGACGGCAGCCCACCAGGCTCCCCCGTCCCTGGGATCCTCCAGGCAAGAGCACTGGAGTGGGCTGCCATTTCCCCAAGCCCAGGAAAAACCCGGGAAGATACTGGGACTGGCATGGGGACAGCAGGGTTCTGCTCATCACTGTTCCACCCAAATGCCTTGAGACCCAGGCCCGTCAGTGACCCTGGGCGCCCAGGGAGCCAGCTCCCCCGGTCAGCTCCCTTCCAGAAGGCTGAGGCCCCTGAAGGCAGTGATGGGGCAGGGCTGGGAACAGGGCCCCGTCTCCAACCATCTGCCAAGGAGGAGGAGGACCAGGAAATCCAGAAGCAGAGGAGGGGCGGCCCCTCCCTGGCCCCGCCCAGAGCCCACCCCCTCCGCCAGGCCCGCCCCAGCAGTGAGGCCAAAGGTCCCCCGTGCCACGGTGCAAACCTAAGGGGGGGAGGGCTGTTCAAGCAGCCCCGAAGGGGGGGGCAGGCCACATTTCACCGCGAGCCCCCCACCGCCTCTCAAAGCCTGATGGCAGCTGCACACCCAAACCCTCCGGTTCTGCCCACAGCACGGCTTCTCACCGCTGTCCAAGCTGCCGGGGGCAAACCCACCCCACCTGCCTTCCCAGCGCCCCGAATGGACGCTAACCAAACACCTCCCTGGCGTTGGTTAGCATCGTCTCACACAGAGGCGAAGGGACCCCGGGGAAGGGGCAGGAAAACGTGTGTGCTCACAGGCCCAGCACCGCGGATGTGAAGGCTGAACCTCAAACCTCAGCAGAGGCGGGGAGTCAGCACTGGGACCCTGAGGCTCAACCCGGGTCTCGGGGCTCACCCTCAGCTCCCTGGGCTCAGGGTCTCCATCTGCCAAACCAGGACCTGTCATCCGGGATCCAGCCCAGACGGCCTGGCTGCTGAGGAAGCTGAGGCAGGACCCAGTGGGCGAGGAAAGAAGGTCCTTGCAGGAAGGCAGCAAGGTCAGGCTCAGGCTCTCCCCGGGCCTGGTGGCCAAGCTGGTAACCCAAGCAAATCAAGTAACAGGGATCGTCACCAAAATACCCCGCGGGGAGCCAGGCAGGATGGAGCCTGGGCTGCGGCGAAGGGGGTGGGCAGGGCTGCTGGTCACTGACAGGGGAGGGTCCAGGCCGAGCCAGGGAAGGACCCCCAGACGAGGCCCGCGTCGCAGCGGCTGAGGATCAGGCAGGGCTCACGACGGGACGAGGCAGGACCCCGGTGCTGGCCGAGCGCCCCTTCCCCGTGGGGTCCACAGTGGCTAAAGAGCCCGGCGCCCCGAGTGCCATCCACACTGGCTGCGCCCTCAGCATAGCTGGGCCCCTGAGTGAGCTGGAGGCAGGAAAGGCAGCCCCAGAGAGCGGGTTTTTAGGCCTCTAGTGCACAGCCAGGGTGTGGCTCCTCACACACTGTGCTCCCCGGGGGCACAGGGACCCCAGCCCCAGCTCCCCGGGGAGCAGCAGACACGACGGAGGAGTGAGCCCACTGCCCAGCAGGGTGGGGACCCTTCCCTCTCGGCAGCCCTGAGGGAGCATGTCGGGGGAGGCAGGGGGCGGCCGCACGGGGATCTCGCCCCCCGTGTGGCCCAGGAAACCCTGATGACCCCGAGACGCCCCTGGGAGCCCAGGGCAGCGCCTGGCAGGGTGTGAGAGGGGTCAGCGGAGGGGACGCCTGGAGACGGCCCCCTGGGGCCACGAGCCGCGAGGCAGGGCCGGTACCTGAGTCTGCAAGCTGGTGGCGTCCAGAACGGTGACCCGGGGCCCACAGCTGGCCCACACAGCCTCCTCCAGGCTCAGAAGGGCGCGGACGGGCCCCGGCCCCACAGGCAGGCACGCGGGTGGGCTCTCCAGGTCCCAGGGGACGCTTCCTGCAGGGAGAGGAAGCCGGCAGGTCAGCGGGGGGGCGGCGGGCAGCAGACAGGTCGGGCTCCCCAGCCTTCGGGAACCAGGCCCCCAGGGGGCCCAGCCCGGCTCAGGCTCCTCCCGACCCCCGCCCTGCCCCCTCCAGCCCTGCTCCTGTCTGCGGTGCTCCCGGCTCTTCCCTCCTCCTCTCCCCTCTCCCGTGCTTTCAGCCCACACGCACGCTGACTCGCCTAGCCCCCGAGCTCAGGGCTACGGAGGCAGAAATAAATCAGACACACACCCTGCCCTCAGGAAAACTCTCCCTGGCCAGCAAGACGGAAAAGTTAATCAGCAGTTACCCACAAAGTGCCAGCCCCAAGTGGCCGGGCGGGCACAGACGGCCTTGAGCACCATTAAGAGGAAAAGAGCCAACTCTGCACAGGGGAAATCCAGGAAGGCTTCCTGGACGAGGCCGCATCCAGACAGCCCTGCCAAGAAACCAGGGAGGCTTCCCAGAAGAGGCCGCATCCAGCCAGCCCTGCCAAGAAGGCAGCATGACGTGGGTTCTGCGAGCAGCTCACTATGGACCTTGAGAGCCTCTCTCGCTTTCTCAAGGCCTCAGTCTCCCCATCTGGAGAATGGGGAGGGTGCCACCAACAAGACTCTCTCCGAGGACTTTTCAGAGGCCATTCACTTACTGAGACTGTCCTGGCTTCTCACAGACCTTCTCACCCACTCCAAGGCACTCTGTCACCTCTACTGAGATCTCCGATGACCTTCCTCCTCCAGAGATGCCGCCACCCCAGACATGGAAGAAGGAAGTCCTCACAGGCCATCGGCCCCCAGCCCACGATCCCCGAAGACGGGCAGATGACGGGACCTGGCCCAGCGTGGAATGACGCTCTCCTCTGCCCACCCGAGGGACGCTCAGCTCACCCAAGAACAGGCCAAGGATTTCCCCTGGCATGCGAGCAGTGTCCACCGAGACGGGTTTTTCTCTGCAGTCATGCCTGACGCCACACAGAACCCCCCGGCTGTCCTGTCCTGCCAGGGTGCCAGGTGTGCCAGGAGGGTTGCGCTGGAAGTGGGGCCCACCCCTGAGCGGCGGGCGGCGGGGGGAGGAAGGACGGAGCCTGCCGCTGGGTACCAGGGCCCACCCCTGAGCGGCAGGCGGTGGGGGAGGAAGGACGGAGCCTGCCGCTGGAAATGGGGCCCACCCCTGAGCGGCGGGCGGCGGGGGAGGAAGGACGGAGCCTGCCGCTGGGTACCAGGGCCCGGCCCCCCCACGATCCTCCCCCGGGTCCCTGGAAGGGGTGCACAGTAGCCCTGGCGCAGGCCGTCCCTCCGAGCCAGCTGCTGGGCAGCAGGATGGGCACCACTGTCTGCAGAGGAGTGGGCGGCAGAGCAGGTTCCCCACCACACCCTACCCTTCTGTGAAACAGGTCCTCCTCTCCCCCTCAGCACCCCCTAATCTTGGAAGACCCCTAGCTCAGCTGAGTCGGGAGACACACACACACACACACACACACCCCATGACCCCTGCCCGACCAACACGCGCCAGGTTCTTCCCAGCTGTGAACGCGGGACGCAGGCTGGGCCGGAGTCCTGGCTGCAGCCGCTCAACCTCTGCAGGTTCTTGGACAGGCCATGCCGCCGCTGGGAACCTCAGTTTCTGGGCTGTGAAGCGGGTGTGATGAGCGCGCCCACGCCTCGCAGCTGCAACCGGGCTCAAAGGAAACGTGGGGCACGTTTAGCACAGGGAGAGCGCGGCCGGCTGTCGCCACGTTCTGCTGTCCATGAGCGTGCCGGGCGCTCTCTCCATGAACTGCTTCCTTACCTCTCACCAGCCTGGGTGAAGATTCTATTCTTTTCCCTCTTTTACAACTGAGGCGCAGGGCTGAAAGAACCAGTCCAGACCACCCGGCTGGGCAGGGCCGGCCGCGGTCAGCCCTGGCCGTTGGCTGTCCCTTGCCTCCAGGCGGCCACCTGCACAAATGCGCAGACCTCACTGGACTCACGCGACGGCAGGGACCCGGGGAGCCCGGGACGTGCGCACAGCCACCCCAGGCGAGGGTGTGCCGGCCAGCCAGGGCCGGAACTCAGCCGACCCTGGCCCCCACTCCCGGCTGCTCTCTCAGGTTCCTAGAGTTCCAAACATCTCTGGGCCCAGGGCTGGCGTCCAGAAGGGGGGAGGGACCACGGGCGCCGGGCCTCCACCACACACCGTGGCCCCCAGGACACCAGAGACACAGAAAGGCAGAGCTCTGAGCGCCCCCAGCGGCCAGAAGCCGGCCGGTTAGGAAGGCAGCGGTCAGACATGCTGGCACCGTGGACACGTGTACAAGCTCTGCCCGGGGGGCAGCAACGCCCCGGAGCCCTGCACACGCTGCCCTCCTGGGAGCAGCGCCTGCCTGGGGGAGGGGGAAGCGCCTGATACCCCTGAGGGTCACACGTGTCCTGACCACCCTTCCACCCGCTGGTTTCTCCTAAGAGAGCTGGCCTCAGGACAGAATGATTAACCGATAAAATGTAGTAACACCAGGGAGGGCCGAGAAGGAGGGGACATGCACGTGTTCACAGCTGATTCACGTTGTTGTCTGGCAGAAACCAACACATTATAGTTTCCAATTAAATGAATTAATCCTCCAATTAAAAATGCTTCTAAAAAATTTAATAATACCAAGATCATTATATCAAAAAGAACGCAGGACAGGAATTCCTCGATTCAGGGGCCCACGGTAGGACCCTGGACAAGAGGCTGTCCCTTGCTGGGCCTCCGTTTTCCCGCCTGCACCCCAAGGGGATGGAATTCTGCTGAGTCAACCCTGGCGCCTCCCTGGGTTTGTCTCAAGCTCCCTGCAGAGTCCCTGCTGGCTCGGCTGGTAAAGAATCCGCCTGCGATGTGGCAGACCTGGGTTCAATCCCTGGGTTGGGAAGATCCCCTGGAGAAGGGAAAGGCCACCCACTCCAGCATTCTGGCCTGGAGAATTCCACGGACTGCGCAGTCCGCGGGGTCGCAAAGAGTCGGACACGACTGAGCAACTTTCACCTTCATTTTCACCCCTGGTGGTCAACGGGGTGACAGATGTCACAAGCAGATCACCCTCTCACCCCAGAGTTCTGACCTCTAAGATTCTTCTAAGACTTCAGTCGGGATCAGCGGGCACTCTGGGCAGGGCCAGCCCCCTGCCCACCCCAAGCCTGCTGGGGGGTCCACCCCTCCCCGCTCTCCCTGCCCTCCACCGGCTGTCCACACACAGTTCCAGAACAGGCATGCACACCTCCAAAGTCACACCCGCCCCGGCAGGACAGCCCATTTTTCTGGGCCTGGACCCGCGCTCATGTCTAGTGAATGGAGACCAAGGCCCTGTCACAGCAAAGGCAACTTCAAGAGGCAGCAGTCCCTCCCGCTGCGTGCTGCAGGGCAGAAAGCCCAGCAGGGTCCTCGGGCGTCTGGAGCCAGAAGGGAGGACACAGAGAGAAGGTCACTGAGGTCGAGGGGACCCGAAGGGCAGCCAGTACCCCGGGAGTGATCGCAACAGTGATGCTGATGGTGGGAAGGGGAACGCACGCCTGGCCCCACACGCCATGCTGAGCACCTCTGATGGCTGGCCCTGGCACTCACAGCCACCCTGTGCGGAGGGGTGGGATTCGCGCCCACTTTACAGGTGGGGAAACTGAGGCCCCAAGAGGAGAAGCAGGAACAGGTCCAGTCTCTCACAGTGGGGACCCGATCCCGACAGCCTGACCCCTCAGTCCACACTCACCCATCCCGTCATCGGGCTCCTCCTGACCCCTCGGCCCACCCTCACCCGTCCCGTCATCGGGCTCCTCCTGACCCCTCGGCCCACCCTCACCCGTCCCGTCATCGGGCTCCTCCTGACCCCTCGGCCCACCCTCACCCGTCCCGTCATCGGGCTCCAGGGGCAGCTGTGGCCCCCGCCCCCAGCGGCTAACCAGGGACATTCCTGCAGCCCCACCAGGCCTGGTCAAGGCCCTGTCTCTGCTCGGAGACAGACCAGGAGTGGGGGGAATGGACAGAGGGCATTCGGGCAGCTCTGCCCGGACCCAGGATGCACAGGGACGGGGGCACCTGCCACCTCGTGAACGCACACTTGCTGAGCGAGTGAAGGAAGGAAGGAACACAGATAAGCAGAGACCCTGAGGGCAGCAGGCTGCCTGCCCCAGCCACACTGCCTGGACCCCGAGGCCCCTCCAGCTCCGCCAGCCCCGGGCTCCAGGCGGCCCAGTGACCCGAGAGTCCTCAGAGTCATCTCACCGCTGCTGGCCGCTTCTCTTCAGTCCCAGCTTCGGAGGCCCGCCCCTTAGAGAGGCTTCGCCGACCAGCCCATCCCGGGCACAGAGGGCCAGGCCCTCACCCGACACCCTGCGCCTCCCCTTGGGACCGCCAGCGCCACGTATAACCGTCAGCTTCCTGCGGGCTCGCCCGACTCATCCACAAACCTGTCTTGTCTCCCACTGTAAGCCGTGAGCGCAGGCTCACGTCCGGTTTGCTGGCCACCACATCCACGGGGCCTAATGGGTGCTCAGTAAATATCTGGGGGACAGACGTCTGCAAGGCAGATGGCTCCTGGAGCACCTCAACTTCCTCCTCCAGGCCAGACGCCACCCTGCTCTGCCCAGAGCAGCCAAAGCCCCTGAAAGCTGGAGAGGACTCCAGTCCGGGGAGGAGGACCCTGAGGTTCGGGCCTTGGCTCACCCCTGGGGCTCCGCAGAGTCCCTTCCCACCCAGAAAACGAGGGTGTTGGGTCCAATGGTCCCCAGTGGCTCTTTGGGTTCTTAGAAACCCCAGGCTGAAGGTCAGTGCTTTGACCCACAACCCTCAATGGCTGAACTGTGTCCACCAAATTCATTCATTGACGCCTCAAGCCCTAGCACCTCAGCACACGACCTTGTCTGCTGGTAGGATTGCTGATGGAACTGGTTAAGATGAGGTCACGCTGGAGGAGGGTGAGGGTCTGATTCCAAGGGGTTCTCTGGACACAGGCTCCCCCAGAGAGCCCCGGGTGAAGATGGGGGCTATGCTGCCACAAGCCAAGGAACCACCTGAAACTGGGAGACAGGCCTGGAACAGACCTGTCTCCGGCGCCTTCAGGGAGAGCACGGCCCCGCGGACACCCTGCTCTCAGACTCCAGTCTCCAGATGGCAGTCAGTAAATCAGGCTGCTGAAACCACGCGGCCTGCGGTACTTGGTCCTGGAAGCTCCGGCACACGGACACACCCTGCCCAGCTCCTCCCAACCCCACTCCCAAACTGAAGAGTCAGGAGCCAACGGGGAAAGGCCCGAGGCAGCCCATCTGGGGGCTGGGGGGGCCACAGAGTGGGCCAGGCCAGGCTCCACTCCCTCAGGAGCCAGAGGGTGGCCGTCCCTCCAGAAGCCCCAAGATCTGGGCCCGGACCGACACTCACACGTGGTGTGTCTGACGGTGAGAGGGATCAGCTCCCCTCCCTCTACCCCCGTAATTAAAAACTATAAACGCCTTATGAAAAGCTAATTTAAAACACCAACACAGTGCCAAGTGGCAAAAACAAAAAGCTCAGTACAAATATCTGCTTATAAGCTGCAACGGGCTGTGATGACGCAGCAATCAGAGGTGGGGCGGGGGGGCGCGGGCAGGAAGGCTGAGGCTTCCGCACGGCAGCCTCTGGGGCGCTGGTCTTGGACCTGCTGCCCTCCGCCCCCCGCTCCTGTCCCTGGACTGGGAGCTGAACAAGCGGCGAGGGAGGGAACCACAGCACTGGCATCCCTTCCTGCAGCTCAGCATCCGTCTCCGTACGGAGGCGGCCACTCCCGAGGGTGGTGGTGAGAAAAGAACGCGCCACGTCAGCCCGTCCTGGAGCCCAGCAGCTCAGACGCCGTCCACCTTCCCTCCAGTCATCATCGTCTGTGCCGTCGACGGCTCGACCGAACAGCGAGACCGAAGTGCCTGACCCCGCTGGGCACCGCCTGTGCTGGGCGCTAAGCTTTGCCTTCACTGAATGCCTACCCTCTCCTGTACCTATGAGCAGCAGGTGTTACCATCACCCCCATTTTACAGATGAGGAAACCGAGGCCCGCAGGAGCAGCTGCTCACCGGGGACACGGCTGTCGTCAGGGCAGAGCCCAGGTGTGAAGCCAGGTCTCTCCTGTTCCTACGCAGCAGAGTCTCCTGCCAGTGGGCTGAACTGTCTGTAGGGCAGTGAGCGCCCCGTCCCTTTGGGGCCCCCGATGGGGATCAGTCCCCATCAGACCTCCAGTCTCTCCAGCACTTGATTCCCGGACTCTTCGCTGAGCTGCCTCCTTGGTCTGCCTCCCACAGCCTCCCGGGTCCTGGGTCTGGCGCTTGGCCGGGGCCCAGGGCGGCTCCCACCGCCCCCGGCACCGCATCCTTACCGCTGGTCCGAGCGTAGGCGGCGAGGGTGCCATCCTGCAGGCCAGCCAGCAGGTGGAAGGGGCTGTGTCGCAGGCAGAGCACAGGCTGCAGGCCGGGGCTCCGGCAGGCCGCCAGGCATTGCGTCCCCGTGTCCACGCTGCTATAAAGCAGGACGCTGTGGGGAGAGGCGGTGACGCACTTAGCCCCCGGCCCCCCTGGTGAGAGGGCTGCAGCCCCCAGCCCCACCTCCCTCCAGCTCAGCCTGCCTCCCGCTGCGCGCCCCGGCCACGGCTCAGACTTCTCCACGGGCCGCGGTCGGGGCCCACGGAAGACGGGGGGCTCTGGGCACAGCACGGCTGGGGGGCTGGGAGAACGGTTTCCAGGGTCACATCTGAGGGCAAACCCAGCCGACTGTCGCCCTCCAGCTGGCCAGCCTGGACCACTGAGCCTCAGTCCTCTGACAAATGGGGCCGTGCTGCCCACCTCACGGCCACACCCAGGAACAGAGCCCCAGTGTGTGCACAACCTGGATGAACCTTGAAACGTCAGGGGGAACGAGAGAAGGCAGGCACAGAAGGCCGCACACTGCGTGAGTCCGTTCGTATGAAGTGAGCAGAAGAGACAAATCCAGACCGATGGACGGGAACAGGTCAGTGGTTCCCAGGGGTTGGGGCAGGGAATGTGAGGTGACACAGAGGCTCTGGGGGATGTGACGGGAATGTTATTAAGTAGTGGTGATGGCTGCCCATCATGAATGTACTGGAAACCACTGAATTGCATGAGTTTAAATGGCTAAAATGGTAAATTTGATGTAGTTTGAATTTGATCTCATTAAAAGCAAAAAGCGCTCACCAGGCCCCTGAGTTCCGTGAACCTAGGCCCGGACAGCACGGAGCCTCTAGTGCCCCCAAGTTGGTTCTAAGTATATTAGCTTTCAGCTCCTCCCGCCGGCTGCTCATGCGGGAAATGAGCCCCTGTGAGGCTCACAGCTCCCGGCCCAGGGAGCAGCACACGGCAGGCGTGCATAAGGTCCCTGGACTCTACGGCAGGTGCGAGGCGCAGCCCGTCTCAGGGTCCTCTTCACAGCCGTCTTCACAGTCCAGTTAACGGGATGAATACTCCCTCCATCCACACGGCTGGGCCTTCCAGCAGGCCAAGCTCGGGCAGGGGCGGCCCCTGCTGCTCGGAAGTGTTTGCTGACTCGCCAGCTCCAGGCAGGTCTTACAAGGGGGGAGCCCCCTCTGCCAGCAGGTCTCATAGCCTGGGCACACCCCGCACCCTCACTTGCCCTGCAAGGCTGGCTGAGGCCGCAGACGGGTGGACGCGGGCAGTGACAGCAAAGGGACCTGAAGTCTTCATGAGTCCCACGTCTGGGTGGGCTCCCACAGCAGCCCCACGTGCGGGGGACGGTCACACACTTCACAGAGGGCCACGCGGCCCAGGGAAGTAGCGGACCCTCACCCAGCTCCGCCGCAGAGCGAGGCGCGTCGCCCGAGGAGAGCGGGGGGCAGCCAGCTGACACAGAGCGGCCCCTGGAGCGTCCTGGTTAAAGTGTGAGCCGCTCCTGACACTGGCTGGGCATCCAGGCCCCCACTTCCCGCTCCTCACCCCGGCTTCCCACTCCCGGCTCCCACTTCCCGCTCCTGGCCCCCACTTCCCGCTCCCGCCCCCACTTCCCGCTCCCG
>CM035293.1:53390924-53438523 GCA_020226075.1 Hydropotes inermis
CCCCACTTCCTGCTCCCGGCCCCCACTTCCCGCTCCAGGCCCCCACTTCCTGCTCCTGGCCCCCACTTCCTGCTCCTGGCCCCCACTTCCCGCTCTGGGCCCCCACTTCCCACTCCTGGCCCCCACCTCCTGCTCCCTACCAGGGGCGCCGAATGTTGGGGGTGAGGAGCAAAGCTGGAGGGGCAGAGCCCAGGGTTCCCAGCCCCTCCCCGGCCCGGGCCCCTCACCTGCCGTCCTGGAGCCCGAGGCAGATGATGGGGTGCACCCCGGCCGAGGCGTCAGCAGCGGGGCAGCCCTCATCCCCGTCTCTGCCGTCGCCCTCCTCTGGCTCTGGAATGTACTCCATGCAGAGCACGGGGGCCGCCAGCGGGAACGACTTGACCGTGCGGGGTGACGGCCGGTTCAGGGAGAAGATCTCCACGTGGCCGCCCGCACCCTCCTGCCCACCTCCGACCTATGGCAGAGGCGAGAGAGGCCATCAGGTGAGCGCCTCCTGGGCGGATGCAGACGCAGCCCCTGCCTCCCGTGACCCGGCCCCCTGAGCATCTGCTTGTCACAGGGGTTAGGCACCAAAAGAAACATGCACGCTCCTGCCCACAGGTGTCCTGCAGTCACTGAAGGTCACTTGTTCCCAGCTGCCACGGCAACAAGTTATATTCAGGGCCCAAAGAAAATCAGGAAAAGAGCTAAGGTGGACTAGGTACCCAGCCAGCTTTCTATTGCTTTAAGGAAAATTTTAAGCAACAAAGAGCGAGCATACACTCTGCCCTGTCTCCTTCAGTTTTACCTCTGCATTTAGCACATGGTAGACACTCATTTTATCCTTGCTGAATGGATGAAGGGATGGATGGATGATCATAAGGATGAATGGATAGAAGAATGGACAGATGGGAGAGAAGACTGGATGAATGGATGGATGAATGATGGATGGATGGATAGAAGGATGGACAGATGATTACAAGGACTTTTGGGTGATGGATGGATGGATGAACAGATGGATGGAAGGGAGAGCGACTAGCTGAATGGATGGAAGGATAACAGATAGATGGGTGGATGGAAGGATAATGGATGGATGGATGAAGATTAATGGATGGATGGAAGGATAGTGGATGGTAGATACATCATATACTAGACACTGGAGAAACAGTGAAGAAGAAATCACCCTCAGAAGGGACAGTTGGGCTGGACTCTGAAGGGTAAGCCAGAGTTTCCCTGCCTTGAATGCCTGAAGACTGACCGGAGGGGTGGTGAGGCTGGAACCTCAGGAAACCTATGGGAGGCCACAGTCTGCACTGCAAGTCACATGAGGAGCACAGCACCGATGTGGATCAAGGCAGGCTCTGCAGAATCCCGGTGCAGAAAGGTGGGCTGGAATCTCTGAGGGAGAAGGGCAGCCTTGCCTCCTGATGCCTGGGGGGGAAGACCTGCCATCCCGATACTCCGCACTGCTCCGTTTGTTTCTGTCAGTCACAGCACCAAGGCCAGTTGCAAGAATCCTACTCTCTGATCGGTCCCCTGGCTTTCTGTTGTCCCTGCTCGGGTCACACGTGCCAGCTCTGAGCACAGAGCCTGCCGCCGAGTCCCCAGGAAGACCTCGCTGGGTGAAGGTGCGCAAAACCAGGCCCACGGGCTGGCCGCTTTCTCCAGCACCCCTCCCAGGTGCCTCCCCCCTGCTCGCGCCCCGAGGCCCGAGGTCCCAGCTGGATGTGGGGGTTACTCACCCAGAGGTAGCCTTGTGGGAGGGAGGTGCTGATGGCCGAGAAGCCCAGCAGAGGACAGCTGACGGGACTGTGGACCAGGGCCCCGAGCTGCAGAGACAGACGGCACACGGGGTGAGCATCGTGGTGCCGGGGATGCTGACGTCTGACAGCACAACCTGGGCCTGGCCGTCCATCGGGGACTGCTAAACCTGCCGGTTCCTGTGTCCCCTTCGGGACCCCAGCCAGGCCCCGGCAGGCAGGGCCAGCGAGGGGCAGGTTCCTCCCAGGCAGCCCCCAGGCACTCACAGGTGACCTCCGCCCTCCTGGAACCTTCTGCAGCCTGAATGAAACTCTGGGCCAGCAGAGGGATTTCCAGCCTGGGCTTTGTTGAAAACCACGGACATGCACCGCTCATATTTCATACGTGGGGAAGATGAGGTCCACAGAAAACAAGCAACTGCCCGAGGCCATAGAGGCGGCATGCACCCTTGGCCTTCCCATACCCCCCCGAGAAGCTCGACGGAGGGGGACCCGGGTCGACAGAGCCCCTCCTCAGCCGACCCCGCCAGGACCGGAGGGCCGGTCCGCGGTCTGGGGGCTCCGTCGGCGCGGCGCTGTCACTGAGGAGCACTGAGTGCTTACCCCTCGGCATCAGAGCCCCAACCCCACGCCACGGGCCCTCGGGCCTTTTCCCGAACTAAATCTGCCGTCCACGTCTCTGGCCAGGATGGCAGTGTGAGGGGAGGGCCTGGCCCTTCCAGGGGCCTTGCTGGAAACGCCAGCCAGAACAAGGAGGAAGCTGGCTGGGGAGCGCGGCCACCGCGGGGCCTCTGAGCAGGCAGGTGCTGCCCTCTGCTGGTGCCCGGCGGGCCCGGGACGATCTAATGACGAAGTCTCCAAGGCCCACAGGTGACGGGACCCAAAGGGGTCACCTGCCGCAGCCCCCTTGCAGAGAGGCTGGCAAACGTGAACTCGGAGGGCAGGGGGATGTGACTGGCTGAGGGTCACACAGCAGGGAACGGCGGAATCAGGGACGGAATCCTGTTGTGAATCCCAGCCCGGTGCTCTTTGCGGTTAAAACGCTACCCGAAGGCCGGGCGGCTGGAGGCCATGAGCCCCTGGGGGACAGCGTGTGCCGGGCCGGGAGCTCACCCGGTCTCCTGGGCACCCTCAGGCCCTGCGCCCGTCACCTGGTCTCTTGGGGGCCCACAGCCCCCCAAGTGCCTGGCCCTTCCCGCTCCTCTCCTCTTGCATTGGTGGGGCGGGGGGTGGAAGGGGAACCTTAGCCTGGCTCTGGTGTTTCCATGGCAACCCCAGCAGGCCAGACATCAGCCAGTCAGCAGAGCCTGGGCCTGAGATGGGGGCGAAGACTCAAAGGCTCCTTGAACGGCCTGGCTCTGGGTGCAGCCAGTGGGCTCCAGTCCCAGCTCAGCTGCTACCAGCACGGGCGCTCGGCCAGTCAGGCGTGTCCAGCTCTCTGCGACCCCGCAGAATGCACCCCGCCAGGCTCCTCTGTCCAGGAGGATTCTCCAGGCAAGAATACTAGGGTGGGCTGCCATGTCCTCCTGTATGGGGTCTTCCCGACCCAGGGATCCAACCCACGTCTCTTAAGTTTCCTGCACTGGCAGGCGGGTCCTTCACCCCTAGAGACGCCTGGGATGCGCTACCAGCTAGGCGACCCCACAGACCAGATCCTCATGGTCATGGGACCCTGGCATCTCAGCAGGACCCGGACTAGAGATGGTGGACCTAACGCCCTTGGCAGGGGCTGGGCCCCCGGCAGCAGTCACTGGTCAGGAGGACTTCTGCTGAGACACGTTAGCACTTCACGGGAGTAACCCCATCAGCCAACAGCACTGTGAGGGAGGGGCAACGGAGGCCCAGAGTTTGGGGACAGGGACCCACCGACGGTAACTCTGGCTGATGGAGGGTGGCGGCCAGCACTGAGGCCACTTGCCTGGTGTGCTGAGGCCCAAGCAAGCCTGCCTCTGCCGCTCTGGGCTGCAGCCCTCGGCCCCCCGGGACACCTGTATATGACAGCTGCCTGGAGCAGGCAGCAGCCTGCCCACGCCCCGAGCCCTGAACCCCTGGCCAGCCTGTCACGGAACCTCAGCCTGCAGGGGGAAATGGGTTTGCCCTGAGCCTTCCCCTTACCCCCCCCCCCCCCCCCGTCACCCTCCAGGGACGGGCCTACAGCTCAGATGGAGCCCAAGTCCAAGAAGAACCTCCTACCACCTCAGCAATCAGGCCATCAGAAAACCCCCAAACCATGACACCAGTGGTGCTGAGGGTGTTTTCAGCCCAAGGGCTTCACATGGGGACGACCCCCAGTGACAGGAGGCGGGTAACTCCCGGCTCGGGGGTGGGAGGCGTTCTTTCAGGGAGGCCCTGGGGCAGTGGCCTGTCTGGGACGCCCCCACCCTGGGCGTGACCTGTCAGGGCAGGCCTGTGTCCTGCATTCCCCAGAGGTCCAGCGCCCTGGGGCAGACGGGATGATGCACCCCATACCCGGAAGTCATTCTCCATGGGATCTGCTCGGGTCAGGAGAGCTGCAGGTGGGTGGACCGGAACCCACCCACAGGCTGTGCCCCTGGGGCAAGAGCCGGCAGGTCCCCTGCAGCAGCCCTTACTAATGGGGTCAGGACCGGAGGCCCACAGAGGCCAGCGACGTCTGAGGGGGAACTGTGCTGGCCATGTGCCAGCCAAGGCCGGGCGAGAGGGGCGTGGGGAGGAGCAGATCAGGCAAGGGTCAGAGTACTCTCCTTCCTAGGGCCGTGAGCAAGTGACGGCCCCTGGATCTCCATCTCAGGGTGGCTGGGATCATGGAATCCATCCCCGGGAACGGCCCAGGGTGGAGCCTGGCACAGACAGGTCCCCGAAGGACCTGACCCTTGTGGCCAACACTCCGGCCAGTTCAGTTCAGTCGCTCAGTCGTGTCCGACTCTTTGCCACACCATGGACTGCAGCACGCCAGGCCTCCCCGTCCATCACCAGCTCTCGGAGTTTACTCAAACTCATGTCCATCGAGTCAGTGATGCCATCCAACCATCTCATCCTCTGTCGTCCCCTTCTCCTCCCGCCTTCAACCTTTCCCAGCATCGGGGTCTTTTTCCAATGAATCCTTTCTTCGCATCAGGTGGCCAAAGTATTGGAGCTTCAGCTTCAGCATCAGTCCTTCCAATGAATATTCAGGACTGATTTCCTTCAGGATGGACTGGTTGGATCTCCTTGCAGTCCAAGGGACTCTCAAGAGTCTTCTCCAACACCACCGTTCAAAAGCATCAATTCTTCGGCGCTCAGCTTCCCTTATAGTCCAACCCTCACATCCGCACGTGATGTGTGGCCGTCAAGACTGAAGAACTTGAAGCAACGTCGTGGTCGTCGTGACTGTTGTCAGTGTCACCGCTACGTGACTGAGCGACTCGGCGCAGCACAGCATGGTGGCCGCTGTCCCCGAGCACGGGCCAGGAGTCAGGCTCACTGTGAGGAGCCTGATTCACTGAACCCCTAAATCAGGCCGCCGCGCAGGGCCCAGCGCCCCACCGAGCCCAGCCTTCAGGAGCAAAAGCCAAAGACCTGCCAAGCCCTTCGTCTCCTTCAGCCCCAGCCCCCACCCTCTCACCAGTTCAGCCAGTCTGAGCCCAGAGCACTGCCCAAACCTGTCCCCAAGTCCCCCTGCCCACTGCCTCCACCAGGGCCAGGACCAGGGGGAGGAGAGCGGGATGCTCACCCCGGGGGCACCCCTTCAGCGCGGGATGCAGTACTCAGACATCGAGAAAAGGCTTCAACATAATTTCTTAAAATAAAAATTTAGCACACACACACAATCAATGGTGAACAATTACTAGGAGGTGAAACAGAGGCGGGACCGGATGCTGCCTTTCCCTAATCCTGGCTCTTCACTCACTTTAAAAGAAACAAAAGGGAGGCAAGCCAAGCCCACAGTGGGCCAGTCTGACTTTTTTCTTTCAAGTGAAGCTGCTCAGTCGTGTCTGACTCTTTGCGATCCCATGGACAGTAGCCTGCCCCAGGCTCCTGCGTCCACGGGATCTTCTAGTCAAGAGTACTGGAGTGGGTTGCCATTTCCTTCTCCAGGGAATCTTCCCAACCCAGGGATCGAACCCAGGTCTCCCGCACTGTAGACAGACGCTTTACCATCTGAGCCACAGTAGCAAAGAATCACTTTAAAGTAAAACACTTACATTTTCTTAAGCGTTGCAATAAAACATCACTTACTCTGACGATCAGTGCCGCACTCACCTCCCCACAGCCACCCTGGTCTCCGTTGACCCTGACCTCCCTCCACCTGCACCAAGTCCCGCCCCGTCTCAGCGGGACCCCAGCGCCGAGCTCTGCGAGGGTCCCAGCCTCCCGTCCTGGCCCCTCCGGGTCCGCAGTTCCCTCCCGCACACCGGCCGGAAGCGTCAGATGACCCTTCCAAAAAGGCAAACCAGGTCCCGCCGGTCCCTTGCTTGGAGCCACGCTTGGTTTTTCCTTGCTCCGATGCAGCCTGCAAGGCCAGCTGAACCAGCTCGCCCACCGTCGGGTCTCAGAGCCCAGCCTCCCCTGCTGGCTCCCGGAGCCACGGCCACGCCAGCTGCCCTGACCGCAGGCTTCTGTGTCGGTTTGTTTGATTCGAATATCCTCCCCCTGGGCCCTCCCGTGGTTGGATCCTCCTCACCATTAGGGGCTCAGTTTATACGCCACCTCCTCTGAGAGGCCCTCTCTGACCCCCTAACTACGTGGCCCCAGGTCTGCATTCACTGTCTCTGATTTATTCTCTATAGCACGCAGCACTCCTTTCTCTTTGCCCTTGTTTGCTGAGGGGGTGGGTGGGAGGTGGTGGTAACTGCCTGCCTCTCTCGTCTAGACTGAGAGCTGCAAAAAGGCAGGAACCCCGTGTGTTTCGGCCACCACCATATTCCCAGAGTGGGCACAAGGCCTGGCACACAGTACGTCCTCAAAAAAATTGTATTCAAAACAGACAGACACGTGAATGGATGGATTGGCGTCCCAAGGGCACGTTCCTTCAGCTGTTGAGAGCCCGGATCCACGGTCCAGTTTGTCTCTTGGGGATTAATCCAGTGCCAAGGTCCCAGGCTTGCTCTCCCCTGCCCGGAGCTCAGACGACCTCACCTCCTTGGGTGGAGGATGGACGGGCACTTCTCCAGGCGGACAGCTGAGCTCAGCCGGGGTCCCGGGCATGGACGCACTGGAGCTGAGCGTCCCTGGGCTTACAGCCGGGGTGCAGGCGACAGGGAGCCAGATTCCTATTCCTCCTCTCACCCTCACTGGCCACGACATTTAAAAAAATCATGTCACCTGAGCCTTGACCTGTGAAGGAGACCTAGAGACATCTACTCGTGGGTTCTTATAAATAACAAAACAAGCGAGTGACCGCAAAGCACTGAGGGGGTGACGGCGGTGGAGCCAAAGCCGGCTGCCCCGGCAACGTCGTAAGGGGGGAAACCATTCCAGTCTGTCTGCTCAGCGGGCGTCACGCCATCAGCTGACGGATCGCCGCCGTCTGTTAGCTCAGAATGACGGAACTGTCGGCTCCCTGACCCACAGAGGTTGCCTGCCCCCTCCTCTGGGGGGAACGGCGACCCGAGACTAACCCCGTGGGCCCGACGTGGAGAAGCTGGGGCCGGCGGCCGGGCCTGCCCTGCCCTGGGCGCCCCCGGCCGCGCTCACCTGCAGGCTGAGGCCCCTGGAGGAGAAGGCGGGGACGCAGCAGGCCAGGACGGGGCACCAGAACGGGGCTCGGCTCCGCTTGTCTTCATCCGGGCACAGCCAGCCGGGCTGGTTCTCCTCCCCTGCGCGAGAGGAAGGGGCGGGGAGGGCCCGTTAGACGGGGACAAAGCGGTCCACGGCGGGCCCCGCGTGCCGACCCCGCCGGCTGGGCGCTCACTGCCGCCCCTACAGCCCGCCCTCCCCGCGGCAGCCAGCGTCCCGCTGAGCCTCTGCCAGCCTTCGTGGATCCCCCCTTCCGCTGGGTCCTGGTCCACTTGGAGCAAAGTCCAGACTCTTCCCGGAAGAGCCGCGAGGACCCTCGCTCCCTGTCGGCCTCACCCCCGGCAGCAGGCTCCAGCGTGCTAGGCTTTCCTCGGCAGCTGAAGCGGGACAAGCCCGCAGGGGGGCATCCCTCTGCCCTTTTCCCTCTGCCCTCCGCCCTCGCTGAGGCTGAGGCTGAGCCCCCGCCCTCTCAGAAAGGCCTCAACTGACCATCGCCCCATTCCCCCAGCTCCATCGCTTTCTGTCCCAGCCCTGCGGGTGTGTACAATGGCCCTGACCACAATTTCTGGCTCTCCTACTAATAGGCTTGCGTCTTTTTCCCTCTGTGTGTGTGTGTGCACAGGCGCCCAAGTACACGTGTGTATATGCGTGAAGGCACGTGCACGTGTGATTCATGGCCTCGTGTGTCCACCAGCCTCCCACTACGCCCGTTTCCCGTGAAGGCTGAAGCTTCCCACACCTCCTCCCCCGCCCCACTGCATCCGTCACACGGCACTGCACGCACAGAGGGCTCTCGTGCCCTAGTGTGGCATGAACGAAGCTCCTTCCCCGAGCCCCACTTTCTGGATTAGTCAAATCAGAACGATGGCCCCCAAGAGCAGCCACCTCCCCAAGCCCCGCTCAACACCGAGCAAGCACTGCAGAAATATGGCCAACTGGGAAAGGCATGAGCTTTGTTTTCACAAGATGAATAAATCCCAGAGATCGTCGGCACGGCCTGTAGCTAACAGTTCTGTATTACGTGCTTTGGGCTTCCCAGGGGGTGCTAGTGGTAAAGAACCCGCCTGTCAACGCAAGAGATGTAAGCGACGCCAATTCAGTCCCTGGGTGGGGAAGATCCCCTGGAGGAGGGCATGGCGACCCACTCTAGTATTCTCACCTGGAGAATCCCACGGACAGAGGAGCCTGGCGGGCTACAGTCCATGGGGTTTCAGAGGGTCAGACACGGCTGAAGCACCTGAGCACGCAGTGTGAGCTTTAACATTTGCTAAGAGGACAGGTCTGATGTTAAGTGTTCTTATCACACACACACAAGTAACAATAATGAGGCAGAGGGCAGGAGGGAAGTTTGCAGAGGACGCATTTATTTAGGGCATAGACTGTGGCGATGGAGTGCATGAGGTATGCTTACTTCTAAACTCATCCAGTTGTAGGCATGAAATATGCATGGCTCTTTGTATATCAATCAGACTGCAGTAAAGGGGCTTTAAGACGGCCATTTCCACTAGAGAAAGGTGATGTCTGTGTGCAGGTCACAGCGCGAGCTGGACCCAGGGCGCAGGGGCCGAGGCTCTTTGAGAAGACGAGGATGTTCACAAAAGCGGGGATTCACGAGCAACCAGCCCCGGCTCCGCAGAGTCTACGGCACCTGCCCACCCCCTCGAGCGCGGAGTCTCTGGGCAAAGAGCTCCCTCCCTGAGCGGGCCAGGGGCACCCCCAGTGCCAGCCCTCCGCCCCACCGGGCCCTGGTTCCCGCCGCTGGGGAAGAGAGGCCGCCGAGGACTGGACAACCTGAGCCGAGGCCGCGCACCTCTGCAGCGGAACGGCCGTGCGCACCGCACCTCACGGTTTCCAGTGCTCTGTCTCATGTGCCCTCCCCCAGCCGGCAGGCGAGCTCAGAGTCTCTGTCCCCATCTACACAGGGGAACAGAGGGCGGGGAGCCAAAGGCAGGGCCCAGGAGCCCAGAAAACAGCCCCCGGAGGCAGCCTGCACAGCACCTGCAAGACCGGTGAGCGCTGAGACAGCCCGCCCGCCCGGGGCGCCCTCTCACATTAGGGCTGCCCGCCGCCCTTGGACAAAGCCAAGTGTCTTACTCACTCAAAGGCAGAGAGTAAGACAGTGAGGCTGCAGAGTCTGGCCCTGCTTTCAAGGCGCTCACAGTCCTGCAGACCCTCACGGCCGCAGGCAGGGGCTCGGGAGAGCGGTCCGAGCCCCCCGGCCCGCCCGGGGCTCGGTGAGTGGACGCGTCCGCTCCCCCATCACCGTGTCACACAGAGCTCTGTCCTCCCCTCCCCTCCACGCACTCTCAGCCCATCGGGTCCTGGCAATGTATCCCGTCTCTTCCTTTAAGGATCTGACCTTCTCCTTCCAGATGGTGCCTTCCCGGCCTGCGACTGGGAATGTTAACAGAAAACAGGGCTGTTTTTCCCCATCTGCTGCTGGCTTTATTCCCATCACAAAACTGGGGCAGCTGAGACTGAATCAGAAGGCTGCCTCCTCGGAGGTTGAAAGGCCCGCTTGGGGTAAGTGACATTAAGAACTGGCACCGACGGCAGAGCCGCCACTTCCAGCTGACATTAAGTGGGGGCTTATTTAGCATCAGCTGTGTCCGCCAGCACCCACCCAACTCTGGGGTCCCCGCCCGCGCCCACACCCCCAAGCCCTCAGGACCACCCACTGGCCGCAGGAGGCTGCCTCTGCCACAGGGCCCTGCGTGGCTCAGAGCCGCTCACATCACCTCTCTGAGCCTGTGGCCTCGTCTGGAAAACGGGGGAAATAATTCCAGCCGTTGAGAGTTGTGAGCACCGGGAAGACCCCACACGAACATCCAGTCCGCAGCAGACACTCGAGAAACGACCCCAGGGCCCTTCCGGGTGGCCCAGTGGGGAAGAGGCCACCTCGCGAGGCAGGGGACGGAGGCTCGAAGCGCGGTCAGAGAACTGGGATCCCGCACCCGGCAGGGCGGCAAGGCCAGCCCGCCACAACCCCTGGCCTCCATGCGCCGCAACTATAGAGAGGCCTGGCCGCGGCAACGAAGCGGCCTGCCTCGGCCCAGACCCGACGCAGCCCAAGAAATAGACAATTCTTTAAAGCGTGTTTTTACAAAAAGAAACAGAACCCACCACGATCACCGTCCTCGTGGTGAAGAGGATGCCGACTACTGTGCTTGAGGTTGGACCACCCCCCACCGGGCCGAGCCCTCCACCCTCGCGGGCCCCGCCCAGCGTCTCCAGCCCCGCCTGCCTCCCACTCCCCGCGCTCAGCCCCAGCCCTGCGCCCTGGCGCCCACGGCGGCCCCAGCAGACAGCCCAGCCTGCCCTGCTCTACGCCCTAAACTCAAGGCCCCTGTCACACCTGCCCAGCCCGCAGAGATGCTGCAGACCGCGGCCACGGGCATACCCGCACGCGTCTTGTCCGGACGCTTCGCCCCTTCAGAGAGATGCTGGGGTCCAGGGAGGCCGGGCGGGGGCCACGGTCACCCGGCTGGGAAAAGCCCAGAGGGGCTCCCAGGCCAGCACCCTCAGCCCTCCTGCAGGGCAGACCGCGCTTCCCGCTGACGCTTGGGTAGGTCCTGGCGCCGCCCTCTGACGGCTGAGGGTTAATGAAGACCCAGCGAGGACCTGCTTCTCTGATCGTGGGACTGGCCTGGGGTGTGCCTGGCCCAGGTCCTTCAGGGGTGGGAACAAGGAAGGCCGTGTCGGGAGAGGCTCCGGGGGTCCCTGGGCCACGGATGCGGCACTTAGAGTGCAGGGCGGGGGGACAGGAAGGGAGGCCGGAAGCCCCAACCTGTCCTCTCCCCAGCCCCACCTCCGGGGCCTCCTCTCGACAAACCTCTTCCAGAGCCTTAGAGAACGGAGCCTAACTGGCAGGGGGCAGGGGGCAGGGGGAGGGCGTCCTGGCCCCCTCTGCACTAAGTGTGACCCCAGGCCGGCCCGGCCACTCCCCCGGGAGACGCAGACACCCCTTTCCTGGGAGCTGCCCCTTCCAGGCACCGTCTCCCCTACGCTCAGCCGACACCCTGGGAACATCCCCATTTTCTGATGGAGAATCCCAGGCATGCAGGGGTGAAGGCGTCTGTCCAAGATCACGGAGCTGGCACGCCGCAGAGCTGGGAACTGAGCCCACAGAGTCTGGCTCCGCGTCACGCGGTGCTCAGACCCCGCGATGCACGGGAGGAGGCCCCGGGGACTCAGGCCGGGTTAGGGGAGACAGCCTGCCTTCCTCAGGCTGCAGTGCCCGGCGGTGGCCACACGGGGGTGTCAGTGGGGTCCCGAGATCCCCCAGGACCCCTGCCCTTCCGCAGGGTAGGACTGACTCCCCATGCCAGTTCCCAGGGCCCCTGCCCAGCCCTCAGCTCTCAGCCTTAGTGGATTATGATCTCGGCAGACTGGACTCAGGAAGAGCGGAAGATACAGGGGAAAAAATTAAAGGAATAACATCCTTTGTGAATAAATGCTTTTAACATGTTCTATTTCTAACAGGCTCATATTATTCCCACCCCCTCCCGCACCAGGCACTGCAGATAAAAAAACAAACTGGCCAAATAAAAGATCCAAATTATTCAAGCCCCAGGGGAACCCTGGCATTCAAATAAGATTTCAAATGACTCTCTTTCCATTAAAACTTCTGCTGCAGTGAAACTGGGTGGAGATAAGGCGGCTGAGCGTCTTCACAGGCCGCGGAGAAGGGAGCCGCTCACACCAGTGAGCTCCTCTCTGGCCGATGCCGGGGCCCTCTGGCAAAGCATCTGAGCTTCAGACGGGAGATGCTCACAGGTCCACACACGGGGGCTCAGGCCCTGGACGCCTCCCCCAGGGGCGGGGGGAGCGGCCCACGCCCAGCAAGGAGGCCACCACGGCCGGAATCCCCGCCACCCTCCGCCAGGGCCCGGGCAGCCTCGGCTTAAACCCCCTCTTTCACCGTCCGCAGGCCTCCTGCTCACAGGAACATCCCGCGGAGGCCCATACAGGTCAGCACCAGACCCCGGAGGGCCCGATCCCGGCTCCTCCAAGCCCAGGCCCCCTCCCTCCTCCCTCCCCCACCTCCCCATACCCCCTCTACGCCCCCTCCGCGCAGCAGCCAGATGAGCCACTGAATCGGAAATCAGGTCGCACCGCCGTCAGGCTCTCAGCGCAGCAACCAAGCCCCCACGCTTCCAGACACGAACTCCGTACACCTCAGCCTGGCTTTCGGGTAAACCCGCTGCCCACTTCCGCCGGCCTCCCCTCACACCTGGCTGTGCACCGACTCTGGCCACTTCAGGACCTTCGCCCTTGCTGCACGGCCTGGCTCACTGGACCGAGACCTCCGCCCAGCTCCAGACGTCACCTCCACAGAGCCCGCCCTGACCAGTCCAGACCCAGGCTGCGTGCGGGTCACACGTCGGCTCCACCCGCCTGGCGGCTCCAGGCCCTCCCTGCGGACTTGCTCCTCCTGTGAACCTCTGCCTGCCCCTGTAAACTGTAACTTCCTTGAGAACAGTGAACCTCTGTTTATTCAGTGTTCTCGTCCCCTGAGCCTAAAATCACTGCATTGCTGTCATTCAGTCCCTCAGTTGCGTCCGACTCTCTGGGACCCCGTGGACTGCAGCACGCCAGGCCTCCCTGTCCATCACCAACTCCCAGAGCTTGCCCAAACTCATGTCCATCGAATCTGTGATGCCATCCATCTCATCCTCTCAAATAACTGTAGAGACTCAATACGTTTTTTAATTGATGAAAAAGCCATTGACAAAGGTCCTGACCCCTTTCCAGAAACATTTTAAAATCTATTGGCGATATATGTCAAATACTTATCTTGAAAAAGATCACACCAGAAACAGAAACAAAATAAAATAAAACAAAACCTCCAAAATCACTGCCATTGACCAGAATCAGCATATGGAAATTCTAGAATGTCACAGACAATAATGGTTTTGATGGGCAACAAACCAGGCCTTTTGTCAAATTCAAAAAAAGCACAAATAAAGTGCTTATAGCTTAACAAATGTGGTTTGGCAGACAGAAGCTCAGCAACTCGAGGAAGTGTGAACAAGAGTTAAGAGTGGGCTCTAAAGCCGACCGCCCAGGTTCTGAACCCATTCCCGCTGCGTGAGCCCCGCAAGGCCACTGCGCCTCTCTGGGCCGCAGAATCCCAACCGTTCAAAGGGGTTCACAACAGACTGGCCTCTTGGTGTTACTAAGAACGTGAAATGAAAGAGAGATGTGTGAAATGCTTAGAGAAAGGCTTGCCACACAGGAAACACTTTATAAACAGAAATGTCCATTATTTCATAGGGGATGTATAGGAGAAAAGACCCTGGTGGCTCAGACAGTGAAGAATCTGCCTGCAATGCGGGAGACCTCGGTTCGAAGCCTGGGTTGGAAAGATCCTCTGGAGGAGGGCATGACACCCACTCCAGTGTTCTGGCCTGGAGAACGCCATGGACAGACAAGCCTGGAGGATTGCAGTCAGTGGGGTCACAAAGCGCCGGACACGCCTGAGCGACTAAGCACCGCAGCGGAGAAAAGAATTACAAAGAGGCCTCTGGTTGAGAGTCAGTTTAGTCTAACCTGCATCATTCTTTTTACAACAGTTTTATCGAGACATAATCCCACTACCATAAAACCCACCCCTTAAATAAAGAGTACATTTCACTGGTCTCTTGGTATAGCCGCTCAGTTGGGCCACCATCACCTCTCTCCAGTTTGAGAACATTCTCATCGTTCTCACCAAAAAAACCCCTTAGTGGTGACTCTTCAATCTCTCCTCTTCCAGACCCCAGGCAACCACCACTTAACTTTCCATCAGCTCCCACCGTTCCACAGACAGGGAAACCAAGGCTCCGAGAGGGGAAGCGACATATCCAAGGTCACTAAGCCCAGTACACCATCTCCCTTCACCCAGAAGCCCCCCAGCCCCCGAGGCTGAACGCCCCCCCGTACCCACACACACACACACCCCAGACCTCCCCTGTCCACCGCTGACCCTAGGGCTTTACTCACGGAGTCCGATCTTGGCCAAGTGCAACCTGTTGACCCAGGAGATCTTGCTCAGAGGGTTGGGGGTGATGAAGACCACCATAAAGCTGATGGGGCGGCCGGACCTTCAGTGAGATAGTAGGGTATGAGTACTAGGACGGGGCTCCCCGGGGAGACCCCCAGCCCCTCTGCCACCCCCACCAGCCCTGGAGACAGATAGTGGTCTGTGCACAGCATCGAAACACGGCCAGAGAGGCTGGTGGCCTGGCGAAGCCTCCGTCCCTTGGGGAAAGAGTTCCTCCACCCACCACGGCCGCAGGGACAGGTAGGTCCCCAGAGCGACAAGGCCACGGCCTCCTAGCCCGGCCCAGGCGCCCAGCAAGACCACAGGGGTCTGGGCCTCTGCAGGCTGCAACTCAAGCAGCCCCCCAGGCCCGACTGGTCAGCCTTCCACAGGCCTCGCCGGCCGCCTGCACACGCCTGGCCCAGAGCCTGTGACTCGGGCCTGTGTCTAGCCCCTGAGGCAGGAGAGCTGCTCGGTAAACGTCCGCTGAACGGTACAGGAGTGAATGAAGGAGGAAGTGAGCGGAGGTGTGTGCAGGCTTGGGGGGCGGTCCCTGCAGTCCCTGTCACCTCACCTCGGAGCAGCAGTTTCTGAGCTCGTCTCACCCCTGTGGTCCACCCCAGCCGGGGTCCCGAGCGCTTTGTGGGGCGTGGCGAGGAGGACGTGCGGGGTTGGGGGGACAGGGCGGCTCAGCAGGGCGCCAGGAGCCAGCGGGAGGGCCGCTCGCAGGTTCGGGGCCCCCCGGGGCTTCAATCCCTGTGCCCTGCAGCCACGGGGCCTGTAAGACTCCCCGCCTAACCCGCCACACGCGCGCCTGCACCCAGTCGTGCCTGAGGCTTCGTGACGACAGACCCAGTGGGTCACAAACTGTGCTCTGACCACTCACTGCCCGGCCTAGGCCTGGGAGTGGGGACCCTGAGGACCCAGACCCGCCCCCTACGTCTGCGCCCCACCTCCCCACCTGCAGAGCGGGGACCACACGGCTCGCTCTCCATCTCTGCGTCAAGTCCACAAATGCCAGCTGTGGGTCTACAGAGCACCAGCTCCTGTGCGGGCGTTTGGGGGAGGCTGGGTGCACCTGGTCCCAGGGATGCCACGGTCGACCAACCACTGGCAAAGTGTCCGAGCAGCCTAACAGAGGACGGGCTCCCCCGGGTACGAACGGGTCCCTTGTTCATTCATTCATTCATGCACTGGACCACGGGCACCTGCTCTGTGCCAAACGCCGCGCCAGGCCCAGCCCATACCCAGCCCATGCCCACGCCCAGCCCCTCCCAGCCAGGAGCAGGACGGACCAGACGCCCCTCCCAGGCCCCTCCTCTCACTTGTCGGGCTTCCCAGGAAGCAGGAGCCTCAGGCGGCACTTGTTGGCCGAATGGATCTCTTCCTCCTTCACCCGCATGAGCCGCTGCAGGGCCAGGCACCAGTCCTGGGCCACCGTCATGTTGAGGTTCTAGGGCGCAGGGAGCCGAGGATGTCAGCACAAAGCCCGCTGTCCCCGAAAGCTGCCCTCGAGTGCAGTCGGGGCCCGCGAGGGAGCGGAGCAGGGGTCCCCGCACTTGGCCACTCCCCGGGCGCCCGGCCTTGGTTCCGACTGCCCTCCAGCACCCCTCCTTTCAAAGGGACACCCCCTCCCAGCCTGGGATGAGGCTTGGGAAGGCGCTGCAGGACAAACCAGACTCTTTACAGAGCACAACAAAACGATGCCCACAGCTGGGCCCTGCTCAACCGGAACCAAAGCTTCCGCCCGAGCCAGAGACGGCACGCCGGGCTCCCAGTAGCGACGGCACATCTCCCGGCACCGCTGGGGGGCCGAGGCCAGGGCAGAGCTGGCACCGAGCGAGGGCGGTGGCCCGTGCCCCCGGCCCAGGCCGGCGCTGGTACCTGGTAGGTGCCGTGCAGCGTGCTGACGAGGAGGGTGATCTGCTCCACCACGGCCAGGTCCTTCTGCAGGTCCTGAAGCTCCTGGAAGAGGCGCGGCGGCCCGAGGTACACCTTATCTGGGCAGAGAGAGACCCTGTGGGTGGGGAAGGCACCAACAGGAACCCCAGCAGGCGCTCACGGCAGCGGCGAGGGGCTGCCGGGCCTCCCGGGGGGCTCAGCGGCTGGGAGTCCGCCGGCCAGTGCAGGAGACCCGGGGGGATCCTCGGTCCCGGGGGATCCCACGAGCCGCAGGATAACCGAGCCGGTGCACCGCAGGTACGGAGCCAACGCTCCAGAGCCTGCGCTCCGCAAAAGAAACTGCTGCAGCGAGCCCGCACGCCACCGCCAGAGAGGGGCCCAGCTCAGGCCAGGAGAGAAAGCCCGTGGGGGCAGCAAAGCCGTAAGTAAAACAAACACATCTTAAAAAAATAGGAAGAGCTGTCGCCCTGGGGATATGGCACTAGAGATACAGAAGGAAATGCTACCAGGCTCTCGTCTACGAGCGGGGACAATCCAGTCTGGGGGAAAGTCTAGCGCCTGGGGTCTGGGCCACACTCAGCCTATGCAGAGGGTCACAGGAGACCGGAAGACTGAGAGCCAGCTCTGCCAAGAGAGCACCACCTTAGAGGAAAGCAGCCGAGCCGAGGGACCCGTGAACAGCAGGCAGCTCACAGATGCTCTAAGAGCCTGCTCCACGGCAGGCTGGACTGTACGCATTGGAGAGGAAGTGGCACGAGGCAGACAAGGTCCCCGCTCTCATGGAGCAAAGACCCGGTCCAGGTGGCACGCGTGCTAGGTCGCTTCAGTCGAGTCCGACTCTTTGCGACCCCAGGGACTGCAGCCCGCCGGGTGCCTCTGTCCACAGGATTCTCCAGGCAAGGACACTGGAGCGGGCTGCCATTCCCTTCTCCAGGGGATCTTCCTGCCCCAGGGATGGAACCTGTGTCTTCCGTCTCCTGCACTGGCAGGCGGGTTTTTTATCACTAGCGCCACCTGGGAAGCCCAGGAGGGTGGGGGAGGAGCCGTTAAGAAGACTGTGGGAGGCACTAGGGAGGAAGGTGTCAGGGTGATGGGACAGAGGCGGGATGGGGCGACAGCACCCAGATCTCTGGGGATGATACAGCTGCAGCATCGGGGACCTGGGGGAGGGCAGTGAGAAACACGGCAGGAGCGCCCGGCAGGCCCGGACGGGCAGGCTGTAGACACGCGGCCAGGGAAGCCGGCTGTGTTCTCCCCGCCACGGTTACCCACGCTGAGCTCTCGTGGAGTCTCAGGGCAGGGTGCTGGCACTTAATCTGGATTTTCATCCAGATGATCATCTAACAAACAGGTGCACACCCTCAGTCACCTGGATATAATGACTGTAAAGCCACATCCTGGGCTTCCCTGGCACTCCGGGGATTAAGAATCTGTGTTTCCACTGCAGGGGGCATGGCTTCTATCCCTGGTCGGGGACTAAAATCCCATGTACCTCGTGGTGTGTTCAGAAAAGAAGGAAGGAAGAGATCCACGCCCTGCTGCCAGGGTGAGGGCTTCCTGACTTTGCAGCACGTGGACTTTGGTGCCACGTGCTGGCCAGCAGGCAGTGAGCATGGGGCAAGGTGGCGTGGGCGGTAAGAGACAGGCTCCCACTGAATGAAGGGCAGAGACGGGCTCGGCAGTGACCCCAGCGGGGCGAGCAGGAAGGCAACGGGGACCACACGAGGCACCTCAGGGTCACAGGCGCAGACAGCTCGAAAGAACTGGGCCCCTGAGAGAAACACGCACGCTGAGAGCGACTTCATTCCAGCAAAACAACCTCATCCATCACGTTCCACTAATGCTGCTAATCCGCATTTTATTGTTCTGTAGCTTCATTTCTATTCCGCTTGTGATTCTGTTTAGATGTTATGGTTGTTCAAGGGATATAAGCGTAAGAAGTTTATTAATATTATACCTAGTCTTAGATCTGCACATATTTGAATAACAATATAATAAAATCTCATCCAAGGCCAACTGGGGCTCAACAAGGATTTTCTCTCCTCTTTGAAGGGGATCTGGCACCCTAGCCCTCTACTTTGAGAAATGCGGTCACAGATAAGGCAGTGGTTGGAGGAGGGGTCCCAGAGCAGAAGTCCGAGTGGTCCCGGGAAAGCGGAGCAGAAGCTGGGCTGGAGGCGCCTCGGAAGGGGGCAGGCGGGCTGGGAGCCCCTCCGGGGGGCTTCTGTAAACAGCCTGCCAGGAAAGCAGAACAGCCCCCTGGGGAGGTGCAGCCAAAGACTGAAGTGGGTACGGCCCCCCGAGGGCAGGAGTGTGCGCCTGCCTCAGAGGCACCCCCAGGGTTAGGGCAGGACAGGGCTGGTGGGGAGGCTACAGTCACGGCACCCCTGCTGCCCTGCACAGTTACCTCCTCTGTTCACTCGGCAAACGTGTGTTAGCACCACCACACACCCGGGCGCGGGGCCACAGTCACACCAAGGGGCGAGACGAGACGGCAACCAAAGCATCACCGTAAAGGCGAAAACACAGCCGGGCCTTGAGAGCACAGACCGGCAGCTGGCCGGCCCGAAGGAATCGGGAAGGCTTCTCGGAGGAGGTGTCACCTGAGCCGAGATGAACAGCGGCAGCGAGACAAGACCGGAGAGCAGAGAACACGCGGAAAAGGGCAGAGGCCAGGAGAAGGCTCTGGGGCAGGAGGGCCAGAGCGGGAGGGGGCGGGCGGGCTGAGGCGGGGAGGGGGGTGGGCCCCCGGGGACAGGCGTGCGGGCCTCAGTGAGGACGCCGGGCTTCAGCCCAGGGCAGCGGGGAGCCACCGGCGCGTTTCAGGTGCAGGGTGACATATGGCTCTGGCGTGCCCTTGGAAGAGTCGGCCTGGGAGGGAGGCACGCAGGACGGGGGGCAGCCAGGAGGTCCTGCAGCAGCAGCAGGAGACGGAGGAAGTGGGCGGACGGGGATCCGGTCACCCCCAGTTCTCTCTGTCCCCGTCAGCGGACAGAGTCTGAGGGGACAGTCAGGGTGGGGAAGGAGGATCCAGGCAGATCGAGGCCACCCTGAGCATGAGCTCTGGGGGTTTTGGGGACAGGCCACCCAGGCCCCTCACAGAACAGACGGGCGGTCCCACAGGGAGGCAGGCAACGGCCAGGCAGGCCCTAGAGGTCATGCTTTCGGATCCAAGGTCACTGCGTGCGCATGCCTGTGTGTGTGCGTGTGCATGCGCACGTACAGGGCTGGGTGGGCGGGGCGGTGGGTGGAGGGGTGACTGTGGGGGGTTGCATCTGCACACTCGGGTAGGGACACAGGTGCGTGTGTGTGCACAGCCACAAACAGCAGGACAGTCTCCAGGCCAAGCGCCCGCGGCAGCCCGGGCGGGGGCGGGGGTTGGGCACTCACTCTGGGCCTGGCCCGCGGCCGAGGCCTTCTTGGCGCCGGCGTGCTGGATGAGCACGTTGTCCTTGTCGTAGGAGCCGCCCTCCTGGCCCACCTCCACCACCTGCACCTGTGGCAGCGCTGTGTTCCACTTCACCACGTACTTGGGCCCCAGGGGCACCAGGCTGCTGATCTCCAGCTGGCCCCTGCCGGGGACAGAGGACACGGCCCTGGAGAGCCTGCGGCGCCAGCCCCAGGGTCAGCCCAGAGCCGCTCCCCCGCACGTCCGTTCAGCCAGGCACCTGGCAGCCCGGCACAGCCCTGGGGCCCAGCCGAGCAGGCAGAGCGGGCAGCCGGGCGAGGCGCAAGCGTCGGCACCCAGGCCAGCCCCAGAGGCGCACGCCCACCCCGAGCCTCGAGCCCCTACCTGTGGCTGGCAGGCCTGAGGAAAAAGACAAGAAGGGTCGTTATTGTTGCTGAGCGGTTTCTGCGGTGCTGAGACCCCCTGCGGGGCGGCCGCGGGGCTGGGCCACGTGAGGGCGGAGGGGGACCACATGGGGGGCTTCTCCCCAGGCTGGACGCTAGCCTTCCTTTACCCTCTATTCCCACCACAGCCCTGCTAGGAAGCCTGCCTTATTTCAGAAAAGGATACTAGGTTCAGACAGGTCACACGACTCAGCCCAAGTTACCCAAAATGATCCCCCAAAAGTGGGCCACCAACTCCTTCATCAGCTTCCCTGCAGCTCAGAAGGTAAAGAATCTCCTGCAATGCAAGAGATCCTGGTTGGATCCCCGGGTGGGGAAGATCCTGTGGAGAAGGGCATGGCTACCCACGCCAGCATCCTTGCCTGGAGAATCCCATGGACAGAGGAGCCTGGCGGGCTACAGTCCACCGGGTCACAAAGAGTCGGACACAACGGAGCGACTAACGCTTTCAGTTTTCAACACCCCCATCACACGTTCACACCCTGGAGGCTCCAAGCAACAGAGCGGGTGTCGGTCAGATCCCTGGCACCGGCACGAGCCAGGATGCAGACAGGGCCTCATCTCAGAGCTCGGGGAACTCCTGACAGCCCAGTGGTTGAGAGTCCACGCTGTCAGTGCAGGGGGCTCAGGTTCAATCCCCGGTCAGGGAGGTGAGATTCCTCACGGCGCACGGTGCAGTGTTTATATGAGAGGGTGACTGGGTGAGCGCGTAAGGGGCGAGGCGTCAGCAGAGCCGCACCGACCCGGGCCAGAGGCTGCCTGGCCTGAGGCCCCCACCAGGGCCGGGTCCCCCCAGACCTGCGGACGGGCACCAAGTAAGGGTCCAGTAAAGACCGAAGGACAGTCGGACGGATGGACGAGGGTGCGGGGGCTGAGCGTGTGGGAGAGCCAGGCAGGGCTCGCCCCGACTGTGGGTGGCTGCCCTCATGGGTCTGGGGCGCTGCTGCTTTGGAGCTTTTGGGAGTGCTGCCACACAGTGAGCAGTGAGGTCCTCCTCCACTGGCAGGGCTAAGAGGCTTGCTGGAAAGGTCCCGCTGGCCCTCACGGGGTCAAGAGTCACGATCCCCGACGCCCAAAGGACCGAGCAGCAGATGGGGGTGACCCGGCCATCTGGGGAGCCCCGTAAAGGGCTCACACAGCCCAGACACAGGCCCAGGTGGCTCCAGCCAAGTGTGGGCCCAGAAAGTGGGATCTTCCATTTTCAAGAGAAGTTGCATGTCTCAATCTTTCTGTGAATTCCCCAGAGGAGCCAGACACAAGATTTCCGGAGGGCTACTGCAACCCTGAGGCCACGAGTCTGCAGACTCAGGCCTCAGGCATGGCCCTCGTCCCACTGTAAGGCTCTAACTCCAGTCCCAGCTCCAGCCAGGCCCGGCGGGCTGGCCCCAGGCATTTCTGCAACCTCTGACCCAGAACCAGGAAACCAGGCTCTGGCAGGGAGTGGGGGGAAAAGGCAAAGCCTTGTGCTAAACACACTGTGATCTGGCTGGAGGAAAGCCTACTTGACTTAAAGTGGCAGGGACTTGGGGGACTTCCCTAGTGGTCCAGTAGTTAAGACTCCTGGCTCCCAACCCAAGGGGCACAAGTTTGATTCCTGGTCTGGGAACCAAGACCCCACATGCCGCATGGCGCAGCCAAAAATAATAATGATGATGATGATGACAACGCTACAGCAGGGATTTGGGATCTGGGCTGGACACAGGGAAGACCCTCTTGGATTTCAAAGTAGTCAAAACTCGGGAGGCTGTTCCATTCTGAGGAGTTCCAGAGTTCCAGAAGAGCCCACCCTGAGCCGTGGCTAGCCGTGGGCCCTCCTGGGGACCGGGATTCCAGCAGGCAAAAGGGGTGAAGAGGAAGTCAGACAGCTGGAGCCCTCAGCCGGGCTCACACAGGACCCCGGCCGGGACAGACTGGGACGCGACAGGAGGGGTCCCTGGGGTGGGGGGTGATGGCCAGGCCCGCTTACTTGAAGTTGATGTTGGCACAGACCAGCATGTCGCTGAGCAGGAAGACCCGGCGCTCCTTGGACTTGATCAGCTGCCCGCGGTCACCGTACACGGTCTCCGTCAGCGTCTCACACAAGAGCAGCTGCCGCTGGCTCGAGGTCAGAAGCTAGGAGAGGAGACAGGGCGAGGTCAACGCCAGCATCGCTCACGGGCTGGTCCGCAGACATCACTGCGCCAGATACCCAGGATGGTCCTTCCACGCCCAAAGGGGACTGCGACGGGGAGAGGCGGGGGTGAGGCGGGGCCACGTCCTCCACCCCTGGGGGCCAGAGGCACTGGCCGCCAGCCCCCTCCGTCCCTGCCGGCAGCACGGCTCCAGGGCACAGAGCCTCGCCCTGGCCCGAGGCTCGCCGTGGAGCCCTCTGGCTGGTGCCGGGCCGCCTGCCCACACCTCAGCCTCCTCGGCTGTCCCGTGGGTGACGGCACCAAAGCTCAGGTGGCCAGGGAAACGCGTGACTGGCTACGTGACCTACAGAGCCCCGGACGGGGCTCACTCAGAATTATTAAGAACTTCAAGACAACGATGGCAGAGCGTAAACCCAAATGCAGGGCCCCCTGAGTGCTGGCCCTGGGGAGCCAGCCCCGCGGTGGGACACCCCGCAGATGGCCCCTGTCCCCACGGCTCACGCGGCCTCAAGCAGGCAGACTCCTGGCCCGAAGGCAGGTCCCGCTCCTCACCCTGACCAGTTGACCTGTGTCGGCCTCAGACCTTAGGGAAGGCCTCATGCGGGGCTGGGAGGGCTCTGCTGGTCAGCAAGGCAGCCCTCAGACCACGCTGACCAGGCTGAAGACCTTCACGCCTCTGGGCAGATGTGTGCCCACCCCAGGCTGACAGCAGCCAGCATCAGAGCCAGGGACCCACGGAAAACACGTCTTTGCTAAGAAGGGACTTTGCGGAGGAAGAAGAGTGTTCAGCCAAGTTCATTCCCAAAGCGAAGCATATTCTCACAACAGCCATCCCCGTCCTCCCCATCCTCGCAAGGAAAAGGGCGGATCACCCCAAAACCTCTCCCGGAGAGAACACCGTGCCATCCTCTGAAGAACCATGTCTGCCCAAGCAGCGCAGAACCCTGAGCAGCTCCACATGCCACCAGAGAGCCCACGTCTCCTTTCACCGGCTCGAGGGTCCCAAGGCCCCCCATTCCCAGGTGAGGGGACAGAGACCCCCATGGCAAAGCAGCCTGCCGAGACCCCCTGCTGGCTGAGCAGCTCCAGGCTGGGGGTGAGAGGAGTCAGGGAAAGGCCCGTGGCTCCCAACACACGCACACAAAACAAATCTCAGGGTCCCCCAGGGGTCCCCCCATGCAAAAGCTGAGCTCCCCCACCTCACAGCTTCCACCACCCAGCTGGCCACCGGCTTGTGAAAACACAGCTGGGACCTTGAGGGTAGCGGGCCCCAGAAAAGACAGCCCCGTGTGCCGTGACCCGGAACGCGGGGCGGGAAAGCCCCCCGCCTTCTGCCACTTAAGCAGATGAAAAAAAAGACAAAAGAGCGCTCGGATATTTCGCAAGCAGCCCCGGCAGCCAGGCCCTGAGCGGGCACATTGTGAAGCAGCCGCCACGGTTCCGCTCCGGGCACGCCCGGTTTCGTTTCCACTTCTCTCTGGGGGGCGGGCGGCGAGGGCACAGCGCCGGCTCAGAGCGGCCGAGACCACGCCGGGGGCCAGCTCCCCTGGCCAGGGAGGGCGCGGTGTGCAGCCACCGCCACCACCCCGAACGCACCCAGCACGGCCACGTGACGATGGGGAACTCGGGCCGGGCTGCCAGTCCGTCTCCCAACACCAGACGGGCCTCCCTGACCTCCAGCCGGAGGCCACGGCTCCTGCAGCCTGGGTGTCCCCCAGCGGCCAGAGGAGAGGGGAGCACAGCTCTTTCCCGAGCCTAGGCGTAAAGAGAATTCCCCCAGGTGACGGTACAGGTGTGTGAGCTGAAGCAAGAGAAGGCCTCACGGTCACAGAAGGGGAGCGCAAGCAGGAGACAGAAGAAGACGCTCCTCGAGCGTAGAGACCCTCGGACGCCAGCACGGCGGCGGTGACTGGGCCGAAGTCGCGTGCCTGAGAGGCGTTCCAAATAAGAAGGCTGGGGGAGCCCCGCCCGGAGGTGGGGAGGAGGGACGCCCCCACCCCGGAGGCCCACCCTGGGCAACCCTGGACGAGGCACCCCTGGGAGGGGGCTCCTCTCCTGCCCTATCTTTTCCTCCCAGTTCTTTCCTCCTGGAACGGGCGCAGCAAACCCAGCTGCCAGCAGGTAACTTCAGGGGAACGACCCGGATGGGGGCTGAGGGGTGCGGGCACCTGCTACTTAGGTGACCGGCCCCACGTGAGAAGGTGGGCCAGGATGCCAGCTCTTCCAACCCTCGAGAAGATGAATGAGTCTAAATTTTGTGGGACACTTCTCCATTTCTAAATGCTGGCAACCAATTTCATCTTCTTAAAAGTCCTGTGTGGGCCTGAGTACACTTGTGCAGCCTGAATTTGGCCTGAGGTGGGACCATCTTAAGATGCAGGACCCTGAAGCTTAGAACACCTTGTCCTGGCCCTGCTCCACGGGCCTGCAGTGCAGGTCAGAGACCATCACAGGCTATGAAGCGCGGGCCACATGGGGAGGGCCGCGGTGCTCAGGGTGACGCTCAGCAAACATTACAAAGCTCTTCCCCTGGGCCTGAAATCCCACTGACCTTAGTCACCGGCCTTAGTTCTGCTTTTGGGGGCACAGAGCCAGAAGGCTCCCAGTTTCTCCCCCGGATGATCTGAATACCTTCCTGTGACCCTACGTGATGTCCCTTCCCCAGGGAACAACTCTTGTTCTTGCCAAGTGCCCTGGGGTGTGGTCACCTCCCCACAAACCATCAGGGCCAAATGCCACCCTCTACTGAGTGAGAGGGGGTGGAGCCCGGGGAGGGGGACCTCCCAGATGTGGGTGCAGCTGCAAGATGTGTGTGCCGCAAGCCGCCAAGGAGACACAGGACTGAAGTCCCCGGTGGGTGACTCGGGAGGTGGCTGATTCTGTGTTTTACAAACAGGGTTCTCTAGGGACCTCCCAGAACCCACCTACCAACACAGTGGACACAGGTTCAATCCCTGGTCCAGGAAGACTGCACACGCCTGGGAGCACCTAAGCCTGCACACCACACTGCTGAGCGCCGCGCCCCAGGGCCACGAGCCGCGACCGCTGAGCCTGCGAGCTGTCTCTGCTGAATCCAAGGGCGCGGCGCCTCTGCCCCACAAGAGAAGCCCCCGCAATGAGAGCCCGTGCACCACAACAGAGTGGCCCCTGCTCGCTGCAAATTAAAAAAAAACCCACAAAAAAGCAAAGAATACACATCAAAGCCAAAAATAAAATAGATAAATAATAGTTTAAAAAACAGGGTTCTCTAATAGACTCATCTGAAAGTTAAGATTTTTTTCGCTAGAATGTTTCTAAGTTGCAATCTCAAAATATGGCATGGATTTTTTTTTTTTTTGGTCTTTCTTCTTAAGACGTAACACTACTAATGACAACGGCCACCTTGCATCAAGGACTCTGGTCTGCCACTTTGCCAGTGTTCTCCTTGGCCGTGCAGAAGCCCTGAGGGTCAGGCGCTGTCCAACTCCTTTCAGAGGAAGGTTTCAGAGGCAGCAACTGAAGTTCAGAGTTGGGTGAGTCCCCACAGTAAACACCAGTGGCAAAATCCAGATTCACACCCAGACTCTGCCTCCACAGCCCAGTGATTTAAACATAATACTAGGCTATCATTTCTGGCGTCTTTACTGGCAATTCTACAGATAAATAAAATCAGCTTTTATCCTAACGATGCCTGAGTGGTAAACTAACGTGAGGGTGGCCAGGAAGGGGTCTAGTCAAGACTGCTCCTCGGGACTTCCCTGGAGGTCCAGGGGCTAAGAAGCCGCCTGCCGATGCATGGGACACGGATCCGACCCCTGGTCTGGGAAGACCCCACAGGCCACAGGGCAACTGAGCCCACACCCCCGAGAGCCCGTGCCCCGAGACAAGAGAAGCCTCCATGCCGCAACCAGAGAAAGCCCGCAGGAAAACAAAGACCCAGCATTGTCAAAATAAATAAATAAATGTTAGGGGAGAAAAAAAGACTCATCCTCAATGTAAGGTCTGCAGACCCCAGAGGAGCAAGGGGCTGCCCCTGCCAGCCAGCCGGAGGCGCTGAGAGGCGGGCAGGAGCGGGGGCCGCACCCACCTTGTTGAGGCTGCTGCGGTCGCTGATGCTCTTGGTCAGCTGCTGGATCTCGGCCACCTGGTCGGCCAGCCGCTTCTGCTCGTTGAGTTTCTCGGCCAGCGTCTCCAGCTCCGTGAGGGCCAGCTGCAGCGACAGTCTGTCCGGGTGGCCCCTGGGTGTGTTCTTCAGCATGTCCTGTGGGGCCCAGGGGGAGCCAGGACTGAGACCCCCACCCCAGTAGACCCTCAGCCTCTACAGTCCCTGCGGAGACCCGGCCGGACAGGGGCCCAGCCGGGAGCCCGGGGAAAAGCCCCGAGAAACAGCCACCGCGTGAGAACGTGAAGTCACGCGACTGGGGGGACCCAGCCCGGCCCCAGTGACAGAGAGAGTGCGGAGACACACCCACTGCTGTTGCTGTCTGCTCTGAGGACGGGGAAAGACGCTGCTGGGGCCCTCGGGGGGCTCACCTCCTGCCCGGGGACCCCAGGCAATTGGGGGGCTGACGCTCCCTCGGGAAGCCTGGAGCACCGAGACCAAAGCCCTCACAGGCCTCTCCCCACTGCCAGGGGCCCCGAGGGCGCTGGGGTTCCATGTGCCCCACCGCCGTGGGCGCCTGTCCGCACCCATCACCGGGCTCCCACCGGCGGAGGGAAGGGACGTGGTTGCACTGAATGGGCTCCGCCCCGGGGGCGAGGAAAGCGGGGCTGCACATCCTACGCGAGGGCTGTGGGTGACGGGACAGAGCCAGGCCTCCCACCCCGACCCCTCCGGGCACGCACCCACCCCGGCGGCTGCCAGAACCCGCTGCGGTACCTGCAGCAGGAGGATGAACTGCGGGAACCTCTGGATGGGCTTCACCATCAGCCCGTAGAGCGTGACGCGGTCGGAGCTGCAGGCCTGGCGCCTCTGTTGGGGGAGGCGGCGTCGCTCGCTGCAGACCCGGGCTCCTCTCCCCGGGACGCTGGCCGGCCTCGGCCCGAGGGAAGAGCAAGGGAGGCCCCCGGGTCTGCAGCCGGGGGTCCCCGCCTCCACGGGGGCCCCCTGCACAGCCCCACAGCCTCGGGGGCCTGGAGAACCTCGTTAAGGTCTCTGGGCTGAAACGGTCTCTGGCCGTTTGTTCAAGAGGTCAGGCCTCTGGAAGGAGCTGAGACCGCCTTTCCCTCCACGTAAAGTAAGGTGAACGGGCCCGGGCCGGGGCGGGGTGGGCACGGGGCTTCTCACTGTCCTGGGTCTCCCTTCTGTCTCCACCACGCCACCCACACACCTGCCACCTTGACACCTTGGCCCCTGAAACCCAGGGACGTCCCCACCGGCCTCCGCTTCCATCTGCATCCACCCGAAGCTTCAGCAGCGCCCCACTGCCTGCACTATGACACCCCAGGCCCTGGGCCTAAGGCCCAGATCTACCCAAACTGAGCTCAGCAGCTCTGCGCCTCTCTCCAAGGAACCCCGTGCCCCCAGGATCCAGCTGGACTTGCCCCTGACCTTTGCCCACCACCCTGGTACCCGGAACACACTCTCCTGTCTCCCTCTGTTTCAACCCCACCATCCCCCCAGGACCCGCGTCAGATGGGACCCCGTTGAGAAAGCCCCGACCCTCCGGGATCTGGACTGTGGGTTTGTCTTCCGGGGCTGGGGGTCCTGGCCCACCTGTGCCCTCTGCTGGGCAGGGTCTCCGTCTGAATTATGACCGTGCTCTAGGGAGAGGGGGGTGGGGACGAGGCCCCACGACTACTCCACGTGACCCCACAGCGCCAAGGCCCACCTGAAGACCCACCCAAGCCCAGCCCCTATCAGCAAGATGTCACGGCTCCCTTTCTTCCTGTCAAAGCCCCAGATCCCAAGTGGCGTATGAACCCTCTAATTCTCATCACCCCCTTAGGGGGCGGGGAGCAAAGGTTCATCTTCTCCCAGGGGACTGGGGATGCCCCAGAGGAAAGAAGAGAGGTGTCTGGACCAGAGAAACGGTGGGCAGCGGTCCCCCCTCCTGAGAAGCCTCCCTGCCCCCCGCCACGGCTAGGGCTCCATTGGGAGGGGCCCCAAACCCGCAGGCCCACCTTGAGGAACTCGAGGAAGGCGGGCTTGGTGAGACAGGCCTTCTTGATGATGGACATGGCGTTGGTGAAGTTGTTCACATAGTCACTGTACACGTCTAACACCATGGACTTGGAGAACTGGAACGGGCAGGGGTGCCCCCCGGAGTGTCACATCCAGCAGAGGGGGCCGGCGGGCGGCACCCCCACCCTCCCGGAGGGCCACAGCCCTCCCCTCCCGGGAGCTCTCGGCCAGCCTGGAGGTCAGGAAACCTGTCGCCCAGTGAGGGCCGCGGACAGGGCGCAGAGAGGCGCAGACCCCAGGTCACAGGGAGGCCGGGGAGCAGGGCTGCGGGCAGAGGGGGCGGTGGGCCTGTGCTCCACGCATCCCCACCCGCGCGCCCCGCCACCGAGGACGGCGCTCCCGGCCGAGCCCGCGGACACACCGACCAGGGCGCTGGGCTCTCACAACGGTACTTTTTGCCTTTTAGCCCAGTTGCCTAAAAGACGTCAACGCGGCTCTGCCAACCTGACCCTCTCTCACCCCCGGCATCGTTCTGTGGCCACAGACCTCCGTTTCAGAAACCTACGATCCCTTCCTTCCACAGGTGGGGGGCTGAGCCCAGGGAGCGCGCGAGTTTGCGGGGGGCGCTGGGAACAGGCAGGTCTCCGGGCACGACCCAGCGGGCCCGCCCTGACGCCCCTCGGGGCCCTGCGCGGCGTTAGCGCTCCGCGGGAGACGAGATGGGCCGGGTGGCTGCCCGCAGCGGCCAGCCTCCCGGGGCGGGCGCTGCCGCCCTCGGCCCGCCGGCCTGGACGCCGGGAGCAGGGCGGCCGGGGGCTGGCCTGGAAGGCGGCCGGGCGCTGGGCGACACCCACCGAAGCCACGAAGAGGTCGCCGATCTTCTCGGTGGAGTCCCACTCGGCCACGCGGGAGGACAGGGCGATCTGGAACATGGAGTGGCAGTGCAGGATCTCCTTCACGCGGAAGAACACGGCCCGGCACTTGCGCGCGCTCAGCACCTTGGGCTCCATCTCCATTAGGGGGTTGCGGTAATCCTGCGGCGGGGGCAGGCAGGTGAGCGCCCCGAGGCCCGCCCCCCGCGCCCTCAGGGGCCCGGGGCACGGCCGACAGAGCCCCGCGGGCCTTCCTGCCGCCGGGAGCACTGGGCCCGCGCCCCTGACCCGGCCTGGACGGGTCTCCACGAACGCCCGTCCGCAGCCCACCCGTGACATCCGTGGGAAGCCGGGTTTGGGGGAGACGCTGCCTGCAAGGGGCGCCGGGGAGGCAGGCCCCAGGGGCTGGCCGGGATCGGCTCTGCCCGCGACTGAGCCAGCCTGCCCGCGACGTCACAGCGAGACCGAGAGCCCCGGCCTCCAGCCGGCTTTGTCAGAAGCACTGGGTGTCCTGTCCCCACCTGCCCGGGGTCGGGGCCCCTCCACTGTGGATCCAGACTCGGCGGGGGAGCAAGAGCGTTCCAAGCATTCTCCCACCCCAACAAGGCCCCTCCCCGGGGGCCTCACAGAGCCCACAGCATCCCCGAACAGTCACCGTTTCAGGAACGTAGACTGAACAGCCCAGGCCGGCACACCCTGGTCATGAAAGGCTCTACCCAGCAGTTCCTGGGCGTTCTGATGACAAGGGAGGGGGTGAGCCCGACACCCCATCCCAGGAGCTCTGAGACAGTGGGGGGCTGTGGCCCCGCCCCAGGGACCCCAGAGGGATGAGGAAGCAGGATCTGTTCCCGGCACCGAGGAACCACAGTCTCAGGCGCAGGCCTGGGGGCTCAGATGGTGGAGAATCTGCCTGCAGTGCAGGAGACCTGACTTAGATCTCTCGATCAGGGCGGTCCCCTGGAGGAGGGCATGGCCATGCAGTGCTCTGGCCTGGAGAATCCCACAGACAGAGGAGCCTGGAGGGCTGCAGTCCACAGGGTCACAAAGAGTCGGACACGACAGAGTGCCCTTCGTTTTTCGCTCTCAGGCCCACGGGACAGATCTCATCTCACTGAACCCCAATGTCATTTCAGAAAACCCAGTCATCCCGTACACTGAGGCACCTGGAATTGTGTCCCCCATTCGGAGGTCCTGCTGTCCCCATAGAAACACTGGCTTTTGGTGCCTTCCCTTGAAAAATGCCCACAGCCCCCAAACACTCCTCGCAACACACCCCTCAAGGGGCTCCTGAAGCCCCTGGAGTCGTACCTGCAGGACCCGCTTCAGAGAGTCCACATAGCTGCCCTCGCTCTGGACGATGGAGCCGAGGATGTGCCTCCGGACCACCTGCTCAGGCAGAGAGCACAGTCAGCACCCGTGCCAATGATGCCAACGGAGCGCGGGCGAGCACCAGCCGCAGGCGGGGCACCCGGAGATGGGGAGAGGCGTCACAGCCAGCGTAGCAGCAGGAAGTCGTCTCCCAGAGCCACTCCTGGACCACTGGATTCTGGCAGGCTGGCACCACCTCCCAGAGCCCCAGCCCACCCCAGGAAGATGCCCGTGCTCCCCAGATGGCAGCATGAGGTCCGGGGGCGCGGGGACGGCAGGGTCCTGCCCGGCCTGTGCACGCCCACCCAGGGATGAGGAGCCACCTCGCCCCTCCACGGGAGGGGAGGCCTCCTCCATCTCTGGACCACCGTTGTACAGAGCTCTTTCTTAGACAGAACTGAAATCCCAGCTCCCGCCACTTACAGATCCAGTCCCTAACCGATCCGTCTCCCAGGAGACAGTCCTGAGGGTGTCCTCCCACCTGCTCAAGTGGACTCTGCTAAACCTCCCAGCCCTTCCCTTCCCCTCTCCCCCCATCTCTCAGCCCAAATCAGTGCCTCCCCCAGGGGCAGCCCAACCAGTGCCCACTCAGGAAGCCCTCACGTGGACACGGCACCACACCGGGGCGGGGGCCTTTGCTGCACCCTGGAGTCACGTGGCTTCCACCCCGGACACTGAATTGCTCTGGGGTGCCACCTGGCTAGCGGGGCTTTTTAAAGCCTCCCGCGTGACCCCATTGTGCAGCAAAGCTGGGACAGGGCCTATGAAAGGTGTCGTAGGTGAGCGGTGTCTTGGCCCGTGGCCGGGAGGGTGACTGCCCTCCACCACGCCCCCGAGCCGTCCTGAGCGCAGCAATGCAGGTGCCCCCCACCACCATCCCCCCCCCCCCCAGCCTCCCCACCACCATCCCCCCACCACCATCCTCCTCCTCCTCCCTCCCCACGCTGGGGCACCCTGTGCCTCTCTTCCCACCACCGTGCCTGGCCTGGGCCTGACTGTGCCCCCCGGACTGTCTGACGAGCCAGCCGCCGCCCTTCAAGCTGCCCTGCAAACGGACGCCCTGTCCAGGACTCCCGCTCCCCAGGGGTGCCCAGAGCAGCCCTCGGCCTCCGCCTGCTGACGTGGGGGGCGGTCCTGTGCCCCACAGGCGGCCAGCAGTACCCCTGGCCTCTCTCCAATAGACTCCAGGGGCCCCACCCCCAGCTGTGAGCACCAAAGCATCACTGGACACGGCCAAACATCCCCTGGGAGGCGAAATCACCTCCACCGAGAGCCACTGGCCTGGAGCAACCAACATCGCTGCTCCAAGAAATGCAAGAGGCTCCCGACCCGGCAGACGCCAGAAAGGGGAAGCCTGGCTTCTGGGCGGGCAGGCTGGGGTCCCGCCCGGCTCTGAGCTCTGACGGTGACTCACTGCAAGGGGATGAGGCTGGGGGCCACCGCCCCAATGCTGCCAGGGCCCCAGCAAGAGAAAGAGGGAAGGAAGGAGGCAGACAAGCTCCCGAGATGAGAGGTGTGGCCGGATCTCTCATTTTCAAAAGGGGTGCGACGTCAGGATGTCCTGCCACCACCAAACCAGCCAATCGCTCGATGCGTTTGCCACCCAATGCGTCTTGCTCAGAGTCCTCATGACCAGAGGGAGGTAGGGGTCACCCCCCGGCCTCGGGCAGGGGAAAACCAGCCATGGGGAGGGCCTCAGTCATGGCTATGCCACAGGGTCCCAGGGCACGGTGCCCCGATCTCGATGTGACCCTTTGGGAGAAGGAAGACACACCCAAGAGCCAGGCTCCTGGGAAACCTGCAGTGACTCTGGGTCTGAACTGATGACAGGTGGGCAGACGGGGGGCCAGGCGCCCCCAGGGTCCCCTCTGAGATGGGTGAGCCCAATGCTGCCCGGCCCTCTCTGGACTGCAGGCCTTCTCCTCAGACACCTTCGCTCTTTCGCAGGAGCCGCTCTGGTGCTCTCGGGGCTGGGCAGCGAGGATGCCAGGGGCAGCCCCGCCCCACCCGGCACCGCAGCGCCAACCCACAGGGTCCAGTGTGGCCAGCCTGTGCGGCGGGTCGAGTGGGGTCCGAGAAGGCCCCTTCCCAGCTGGGCTCTGCCACTGACCATTGCCTCCCCTTCCAGACCCAGATGGGCGCGGTCCCAGGCAGCAGGCTGGGACCCGCTGTCCCACCCCCCGGGGACACCCACGCCCCCACAGACCTGCTGCGGGGTCAGGCCATCCGGCATGGGGCCCAGCTCTGGGGCTGGGGGTTTGATGTCCGAAACGCTGACCTCCAGAAGCCCCATGTCCTCCTCCTCCGAGTCACCTGGAAAGGGAGGTGGGCTGGTGACGCGTGCCGGGCGAGAAGGACACACCTGCTCAGACTCCAGGAGCCGGAGCCGCGCCCCCTGCAGACCAGCGTCCTGGGAAGAGCAGCTCCTCGGAGCGGCTCGGAGGGTGATGGCCCTCCTCACATCCCCTGGGGGATGCCCGCCCGGACAGAGAGCTGAGGGCCGATGGAGCGAGGGGGGAGAAGGCCCCAGGGGCTCAGCTCTCAGGACCCACCCTGCCGAGTCCCTGTCCTTGCTCAGAGCCGCCCACCTCTGCCTGCCAAAGGCCAGGCCGCCCATGTCCCCATCACCAGGCACTAAAAATAGCTTTCTTCTGGACGCCGAAAAGAGGGAAGAATGCAAGCCCTGAGAACAAGCTGCTTGGCTCTGTGTTTTCGTCCCCCCCCCCAAAAAAGAGATCCAAAAGGGAAAAGGCTCAGCTGCAGTCCAGCAGGGGACAAGGACGCAAGTGAGGGCGGCTCTCGAAGGGCAGAGCCGGGCAGACAGAGGTGGACCTTACCTGAGCAGGAGACGGAGGAGGAGGAGGAGGAGGACGGGCCGCGTCCGGCCGTGGGGGGGTGGGCGCGGGGGAGGGCCCCCTGCCCGGCCCACATGGCCCCCTGGGCCCGGCCCCGCACCCAGCCAGGCCGCCCGGCCCGCGGCTTCCTCTTCCCCCACGCGCCCCGGGGGAACATTCTTGGCCGGTGATTCGAGCCGGCCGTGGCTATTAATAACGCCTCTGGTGGGAGGGTCACTTTAGGAAAGGCTCTGGGCTCGCAGGCGGAGTGGGGAGGGCCCCGGGCTGGGGAGGGCGACCAGGGACTGTTCTGGCCAGCCAGCCTGCCCGCCCCGTCCCGGCTCCGGCCAGGCCCAGCGTTCCCTCCCTGATCGGGGCCGGGGCTTCCTACAGCACATCCCGTGGTGGGATTAAGCCCGTTTCACAGATGAGGGGAAGGACCAGGCGAGGCCAGGAGGCCGAGGCGCCAGGGCGGTAGCCAGGTCACCGAGACGCTGTCCCAGCACCAAACACCTGCTTGCTGGGGCTCCGCCGGGAAGAAGGCCTGCCGCGCGGGGCAGGAGCTGTGCTGGGTTCTTCCCACGTACCGCTCGGTCATCCCCCCGAGACCCCCCGACACACAGGCCCAATCAGCCCCAAGCCACAGGAAGGCCCACGTGCACAGATTTCAGGAGGCTGCGGGGCCTCACTGTCCTCCTTGGCATGGACGCCTGTGCTCACTGGGCCCTGAGGAGGCTGCGGGGCCTCAGCGTCCTCCTTGGCGCGGACGCCTGGGCTAACTGGGCCCTGAGCCCTCACCCCCGGCCTCACTCCAGCCAGAGGAAGCCTCTTCCATCACCTCCACGCCTGTGTGTCCCCCGGCAAGACACTCACCCACTCTGTCTGTTCCCTCACGTCCAGGTGGGAACAGGACAGCCCTCTGCACCGGTTTGGTGCTTACAAGGATTGAATGAGAAGCTGTAAAGCTCTTAGCAGAGCGCCTGGCATCCCAACAGTCGCTCCACGAACGCTGACTTCCTGACCGTCTTGTCCCCCCCACCTCCGGCGGCTCCTCAGCCAGGAGCGCCCGTCCCCGCCGTGCCCTGCCCGAGGGACCTGGGTCTCCTTCTCCTCTGCTCTCAGCCCCGATCTTTCATTCCCACGTTCCAGACTCACTTCCCCCAGGCTCCCGCCATGGTGCCCCGCCGAGCAGCTGGCCACTTCCTGTTGACATGCCCGCCTCCCGCAGTGTACCAGGCACTCCTGGAGGCAACTCAGCTAACAGCGTCCCTGCACTCAGCATGGAGCAGGGCACTCAGTGGGGTTTCCATAAACGTCGGCAGGTGGAGAGAGGGGTGAATGGACAAAGGCACATTTGTCGGGAGGTCGGGAGGGACTTCCCCGGTTAAGACATTGTGCTCCCAGGCTGGGGGCCAGGGTTCGGTCCCTGGGCAGGGAACTAGATCCTGCAAGCCTCAACTAAAGCTCCCAGGAGCTGCAACTGAAGAAAGGTCCAGCTCGCTGAAAGGAAGCCCTCACAGGAGTCAAGGAGGATCCCTCGTGCCACAACTAAGACCCAGCTGAGCCAGATAATAAATATTGAAAAAGAAAAGCAACGATGAGGCCAGGTGAGTGTGAGAGGCAGGAGGCCCAGGGCAGGGACGCTGAAGGGAGAGGCCCACGGTCCCCAGGAGACACAGGGCCCACCTGCCGGAGCCTGGGAAACAAGCTGGCGCCTGTGGGGACCAGGCCCAGGCCCCCATCAGAGGCGCCCAGCACCCGGCGACCCCGCCCCGCCACCCGCCCGCCACCCGCCGCCCGGTGCCTCACCCGGGACACCCCTCCTGTGCAGAAAGGACACTTTGCGCATGACGGCGAGCCGCGTCTTCTCCAGCCCATCCTTCGTCCCGCTCCTGGCCGCCTTCATGAGCTGCGTCATCTGGGCAGAGGCAGAGGGGCTCGTCAGGGACGCGGGGCGGGCCTGGGGACCCCCGCCACCACCCAGGGCCACCGGGCCGGGCTACACACGTGGGGAGCCCAGAGCGGCCCCCCCCCAGGGTGCTGGCAGCGGAGGCCAAGGGTGGGGCCACCCCAAGGCCTCCAGAGAAGGGGCTCACGTCGTGGGGGGCCTCCCTGGGGTCACCCTCTCAGGGCGAGAGGATTTCCTCACCCAGATTGCTCCCCTGGGGTCCAGTTAAGGACACGGTGCGACATGGCAAGAAGCCTCGAGGCCTGGAGTCCAGCCCCGCCGCCCCCGGCCACCCGACCCTGCACGAGACACTCAACCTCCCCGAGCCTCAGTTTCCCCCTTGAGCCCCGCCGGGGCCTGAGGAATGAACGGACAGGGTGCGGGTGAGCACGCCGACAGTCAGCGGGCAGCACAGGTCCCCAGGCTCCCTTCACAGCTAATGACGACCGCAGGGGCTCCTTCCATCCCGCTGGGGCACCCGCCCACCCCACCCAGACACCAGGCTTCTGCTGAGCCTCTGCCTGGGAACCGGGGAAGCTGGGCGCAACTTCCCCGGGCGGGCACATGCCCAGGACGGGGTGGCCTCACCGGCACACAGAGCTATGTTCCCCTCAGCCCGGCCACCTCGCCCCCAGCGAGGCCGCTTCCCCAATGCGCGGCCAGTGCCGGAAGGCAACCGCGTTGCCCAGCAAGGCGGCTGCCGGCCACACGCCACCAAGGGGCACTCGAGGGTCGGCTGGTGCGACGGAGGACCTCAAGTCCCGGGGATGTTTAGTTTAATTAACTTAAGCGTGAAGAGGCACGTGGCCACCACAATGGACAGAGCAGTTCTGGGAAACCCCTCCCCGCAGCTCTCTGCTGAAAGTGGGGAGCGCTCGTCTGGGGCCCCTGTTCTCTGCTCTCACTATCACCGTCCTCCACACCGCCTCCCGGCCCCCACGGCAGGAGCCCTGGCACTTCTCGAAGGTCTGGGCCGGGAAGGCTTGCTGAACACCCAGTGGATGCTGAGGCTGCAGGCAGGACGGTAACCTTTCGGAACAAGGCGACTGTCTGGAAATAACCAGCAGCCACTGGGGGCTGGCGTGGGGCTGGGGAGGGAAGGGAAGTTCCCGGGCCGCTCCCGACCCTGCACGAGACACTCAACCTCCCCGAGCCTAAATGGTTCGATTCTAGAGCAGCGATTCTCGGCCTTTTGGAGAGACTAGCGGGGGTACCATACGTGCCTGTGAGAATCTAATGAGAGAGACAGACACCCCAGAAACCACACAGAGATGCCCATACTCCTCTGGGGGGGGGTCACGACTCCCAGATGGAGGTCTCTGTCCTGAGACAGGAACTGGGGGGCTGCCCTAGAAACCCCTGAAGTGGTCTTTGGGGGAACCATCAGAAGCCCTTCCTGGGCAAAAATAGAGCAACAGGCCTACACACAAGAGGCATCGCTGGGTCACCCTGCCACCTCCACCATCGCACGCCGCTGAGGACGGGCCGGCCCGGGGCCGACTCGGGGGTCAGGCCGGGAGAGCACCCAGGCCACACACCACACTCCACGCGCTCTCTGCCACCGCTGGGCTGACGCTCCCTGAGAAGTCACACCTGCCCCCGCCCCCAGCACATGCTCTCAGAGGGGCTCTGAGTAAGGGACCTGCAAACCTTAAAAGCGCCTCTCCCACTTCTCCAGAGACACCTCCGGTTCTGAGGATTGGGCTAGGCCACGGGACGGAGGGCGAGCAGGCTCTGACTCCTACAGACCCAGGCTCGAGTCCCGGCTCAGCTGCTGACCGCTGCTGTGACCACCAGCCACTCGCCAGCCTCACTAACGCTAACGACAGCGGTAGGGTGGCGGCCTCCCGGGTGCCCGGGGAGAAAACGGTCAGACACACACGTAACATCAGTCAGCACGCTCTGAGCTCTGGAGTGGTGCCCAGCACGGCACTGGGCACTGGACTGGTCTGAGCTCATACCCCCCAGGGCCGGCACTGTTTCTGCCACCATCTCACGGGCAAGGAAACCGAAACTCAGAGAGGTCAAGAGGCCGCCCACGACCACACAGTGAGCAGCGGCGGACCTGGGACCCAGATCCAGGCCTGCAGAGCCCACGGCGCACAGTAGGCACAGTGAGTAGGAGCCACGGCCGTCAGCAGCATCACCCTTAGGCTGAAGCGGGAGTCCCAGCTAAGGAGCAGTGCTGAGGCTTCTCGCTCTGGCCTCCTAACCCCAGAGCTCCCTGAATGGCTCAGAGCAGGAGGAATGTTAAGCATCAACAGCAGTCACATTTTAAAGGTGTAACCCAGACCCACCTAGCCAGAGTCATCCCGTCTGCAGATTCCCAGGCCTTGGCCCGGATTGGCAGAATCAGGCTCTTTGCAGGTGGAGCTCAGGAATGTGTGTTTTTCAAAGCACCCAGGGGATTCTGAGGGCCCTGAAGTTTGAGAGCCCACCCAGGAATTCCCATAGACGGATAAGGGGTCGCTGAAGGGTGGGGAGAAAGAAAGGTGAGGACGTGGACAGGAGCGAGCCAGCCGGCGGCGTCAGCCACGGCCACAGGTGCGAGGCGCCGACAGGGCCCGGGGCTCGAGGCACCCCCCGCCCCCCCGCAGCCCCCGAAGCAGCAGCCAAGGCCCCGGGACCCGGAGGGACAGGCAGACGGTACCTTACAATCGCACTTGAGCTTCAGCTCCTGCATGTCTCTCCCCCCAGCTCTTAGAGCCAGGATGTCTCTCTTAGTCCTGACGCATCTCTCCTTTAGCCTAGTCAGGTCTGGAGAAAGCTGGAGCCCCGGGCAGCCAAGCAGAAGGAGCAGGTGAGGGGCAGGGCAGGCAGCAGGCCAGACACGGCGACAGAGGAGAAAGGAGACTCGGGTGAGGCAGAGGAGGGACCGCTCGGGCAGCAGGATGGGGCCTGGGGACCTGCCACTGGGGTCAGCTCCAGCAGCACGCAGCCCGACACGCCAGCCAGCTGGGGGCCGGGGCTCAGGAGCTGGGGCAGGGGGAGGGGAACAGCCCAGGCCCCTTCCCAGCGCTCAGAGCACAAGGGCTGTGTCTCCGTTATCTCCCCATCCTGGGGGCCCAGCGTGGGGCTCCTGACGGAGGAAGTTCTTGGTAAGTGTCTGAGATGGAAGGGTGGTAGGTGGCTGGCTGGGTGCGTGCAGAGAGGGGTGGCTGGCTGGGTGGGCAACAGACAGATGGTAGATGAACAGGCCCACGGACGAATGGATGGACAGATAAATGGATGGATGCGAGAGCAAGTGGATACATTCAGTTGGATGATTCTACAGCTGGGCAAATGGGTAGAGGGACGAACCGCTAGCCATAAATGAATAAAAAGGTGGATGAACTAGTGAGTGGACGGAAGCCGTGCTATGCTGGTAAACAGTCAACCAGCGGTTCCGCAGGGAAAAGCGCCCTGTTTCGCTGTATTTCCGTGGTGCGAGCATGCTCGCCGCGGACAGTTTCAGGCTGCCGATGTGACGTCACTGCGCGTGAGGTTGGGAAGGGATGCGCACGTTTGGTTCTCGGGTTCTAATGAGCTAGGACCAACTGGCCGGAGCCCGTCACTTGGAGGAAGAGTGGACGGACAGACGGAGGAACAGCTCGGGGAGGGAGAGGCGGGTGACTGGATGGAAGGACGGGGCTGACTGGCTTCGTACCATCTGGGGAGATGGACAGAGAGATGCACAGACCGACAGCCACTCAAATGCATGAACCTCAGGAGCAAGGGTAGCATTTGGCCAAGTGCAGAGAAGATAAGACTGGAACTGCTTGCAGGAAGCAGACAAGCAGAGGGGTCAGAAGCATGAACTCAGAGGCAGGGAGGCTGCTTTCAAATCTCTGCTCCCCGCTGACCAGCTGCGAAGTCTCTTTACCTGAGTGACAGCTTCCTCACAGGTAAAGTGGCCATAGTAACCACCTCATAGTATCATTAAGAAGGTTAAACAGGCAAAGCAGACAGAACCTAGAGCTTATTGAGTGTCCAAAAAATGGAAGCTAGTATTATTGGACTGTCTTTCAAATACTAAGTGCCCAATATTTGTTGAACGGGTGGACAGTTGGCTGGATGGATGGATGGACAGATGGATGGATGGATGGATGGATGGATGGATGGACAGACACAGTATTTTCTTCCCAACCTGATGTGATGTTGAGTTGGGGTTCTACCACTTATGGGCTGCGTGGCCTTCACCACATCATTTAATCTCTCTGAGCTTCTGTCGCTTAGGTTCTCTGATCCTAACAAAATGAGACTCTTTTTTTTTTAATGAGACTCTTAAAGCAAATGATACCAACCACTCTGAGGTCTCAGGAACAATAAATGAAACAGCTCCGTAAGCTCTGCCATACTAGGCAAAGGTTCGCTACTGATATGCAAAGAAGTAGCAGGACAGGGAAAATCCTGAGAGTTACTCAGCCTCCCAAAAAACTGGAGTCCTGTTTCATCTGTAAAAAAGATTGATGTGATACAGCCATGAAGGCCCTGGGCCTCCGCTCTCTGACCCTGAGGGTCAGAAGGACCAGGCCAACTGCAACGGCCAGATCGGAGTCAACCCGCCGAGGTCCCAGCTGGCTCTGCTGCCCAGGCCTCTGACAGCCAGACCACGGTCACCTTAATTATGAAGAAGCCACAATCAGGAAAGCGTTCAGTGCAGCTCATTTCACAGCTGGAAAAGGCACCTCCCACTGACCGTGGCCCTCGCTAACCTGGACCAGGCTTCCAGTTAGGTCTGGGTCAGGGGCTTCTGAGGGGTCCGTCTGCAGACCCTGTCATTCTCTTTGGCAGAAGCCCGCCCGCCGAGGGTTGGCCTGGCCAGACCTCCGCAGGAGGGGCTCCCCTGGTTCTGTCGCAGCTGCACGGGGCGCAGGCCCGTCAGTCTCCAAGGATAGGACTCGACACTGCCCAGGTCTGGTGTCCGCGGCCCCGGAGCGCACAGCACGCAGGCAGGCAGAGGGGGCCCCGGAGCCGTGCCGCGGCGGCAGTGCGAGGCCGGGGGGCAGATGCGCCCCCGCAGCTCAGGAGGGGCTCGGGGCGGGGGGCTCCCAGGCAGAGGCGGCTGTCAGAGGAAAAGCCCTCCACCATCCGCAGGGGAGCAGGTGGGCCGGGCCCGCGGCCAGGGAAGAAGTCCTCGCAGTGAGAAATTCCAAGAACGCTGCCACGCCATGTGTCTGCTGAGGAAGAGCTTGAGGGTGTGCGGGACAAGGGTCCACAGGCAGCCGCCAGGACCCGCCTGGGACCAGGCCAAGCTGAGGGCTCTCCCAGCGTTTCTCAGAGTGCTCTGTGGGCCCCCGGTCGCCCCTGGGGACCCAGGGCTGTTAAAAAGAAGTTGGCCAGGCCCCATCCAGCCCTGGAGCTGGGAGTGAGGCCCCAGCGTCTGCCCCTGTGATCCCAATGCCCACGGGAGAGGCCAGACTCCACATCCCCCACCTCCTGCCCAGAGAGGGCCTGACGCTTCCCTCTCGGACCCCAGCAAGAAGGCAGGGGGCCAGGAACGCGGCCATGGGGGACTTGGAGGGACAGCCAGGGGCTGGGGACAAGGGCTGGCCCAGGCCTGGAGTCCCAGCTGCCCACACTCTCCAGAGCCACGCTGGGCACACAAGGCCCACCCTCCTCTCAAGAGGCTCCCCTGGGGGAGCAGTGGCTTCACAGTCTTGCAAGGGCGGAAGCAGGAAGGGGCCTGTTCCCCGGCTCTTGTCTGGGCTGTTCCTCCCACCAGGGACCCCCGTCTCCTCCGGCTCCTGACGCCTCTCTTGGAAGACTCCTGTGATCAGGCCCATCAAATCCCACCTGCGTCGGTCAAGCCATAGGAACATAGGCTCAGGTTCACAGAAAGGCCTGTTTTTCTTCCTTTTTGACAAACCGTTTCGTACTTGGTATGTCCTCCTAGGCCACAAGGTTTCCCTGAGCCTGGGTTGGGTCTTCCTGCCCCCCAAGACCCCCATCCGCACCCTAAGAGGTGTCAGAGATGCTTAACTTTTTGGTTAGCAAGAGGTCAAGGCTGCTTTCTGTGGCCCTGCCGTGGGGACCAGCCAAGAGGAGGCTGGGGCTCAGGGGACACCTGCTCAGGCCCTGTCTTCCCGAGGACTGGGGTGCCTTCTTCATCTCAGTAAAGTCTGTCTGAAGACTCCTAGGTGTGGGTGCTGCTCTGGCCTGCACCCCCTCCCCACCAGGGGATCCCCAAACTGAGAAAGGGGTGGGAGGCACTCTGAAAACATGGAGTTGGACACCCCCCATAATCCAGCCCAGGCCTGAGGCCCCTGCCTGCTCCCTGCCCTCCCTGTGGGCAAGACTCAGTGACACCTCAGCTCACTTGCCTGCCTCGGTCTTTCCAAAAAAGAACCTGAGAGGGACCCAGTCACCTCCGGTCGGGCAGGCCTGTCTCAAAGAAGCGTCTCCCATTAAATCCCAAATCTCAGCATGGATAGCGTCTGCCTTTTGGTGGCTTCTACAGAACAGAGGAGCCTGGCAGGCTACAGCCAGTCCACGGGGTCACAGAGTCAGACACGACCTAGGGACCGAACAGCCTGAACAAACAGGACGGGCAAGGCTGTCACAGGAGAGGAGGGACCAGACAGTCCGTCCCCTTGGCTTCCGTGGCTTCTTCCATGAAGGAACACCAGAAGCTACCAGGGCTTCTGGTAGTGGATGGCACTTTAAAAGGCTTTGGAAGAGAGGCCCTCTGGCGGCTCTGTCCGAGCCCGCTTGGTCACCTCCCCAGGGCAGAGGGCGGTGGGGTCTGGGCTGGTCTGAGAAGCAGAGCTGGACTGATCCACACGTGTGCTAAGTCGCTTCAGGCGTGTCCCGCTCATGGACCCCGTGGACCATGGCCTGCCCGGCTCCTCTGTCCCTGCGATTCCCCAGGCAGCAGCGCGGGAGCGGGCTGCCATGCCCCGCTCCAGGGGACCTTCCCGAGCAGGGATGGAACCCGCGTCTCCTGCGTCTCCTGCACTGGCAGACTGGACCTCACCATTAGCGCCCGTGTCACCTCCAGCCATCAGTGAGGCTGCCCGAGAGCGCGGGGACGAGGCTTCTGAAGCCGGATCTGACTCCGCGAGCCTCCTTCTCGGGTGCCGGGCGCCACGGGCACAGGGGAGCCGGGCGGCGCCGGCCAGGGCGCTACCACGCCCATTCTCGGTGCGGGGCGCCTGGCCGACCGGCACCGGCGGGTCGCTTCCCGTCTCAGGGCAGCAGGGCCCCTGCGCGCTCTCTCACCACACTCCTGGGAGTCACTGAGGCCGAGCACGAGTCTCAGCGCTGGCCCTCACCGCCCGGTTCTGGGGGCCCGGGGCTGGGGTGACAGGTGCCCCCTCCCTTCACCTTGGGCTGGAAGGACACTCGATGCTTGGTGGGCTCTGCCTCTGGCTTGGCCTCGTCGCCCGAGTCCTCGCTGTAGCTCTCGAACTCGCTGGAGCTCCAGCCTAGGTCCTCCGGCTCCCGGGGCGCCCTGTCCTGGCGCGCAGCCTCGTGGGGCTGGTTCCTCTCCGCCTCTGCTGGCCAAGAGACGGGGCTGGTGAGCGGAGATCCTGCGGCCAAGCCCAGCAGACCCAGTTTCTGAACTCGGGGGCGGGGGCAGGTGGGGGGTGGGCTCAGGGTGGACCTCCAGCTGCGCTTCCCGGTCCATAAGCGTGGGGCAAGGAGAACATGACATCCACCCGCAGAGTGAGGAGGACGTGGAAAATGCAGAAAAGCACGAGAAACGCGCCCGGCACACAACAGGCCCAACAACGTCCTCCTGGTGGGGGAGACAGGCTGGGAGTCTGGAACATGTACGCAGGGCTGTGTTTAAAACAGATAAGCAACACGGGCTACTGTGCAGCAGAGACGTGTGTGCTCCATCCCTGAGTCCTGTCCGGCTCTGAGACCCCACGGACTGTAACCCGCCAGGCTCCTCTGTCCGTGGGGTTTCCCAGGCAAGAACACTGGACTGGGTAGCCTCCTCCTTCTCCAGGGGAGCTTCCCAACCCAGCGATCGAACCCGCATCTCCTGAGTTGCAGGCAGATTCTTTACCGCTGAGTCACCTGGGAAGCCCTATAGCACAGAGAACTCTGCTCAACACTTTTTTAATAGCCTAAATGGGAAAAGAAAGTGGAGAAGAACAGATACACATGCATGTTTAACTGCATCACTTTGCTTCACACCTGAAACTAACACAACGCTGTTAATCAACTATGCTCCAAGAGAAAATGAAAGTTAAAAAAACAAATTTCTTCCCCCTACTGGCATCACTTTTCCAGGATCTCAGTGCTCATTCTGGGCCTCTTTGGCATTTTTTAGTGGAAAAGAGAAGACGGGGGACCCAGTTCTGACTCGGGCCCTCAGCCCTGGCCTCAGCACCCTTAGGGGGAACACGGGCAGTGAAGATGTTCTGTCCCAGATCTGAGTTCCCCATGAGGCTCCAGGACAGTCCAGTAGGGGGCGCGCCTGGCCCAGCATCCAGGAGTGTTCCCTCTTCTTCCGCAGGAAACGGGAGAGAGACTCCGGGGAGTCCTTTGGCCTGGAGGGACGGGCGCCCTCAGGCCTGGGCCTGCTGTGGTCCCTGTAAACTCGGGTTTGAGATGCTGCTTCCAAGACAGGAAATCCACTTTCCTGGGCCCAGAACCCAGGGTCCCAGCCTAGCCTCCACTTCACTGATGGGAGTTCACGTCCTGGGCTGTTTGTTACCTGGACGCAGGCCTCACAAAAGTGAGACCAGACTCCCAAAACTGCACGAAGGTGAAAATGCTTGCTGTCAGCTCAGAGGAAATGGCACTAGGATGGGTTTTAATTTTTATTTTATTTTTGGGGGAGGGGGCGTTTAAAATTTAAAAAAAAAAAAAAAACCTGCTCAGAAACTGCACATACTGAAGAGCTGAGAACTTTGGTTTTCAGAGCTGTCTCTACAAAATGGGGATAATAATAAGCTGAAAGGTGAAGGAAATAAAAAACAGGGATGAAAAGCCCTTAGCCAAGAGCCTGGTACACGGCAGGCACTCAGCAAAAAGCAGCCGGTCCTTTCTCATGGGGGCCCTGGGTGGGCTTGAGTGTCTCTGCACTGACCCCAAGCCTCCACCTCCCCACACAGGGAGGCTGGGGGTGAGGGGTGTGGAGAGACTGTCAGCCAAAGAGCAGAAGAGACTTAGCTGGAGACTCTGGTCCCAGGATCAGGAGGGAGCACGGTTATTTTTTCAGCAAAAGACAACAGTGACCAATGTCTCCAGGGAGTCGAGCGGCTGGAGACCAGGCTGTGCCCTTTCCTGGGGTGACTGTCCCATCACGGCAGCAGAGGCTCCACGCAGGGGGCAGAGCTTGGCTCTTGGGGCACCCTGGAGCAAGAGCCACGTGGCATCCACTTCCCCTTGCTTCTGGCCCCGGCCACCTACAGCCACCTACATGCCACGTTCTCCCAGCAGTCCTTGGGGCCGGAAACTACCACCTCAGCCTATCAGATAAATGAGACCAATGAAGCCCAAAGTCAGGCAGTGAGCGGGAAGGGGGCTCCATCCACCTACCGCGCTGCCTTCCACAGAGGCCATGCCTATGATCCCCAGGCGCATTGAGAAACACTGTCTCCTGCGGAGACATAGGCACCAAATTCCTGAGTCTTCAGGGGCCTCACAGAGGTCTGCTTCCCCACCTCCAGCCCTGGCTGATGCCTCGGGCTTCACTAACGCTCAAGATCACAGCCTCTGTTTCAAAGCACTGAACTGACCACCACCTGCTCAGGGCTCTACATCAACCCCCTCGTGGCATCCTCACTACAACCCAAGGAGGAAGCTAGTACTGCCTGGTCTTACGGATGCATCCAATGAGACCAGAGAGCTTAAGAAGAAGTTCTGTGGTGCAACCCTCCCCAAAGCCCTACACGGTCAGGATGATATCCTTTCACATGAAGAAGTCGATGCCCAAAGCACAGAACCCTGTGCCCGAGTCAATGGCAGCACCCAGGTAAGAACCCAGGGCTGTGTGTCCACTGGCCTGTGTGGTCTGCACCTCAGTGGACACCCTCCCCGTGGAGGGCCCACTGAGCGAGCCCACAGGCCACGCAGGTCAGCGCTGGGCCTTGGCAGGTATGACGCTCACAACAAGAGCGTTTCCTATGGCGTGCACCTGCTGAGGGCCGGCCACAGCCTCGAGAGAGAACGGGTGTCCCAGGGCAGGGACCCTGGTCCTCAGTCTGCAGGTCTGGAACTGGCTCTCAGCCACCTGCCCGTCTCAGAGTAAACTGCAGGACATGCCTATCCCCACACAGGGGTGCCCAGTGAAGACTGAGACCAAGCAATCACCAGCTCGATGGGATTCAGGTGGGAGAACAGCCCAAATAGGCCAAATAATGGCCTCAGGCCACTCAGATCTCCCAGCTCTGGGACTTTCATATAGCCACCCGTTCCCACTCTTCCAGACTGGAGACAGCTACAGGCAGAAAAGGGTTCCGGGCTCCTCCAGGGATGGGCTTGCTGAATGGATGCGTGGATCACAAGCCCAGCCTTCCGGTTCCTCAGATGGGCATCAGGAGTGTGCCTCCGGGGACCCCTGGGCCTTGTCTTGTAGTCTGTGCGGCTCTCCTGTTGGACCATATGCTGCCCCAGCATGGTAATGGTTGCCCCTGTCAGACTGGGAGCTCCTCAAATGCAGGGGCTTGAGATGGGGAGCCCCTGAAGACAGGCAGAATCGTGTCATGCAAAAAGCAGATCAAACAGATGTCTATTCAAATTCTGGCTGTGAGATCTGGGGCTGGTGGCTTAACCTCTCTGATGTGACTGTCAACTGGAGCCATAGGCCCTACCCCACCAATCTCTCAGGTTGATTGAGCAGGGGGAACAACTGTGCTTCATCTGCCATAAAATGCCACCCAAATCCTTTGGAGCGAAGGGGCAGAGCACTGGACTTGGAGTCAGAATGACGCAGGTTCAAATCCCAGCCCTCCTCTATAGCCTCCTCTGAAGAACAAGGACGTAATCCCCTAAGCCAAGGGATTTGCCAGGTGGTGCAGTGGTAAAAAATCCATCTGCCAGTGAAGGAGATGCAAGAGATGTGGGTTCGATTCCTGAGTCAGGAAGACCCCCTGGAGTAAGAAGTAGCAACTCCCTCCAGTATTCTTGCCTGGCAAATTTCACAGACAGAGGAGCCTGGCAGTTTACAGTTCATAAGGTCTCAAAGAGCGACTGAGTGCACACACACACACACACACACAGCCTAAGTCAAAGTTTCAAACCAAATTACATGAGACAAACCATGAAGAGCCACTGGCGTGTTCAAGCAAAGATGGCTCTTACGGTGAATGGATTTAACCACCCCTCCTCCCTGGGTGGTTCTCCCTCGAGCCAGGTGAGCATGTGGGCCTGGGCCAGAGGACTGACCCTCCTCTGCCCTGTCCACCCACCCTCTGTGGCCACAATCTCCCCACCTTCCCAGCCCACCAGGGGCCTGTCTCCAGAGGCAAGCCCAAGCTTTCCCAGGCTTTCTCTGCTGCATTCAGCTTTAACAAGCTGTCATTCCCAACAGCCCTGGGATGTCTGAACTATTAACCCATTTTCAGGAGGAAAGGACGCCCAGAGAAGTTAATGACTTGCCTGGGGATCCACAGAACCCAGTGGCTCAGTGGTAAAGAATTTGCCTGGGGTTCAATCCCTGGGTCTGAAAGATCCCCTGGAGAAGGAAGGGCAACCCACTCCAGTATTCTTGCCTAGAAAATCTCCTGGACAGAAGGGTCCATAAGGGTCGCAAAAGAGTCGGACGCGACTTAGAAGTCGGACACAGTCGGGGATCCACAGCCCAGCAACCCCCTGCCAGATAAGCCCAAACCCCACCCCTTGAAGCCCCAATATTCCCCTGGAAGCTCTATACCGCACCCAAGGAGGCCTAAGCCCGCCCCTTGAAGCCCTAACCCTTCCCCGAAGCCCTAACCCCGCCCCACGAAGCCTTAACCCCTCCCTTTGAAGCCCTAACCCCGCCCCTTGAAGCCCTAACCACGCCCCTTGAATCCCAAACACCGCCCCATGGAGCCCTAATGCCGCCCCATGGAGCCCTAACGGCCGGCCCATGCAGCCCTAACCCCGCCCCATGAAACCTTAACCCCGCCCTTTGAAGCCCTAACACCGCCCCTTGAAGCCCTAACACCGCCCCTTGAATCCCAAACACCGCCCCATGGAGCCCTAACGCC